>BRZM01003569.1:9258686-9552857 GCA_033238685.1 Lates japonicus
ACAGTAACAGGAATGAAAGAGTTCACTACTTTATGATGGCGTGGCCCAAATCAGTCACACAGGCACATTGACAGCCTATATATAAACTTAATGGAAATGAAAACACTAAAGCAAAGGAAACTTAGTTGTAACTTCCTTCCACCTGGCATTCCGTAACGAAGACTGAACACAACTCAGCTGTCGTCCGCACCCAGAGCCTCTAATACGACATAAAATATGGGAGCTTTAAGCATTGCTGCGGTCAAACGTAACCCTGTTAAAATGAATGACAGGTAATCTACACAACAGTGACTCTGTCCAATGATGACTACATATCCTGATTTGGATAAAATCTTAGCTTTACATTTCCATCAATTTAACAAATACAAGAGCTGGGCTCTTAGTGCTGATTAAATCCCCCCCAAAGCAAGCTGTTCCATGTTTTCACTGTGGTACAAATTTAGCAGAACTGTACATGACTGGATAGTATGAAGTAGACTTGAACATCATCATGACATCACTTCTGAGATGATCCCTCCCTGCAGTGCTGCTGAAAAAACATGTTCATTTCAGTTTGTAAAAAACTAGAAACGGGAAATGGACAGGCCTTTACTAGCTTTCAATTTTGTAAGGAATGGGTAGCAACTGAACAAAAATGTGCTTCTTGTTTAAAAAAAAAAAAAAGTTAAAAAAAAAAACTAACATTTTGAAGCTTTCTCTACCTCTTTCAGAATGTACTATTATGTTGGTTAGAAGCTACATGGGTTTACAGAGCAGCCACTGTAACATGAAAACAGAAATGTGCACTACTGGCTCACTCTCCCCGCTCACAGCCAGCTCCCACACATCAACCCTGCTGCCTTAGCAGGAAAGTGAATTTGAAGGGCTCTTCATCTTTTTACTCCGTGTTGGTATATGCATGTACGAGAGACCTGCGTGATTCACTCTGGATGGCACTTCCTCCCCCCGCTGACATTACTAAGATTTTAATGTGGTGTGTGTGAGATTGCTTTAAGGTTGTAAAGGAGATCAAAGCCCAAAAGAGGATATGAACCTGGGCTGTTGGGCACTGTTGCCGGTCGAGTGTGGGAAGAATACAGGCCAGGATAATAGATTCCCTACAGACCTACCTCATGATGGATGCACCATAAAAAGTCCATACAACCTCCAAAAGCTCTTAAAAGTTCAAAACTATTGGCAATTTAGAGCAAATCCTAATTTTTGTTCCTCGACATAACCCATCAAAGACACACGGAGTGAAAATCCAGTGTATGATTTGTATGACATTTTTGTTGCACTGTGACACAATCACAATAGTTGACTGAAATGAAACAACAGAAATGACTGTAAATGTTGGAGAACTATGTGCAAATAAATTATATACTACAAAAAGATAATGGAAAATTTAATGTAATTTGTTCATATTTGGATTAGAATGAGACAAATCTGGTTATAGTTTGGTGATGATATTGTTGTAGTAGTTTTCAATCTTTATTCACCAGTCGTGAAGGCAAATATTTTCACTATCCAGGATATGATAGCCTTTTCTTCCACGTCACTATGTCAATGTTGTAATCCTCTTATGGGTGTTTAAATATACTGTAGTTCTCATGCTTTCTGCTCATGATAGTTAAAGACAAACTGCTTGTTTCATTAAATTTCATGGCACCAGACTGAATACCCAGCAAGGTGTGGCACATGCAATTACATGTTACCGTACAGTCTGAGTTATAACATACATGTAATTATAGCATTACCATAAATTAAGGTTAAGGTCATTAAGTATGAAGTTGATGTTGCTGTGGGGTGGGTTTACTTTTTTGATGCAGTTTATTTCCAAGCATATGAACTGTGCCTCTGCAGTGGATGTGATATTGTTTCCTTGCAACTGAATCTCAAAGGAGGTGTTTTATTTGTCAAAGCTGTACCACTTGATAGACACAACTGTGAAGTGAAGCAGATTGACCCTCCCAGAGGGTCCAATCCAACACTCTCTGTCTTTCTGTCTCTTTTGGTGCTCATTTCCCTGTCCTGCATCCTTCTTCCTTGCCTTGATTTCCACAATTTAATTTCTTTCTCGCTAATGCATTAAAAAAAAAAAAAAGAATCCACTTCTGATCTTGTCCCAACATGCTTGCTTCTCTCTCATCCTGCACGTCCTCTCAACAACTCCTCAGGTCTCACGCTGTCATACCTCGCCACAAATGAGCAGTCTGGATGTGCACACAGCCAACGAATCAGGAAGCCACATGGGAACCCCTTCACACTGTACCACAACACAGTCCTAATTAGCCTTGAAACAACCAGCTTCAGTTGAGAGACTGCATAGCTCATCTACCCAATCCCCTGTCCAACACTGTCTGGATGAGTATAGGTTAATTGCATCCAGTTCGCCCACTGTTCTCTTACCTCCCCTTGATCTTCCCTCAAAAAGTTTTGTTTTGTCTGCTTTTTTTATAGTATTGGTATACCTCTGCTGCAAAATATCAGGTGCATCTGTATTCTGATGGGCACAAACCCTGCCTTGAGCAGGCTGTATGTCTAAGTCAAACTTAAATGAAAAGTCACTTTTGCTAAGAAATGATTGTTTTGAGTTGTGTACCTGGTTGGTTAAAGTTTTAATTACCAAAAACAAGAACAGGGCCCACGAAAGAGAGATGGCTACCACTAGTTATAACCCCCCACCCACTCGTTCAGAAGCACCCCACAGAAGTTGACATCGTGTCTCCTAACAACCAATCCTGTCTCAGAAAAATGATGTTCATATAAACTAAATTGCAACAGAGAACGCTTTTTGCAGGAAACATAATTGAAAATATGATTTTTATTGATGTAATGAGACCGTTTCATTAAGTTATGTATTTGGCAAGTCACAAATACTGAATGTGTTAGCAAAATGTTCACATACAATTTATTAGTTTTCTCTATCTGATCTTGCATTACAGTATGCAGTGGTAGTGACTGCGTTATTGTTAAACATTTTTATGGTTCTGTTTAGGCACTAACAAAAACCACAATCTTTCCTTCACCTTAACCAAAGTGCTTTAGTTGCCTTAACAGAACCACAAACGGTACCCTGGTTATGAACCCCACTGTGATACAGAAAAGCCCTTATAGGCAAGTCTTGCCACTCGGCAGCCATCTTGGCAGTGCCCCTGGGTAGTTATTATTTCAGGATAACAAGACCAGGTTCCTATCTAAATGAATGGGGAGGGAGCCATAACCTCACTGTCACTGGTCATAGGCTCATAAAAACTGCATGTATAGAATCACCAGTCATATCCGGACATGTACTTTGTAGGCCTGCTATCCACCCCAACCACCACCTGGCAATTCCACTGCTATTAATAAAGTAAATGCTTCATTCAAGAAAAAAAAGTTGACTCTGCATGTAATCTAGCCAGCGATTCTATTACCTACAAAACACATTTGCTGTTTCTTTTTAATTGTATATAAACATAATTTCTGGGAGACAGTTGCCTAGCAACACCTGCTCTCAAATGTCAATCAAATACTGGCATGGTAGACACTGACGACTGAGGCATATTATGTCCACAGATATGTCAAAACCTTGTTGGAATTTTATGTTGAAAATATGCACAACAGCCACAGTATCATTATACATAGTTTATACACAAGAAGTGAGGAGACTTCAAATTCCAGTTCAGCTTTTAACAGTTTTTCCTCTCTTCCCTCCAGTAGGAGTTTATTTGTGTATTTCTTTGCAGCAGTTTCTTTTCTTATCATATTTGACATGACAGGTGACAATACACTCCAGCAACATGTCTACCATTCAATTAGGAGGAACTTAGAATACGACATTTAAGGCAAATACAGTTTTCTTCTTTATCTCGCAGGCGAAGGGTTTTGATAATGCCATTAACTATTAACTATTCCGCTGGTCTATGCTTGTTAGATTTTGTCACTATCTGGCAGAGTCAGCCTCATGAAGAATTTATGCATACAAAACAAACTCCATCACTGCGGCGGGTGTGAAACACTCAGAAACAGGAAAAAAAAAGTGTGACTGCACTGTGTAACAATGGTTAGCAAAGACTGAATGGATGATAAAAATGTTCATTCCCAATTCAAGCTAATATGGCAGAGTGTCTGTTAATTATCTATGTATGCAGTCAGGCCTCATGGGAGGGCCGCTATTGAGTTGAAAGCTTTTTAAATGAGGCATTGAGGATATGCCATAAAGAAGCTATTAACTGATTTGTTCTCTATAATACGCTTTTACATCGTCCCCAGGAAAACTTACAGACTGACAACTTGGGAGGTAGAGCACATGAATAACCACAAAGGTTGGTCTCCCCCTAGGTTGAATGGAGGTGTCTCTGATGTACAGAATGTGTTGTCAACCTTTTCAAAACTCATTTCAAATGTCATCTGCAATTAAGGTAATCTTCACTGCACATAATGGAGAACTATTTGACAAGTAGTTTCGTTGAGGATGTAAGAGACCGGAGCTTTGACAGAACACACAAGCCAGACGTCTGTGGGCACATGAAGATAGACAGAAACACACAAAACTCCATCATATTTCCTGATGTGAAATACTAATACTATAATTATATGCCACATTAATGCAAACCTGTCATCTCAGAGCAGAAACTATATCTACTTAAAGAAGTCTTACTGTGTGCACACAAATCCACATGGCAGACATCTGCATATAAAATATTTTCTTCATAAAAGCAGTCAGACTACTCCATATAGTATACCCTGCATTCTTGCTTGTGAATACACACTCTCACTCCTTGTCTACTTGCCTTTGTTCCTTCGTTGCTACGAAGGGATTCAATGGAAATTCCTCCTTTGGATCTGACAAGATGAGAGAGATTTTAAGGACGCAGCCTGACCAGGAAAACGCACGCAGAAAGTGGCTTTTGTTCCCGATCCCACATTTAGATAGTGCTTGTGCCATAACACATTTGGTGAGAGTTATGCAAGGTCAGCGAATTCAAGGTCACTTTCCATTCACCAGTCTGTGGCTTTCAAACACGTTCTATTCAGTGGGACTAGTGGAATTGTAAAACTCAATATTTCACGATGTTACAAGAGAAGACCTCTTGACATGCTTGTAATTTACCAGAAAATGGTATTAAAATAAAAAACGGCAGAGAGTTATGGGTCCCCCACCAACACAGCTCGACAAGGCATCTTTATTATTTTTTGAGTAGCAGGTACATCCATTAAGAAGTTATGAGTGTATGGAATTAAGGAGGTGAGGGGAGGGGAGGCAGTGTGGGTTCACACTCTGGGTTCACACTCTGGCAGACTTGGCTATGAGAAAGGCCAGATGACCCGCCTGGTCATTTATGCATGTTTATGTGTACACACATGTTCGTAGACATGCATGAAAGAAATGTAGAAATCTTTTGTCCTTGTGAGCATACAAGTCACCTGCTGTGTGTGTGTGTTTCTGTGCATTTTAAAGCATATTAGTTATAGATATCATTAAACTGTGAAAGGCTGGAGGTAAGGTTTTATGGAACAACAGGCCTTCAGCTGTCAACATTGCTGCCCTGACCACCGAGACAGCTGCTTAAATGTAGGGGACACCAAACAAACGGCACACTGAGGTCCCTTGTGCTATGTGTGGACAAAATATATTTCTGTGTGCATCTGTGTTGCTATGTGTATGAGTCAAATTAATAGTCTGTGCAGTCGTGTACATGCACGTGTGTATGTGAGAAGTCCCTGATATATCATTTTGGGTGGTGGAGTTTGGCAGCGCTGGTGGTAGGGTTGACGAGGGTTAAACCTAGCTTGTTTGAAACGGGATTAACCCCCGGGCTCTCATGTGGACTCTGTGTGTGAGGGCGTCTCACATTTTGGCCTTCCCCTCACGTTCGCTCCTCCGAGCCGCCGAGGGCTGCTGGCGGACAGCTGAAACCTGAGAGGGTTTTCGTCGCTCCTTCCAAATGGTGCTTGGCCAGAACCGGCCTTTGCTGCTTTTATTTGGTGAAACATCCTTCCAGACGTGGGCTGATTTGAGTTTCTAATGCGTCAAGCTTTTCAGCCGCTTCTCACGAACTGCCTGCCTCCTTTGTGAATTTAAACATAGGTATGTAAAAGTCTCCTGGATCTTGCCTTTGGAGGCCACTGCCGCTCTCCCACCAGGACTCAACCCAAGGCCTTAGTCGGTCTGTGAATGGTATCAAGCTAACGTGAAGCCTTACCAGGATTTTAGACTTCTCCATGAGGACATTTTGCTGCCAAGCAGGCTGATGGACGAGGCTTGTGTCATGTCTGCAAGGTGCGTTAGGGGCAACGTTATGGTATACTTCGCAAGTTCTTTTGGGTCACACCGTTCATGTGGGATATTTCCATTCATTGCTGCAGAGTGTGTCTAGTCTAGCAGGTGTTGTTTGAGACGGCCAGGGAGTAATCCAGGCTATGACAGGCTCTGAATTATAGAGACTGGCAGCAGGCTGTGCTGAGAGAAATGGGATATGGTGCTCTTGAATACAAAGATTGAGTATAGTAGCGCTGTGACTTGAGCACAGCTTAGTCCATTAGCTTTCTAATAGTTCCTAAAAGACCACATTAGGTAAAATGGGTCGAGGCATTAATACATTTAGGATCACAATTTATGAGCAAAATTGGGGCTGATGGTAGACCTGTTAAAATAGCATTTTGCAGCCAATCATTTATTTGAATTGGTTCCATCAAGAGAGGGTAAGATGTTGGTGGTATTCACCATTTCAAAACATTTCAGATAGCATCACTTTTAAGTAGTCACAAAAAAGACTTTAAAAAATGTCTAATTTAATTGCTGATGCCTCTTAGATGTAATTGTGCTTTCCTGACAATCTCATTTTCCAGCTATAGTATCGTGCAGCAGACTGAAATATACAGTCAGCTCAGACTGATTTGCAATGCCGCAGGTTTGCAGAATAGCGAGCAAAAAGCCCGTACAGCATCCCGAAACTGCAGTTTTTCTTTGCATGACATATAAACATGCTAATCTCTGTTTGTTCCCTTGTCTTTTCTCATTTCCTCTTTGGTTTGCCTGATACTATAATTTACCATGTGGTGTTGACACAGAGAAATCCTGCTTTGCCCACATCCAAACAATAGTATATTATTTCCTAAAAGGGACTGTTAACAACTTTTCATGCTTTCTGCTGTTTTTGTTTATGTCATTGTTTTTACCCCCATTCTGATCATAATTGCTGTCCGTTTCCTTTTGGTGTTTTTCCTTTCTCTCCTGTTCCCCTTTTTTGTTCCCTCCCTGATTCTGCTTGATGTGGCTAGAAAAGATGGGGATTGGGAGTAGGGAGGGGGGGGTCAGATGGGTTAGAAAACGCATAATTAAAGGAGGGAAAAGAGAAATAAATGAGAGCAAAGTTAACTGAAAAGGAAGTAGTGTGTTTACTGTTGATGTTTACATGTGCGCACGGGCCCATGCATGTTTACGTGTCTACTGTACCTGTGCTGTTTATGTGTCTGGAATGACAAATGAATTTTCTCATAAGCCTACGCATTGTTTGACAGTGCTAATGGGGGGGAGATGTCAATGAGATGTTGACTGTGGAATCCTGACACCGCTCGAGTAAACATATTCTCGATGCCGCTTGTCAAGTGAACCTGGCACAGGAACACAGCGAACGGACGGGCGCTTTGGATGCATGCGAGGCACAACAGCAAAGGGCCACTTCTGTCTCCTCTTTCTTTTTTGTTTGGTTTAGATATGTACTTCTTGCATAGCTGCTGCATGCTGCTGGCTTCCTTGCATAAAACTGAATACATTTTGAGTTTCGTGCAAGCTGACTGAGACATGCTCTGTGAACGTTCTGTGCACACACTGTTTTCTGACTCACAGGTCAAGCCAGACTATTAAATATACAGCATCATATATTTCACAATTAGTAAAATTTGATGTGATGGAAAACACTGTTTGAGATGTCGTTAAAATTGATCATACATTGTCCTCTCAGATTCCATATGTACCCAACAGGAATGTCCACTGACCACGTTATTTAACCCTAAACCAGTCAGCAAAGCAACATTCCCTCTGTGGACTGTAAAATCACTCAGCCCCTGCATCATCTCCACTGTGTTGCTCTAGCTGGACTTGTCATCATATTGTAGCAACTCTGATTGATATTCCTGTGGAAAAACTGCCAGACAGCTCGGCTGCATTCTACAGGAGCTTACTGGTATAATGTGCATAATTCGCTGTGCTCATTGTGAGCCATCCACTGCACTTCAAAATGATTATCCATGAAAATGCGGCACGCACATTCTCCAGAGTGCTGGACATTCTGCATCCCGCAGACTTCTCATGTTGGTTTCCATTAATTATCCAGGGCCTTTCCCAGGACTTCAGTATGGGTTTGGGGGTCCTCCGCTCAAGGGGAGACAAATAGACACAGCTGGAATGTAAAAGATGCTCTATGTGAGGAGAGTAAAATGAGCCTGGAAAGATTATTGGCATGTCCTGGGGAATACATAATGTCATGGCAAGCAAACAGCGTGATGAAGCCTGGTGCGATAAGTCGAAACTTTTGTCAGTAACAAGGACCTTGAGCAGTCAGCAGTAAAATAAGGTGGTAATAATAATTAAGGCCTCACAGTAGGAGCACTAGCTCAGAGGAGAAGGAGCCAAAGGAACGAAGTACAAGGATTTCTACTATATTATCTGTCAACTCATGCCACATTACTGGCAATGTTATACGCCAAGCATGCCAAAACTGCGGGCTGTACTGCCAGGAAGCCTTTATGAGTTTCTCTGAATTGACTAGAATCAATACTACAAGGTCCAAAGGCCAAACAATGGGCTGGGCTGAAATTAAACAGAGACAATAGACAGTATCACCCAACAATTCAAGCAGCACTCATAACCCACGTCCCCTTTGCTCAGATATGCTCCATGTTTTATTGAAACCAGAGGGAACTGCTTAGTGTGGTCAGTCACAGGTGCAGGGAAGTGGCAGCATGGTGGTGGGCCCTGACAACTGTCAAAAGGCAAAATGAAGGCTCAGGCAGCATGGCAGCATGAGCAGGTCGAGTCAGGCAGGAAATGTACTTTTTTTCTCTCTCTCTCTCTCTCCGTTCTCAGATGAAGGATGGGTAGGAGAGCAGCGCCCTGGTGATGGCTACAGGGGCAGCCCCTAGTCAGCCCCACATCTCCCACAGCCAGTCACACTTAGTGGACCATGGCTCTCTCACCCAATACTTCAGAGTCCCAGAGGAGCCGGTTGACAGCTCCTCCACCAGACCTTGCTGCAACAGGTGCCACAGGGTTTACATGAGTGTGGATGTTATGAACTTCAGCACCATGTGTTCCTCTAGCCTCCTGAAGAAACGTGAATGTTTTGAAGGAGTCTGAAAGAGGAGATGCAAAACGGCATGTCCCTGACAGGACTGTGTTTGGATCTTTAAGATGCCGCAGAGCACATTAACTGTCACATGATGACCTAAGACAACAAATACATGTCCATTCAGGGACACACACTTTACTATAAAACATACTTTTGCTAAAATGCCCTTGTCTAACCTGGTTCAGGGCTGAACATAAAAACAACCAACATGGCTTTGTAGCAATTCAATAAACCATAAACACCTGCCCTTTGATGTCAGAGTGGTGCCTTGTTATCATTCCTGCATGTGGACGTATGTCCCGTCTGATCTGGCTGATCATCCATGAGTAATACCACACATAAAGATGAAAAAGGCACAGTTACTGCCACCACATGTTTTTCGACAACCGCCCCTTCTGAAAATGTTCCCTGTCTCAGATAACCCTTAAAATCTCAGATGGATCTGGACTGACTAAGTGCAAGTGGCTATATAAAGTCCATTTTCCTTTGTTGAAAATCAGATAAGGCAGGGAGGACTGTTTTTAACTGTTGTTCTCGTTCAGTAACGTTTGTAGTTTTAGATTTATATAAATAATAAAAGCATTTTAGTACTTTATTATTTTTAATTGTGCTCTTAATTATCAATGTTCCTTGCAATTTTCAAAACAATTTGTTTGTTGTTTTGTTATCTTCTACACATTATGCAGAACTAATCAAGGCCCTATATGGTGGAATTAAGGGAGTCAACGATCTCAGACTGTTATTGCTAATAAATTTGCTTGTCAGATTAAAGTAAAACTAGAATTTCTGTCTCGTAGTTGTATGCCTCTGCCAACCAGTGAAGTTGCAGTTTACATTTATGTCTGTCCAGACTCATATAATATGTGTAGCAAAGACTTTGAAGAAGTTAAATAAAGAGTATTAAGTGTATTTTTAAGTTTATTAATGTATGAATTGATTTATTGCCAAAGATGTGTTTTGTAAGGTCACAGTGACCTTTGACCACTGACCACTAAAATCTAATCAGTTCATCCTTGAGTCTGAGTGAACATTTGCATCAAATTTGAAGGAGTTCCCTCAAAATGGCACCAGAACGAGACAGGCGTACACATGGACAGACCTGAGAACAGACCTGAAAACATAATGCCTCCAGCCACACCCATTGCTGGCATGGAGGAATAAAAATATGAACCCTGTCAAAGGACCCTAACATCATTGTCAGGGATGACATGCAAGAAAATGTTATTACACTCCAAATTGTGCTGAAGGTCCAGTCCATGCTCCTGTATCTGTACTGTAATCAGAAAAAAAGAAATTGTGATACTGAAGGACTGTAGTGGCATCAGTGGTGAAAAATAGCACTGTACTGTATCTCAGTATTGAGTTAACAGTAGAGAAGCTTATTCTCACCAACTGGATGTAAAATGATAAATACGTATGCCAGTCATGCTTACTTGGAGACTTGACACAGCTTTTAAAACATCCAACAGCGTCTTGATTGAGCTACCAGTCATGTAGCTGACAACATGTGCTGTGCAGTTACTGTGGGAAGGTGCCTCGGTGGCTGCAGACTCTGGCCAGTGTTGATGTGTGCGTGCGTCCGTGTCCGTATATGGCTGAGCTGTGGCCGTGGCCCACACATGCTGCTGACTTTCTAAATGCCTGTGTCAGGATCAAAAGCCTGGCTATCCACAGACATACTTGATTAGTGAAGGGCAGCTCACAATAGCTGCTACACTGAACACTGCTGTACAGATGGATTTCTTTTTCTGTCCTAATGCTGTAAATATACTGCAGGGGTTCAGCGTGTTTTACTTGGCATTGTGTCTGCAGTCAAAACGAGCTAAAGAACTGCTTTAGGTCATGAGCAGGTTTTTCTATTCCAAGTCCCTGATTTCTTTTATCAGCTATATCGGTATTATGTAGCACATTTGATTATTAGCGTTTTGATTTTCATTACAGTGTCTTTCCAGTGTGGCAATTTTCTTTGAATCTTGTCTTTTTTTAATCACTTCTTCTCCACCCCTGCAGTCAGAGTGACTGGACACACTTTCTTTTGTTATCGTAAGTCCTTGGTTTTGTTTCTTAATGCTTCATTTGAAAACCAATTAGCTTCTCTCTTGGATTCAATTACCAAAGTGAAAGGCTAGTGCTATCTTGCCTTTGCAATAATAACACAATAATTGTATTCACACACAGCCCCACCCCCATCCCGCCTTTGGCGCACTGCTCTTTCAACCAGTGTCTGATCCCCTCCTTTGGCCTTGGCTGCATGCTATGCGAGTTGATTCAAAGTTGGAGTGATCGTATCACTCACTGATAAACAAAACACAACTGTTGGCTTGGCTCGTCTTTCAAAATCAATGAGGTCAGGAGCATTTGAAATGGATTTCTCCTTGAGGACACAGTGAGCGCCTTCGAAAATGTGCTCCATATTTCCACTGCCGCTGGCACAGTTTGACATGGGTGTCTGGGTGTGTGCCTGTGTGGGCTGGAGAATGTGTGCAAAAATTAGTGTACATGTGTGACAGAGAGAGGCTCTGAGTTTGTGGCCGTGTGATTATGTGCGAGCGTCTGCGTCTATGTGTGTGTGTCAGCAGTCAGTCAGAATCTGGAAAGCATCACTACTCACCACCGCCGTTGACGACGTGTGCGCACAGCGCTGGCTCTGCCCTGCAATGGTCTCAGACAGCAGAGAATACGCTTGTAATGAGGTTGAAACTGAAGAAAAATTATACGTTCAGATGTTATAACTGTGTGCCTTGATTGCTTCACCACACTAACTCTATCATATTCAACTTCACCAACATTTGCTACAATATTATTTTCCTAGGAAAGGTAAGTGCTTATTTTTTAAAGGAATACAACATCACTCCAACCTCATTTATTACATTGATACTGATATAAATACACATTAAAACATTTTACTGCTTTTCTTTCAATTCAAAGAACTAGACTCACTTTTTTGTGAGCATGGACTAATGGCAATTCATATTTGCGTAAATCTTCATGCATATACTGTATGTGCTAAAACCGCTTTCTTTTAAAGTATACCACACGTATTACTTCAAATAGGTGATGAAAATACCCACTATTTCAGTTGTTCACTTGCAATGCCGAGGACCACCAGCCACGCTCTGTAAAGTGTATCACTGCTCACACCATCGTTAACTGCCGCTGTTGTGGGTGTTGTGATTAGATGTAATTGGCCCTCCCTTAGAAACATTCACACACACACACACACACACACACACTTCACACCAGCCACTCACATGTATTTCATAAGGTAAGCCTAGTAGGTGCCTCGTGGCTTGCTGACCTCAAAACAGTATTCGCTTCCTGTATGGGTTGAGGTCGTCCTGACCAGTGTAAATCACCCTACCCGGCGCTTTGATTACATGCGCCGCTTCTGTCACCAGTACCCCCTCCCAAACAATTTCAAAGCTAATCGCTTCCGACATAAAAATGCAGTTAACCATATTGATATGTGGTCTGGGAAGTTAAATTATGCGCGAGCATCACTTAAAGCCGCGCTCGAGAAGAGGAGGTTTAACTGGTGGGACTGGGAAAGAGGGGAAATACCTTAAATGCTTTTGAGTGTGAGCTAGGAATGCAGAACATTAGCCCACATCTGCTTCAGCATAATTATTATGTTATCTGTGATCCATAAGAATTAGGTCAACACCACGGTGGAAAATTTAGCAGCGCCGGATTTATGAATATGCAGATTTACATGTCACATTTGCATAACTGAACAGCATTCAGAAAAGTTCATGCAGGCAACATCTGTTTACCATTGCGCAAAACACACCTTGAGTTTATTTGGAATTTGAAATGTCAACTTTAACCTTAGGAAATTGGTTGCTACATTCAGTATTTAGAGATACTGATTACATTTTAGATTCAAAATGAATGAGAATTGCAAATGTAGTCCATGGTGAATAATGCATTTATTGTGTGGAGTACAATCCCTGCAGACTACTACGATGTTGAAAAGAGGCTGAAAATACAGAAGCTACGTCAGAGGGATTACCACTACAAATGAATGGAAACCTCTCTCTAATGTGCCCAGTTCTCATCCTGGCCCTTAAATAACAGTCCAGCTCAGCCCCGGCAGCACAAACTTTACATGTCACATCAGCCAGGGTGATGATTAAGTTACGTAAACAGTTTGGAGAGGGTCAGCGATTCCGCTTTGCTGTACTGCAAGTGTTTGTCTCAAAGATGTGCTGAAATATACGCTGTATGTATTCCCGGGGGACGGGCAAAAATCAACAAGAAAAGTCATCAGCGTTGAGGGATATAAAAGCAAGCATCCATCTTTATTAAAGTCCCTGGTTTATGTTAGAGGACCTCAATCCTCCTTGGATTGTAAACTGGTCCTGAAAATAAACAGCTGTTGGAGAGGAGTAAAAAGAAAGTCTGAAATTAATCACTGGAACCTCCGTATCTCTCTCACACACATGGTGCATGCACTAAAACACTCAAAATAATCTGTACTTAAACAAACACATACTGTATGTTGAGAAAATCACATGTGCACGGTTCTTGTGGATGGCGCCTAAACTAAATTATTATGATTTTTTAAAATAAATTACACATATAACATGTGTAGAAAAAATCTTTAGAAACCCAGAATGTAATTGATTATTTTGTCATATTGGAAATATCTTGCGTTATAATAATGGACATTATGGTGTTTCCATCGTTTTACTTGGCACTATACCACTAGGTACATACAGAACGGATTATGAAAATAATTTACACACACACACACACACACACATAATCATACAACCACACATGTGCAGCCGCTACATAAGTGTTTGATCCTTTGATAAAGAGAGTGAAAAAGATCCTGAAGTCTGTTGTCATTAAATCTGTGTTGGTTTATTTGTGTAAGACACTGGGGCTCAAGAGTACAGGGGTGGTCCACAGTCCATTTGTTCACTGTTTGCAAGAGGCCAAACTCTGGAATTCGCTTTCTGCGTAGACAGAAAGGTTGGTGATTGTATGAGAGCGACTAGAGAAATTCTGGCTATATGGAGGCTTACATTTTAAGGATGGCGTTGAGTTTGCGGTGGGTTTGTGTTCCCAAAATGTGCGGAAGTGTCTGGTCAGGATATGCTACAGTAGAAATCAATCTCTCTGAACTACATAAACTTGTGAGGAAAGTAGTTTCAGCATGTCTGTAAAAGGAGGAAGTTGGGGTGGTAGCAGAGCAGCAGGGCTTGTCGGGGGGTACAAGGGGCATCGTCTCCAGGGCTTACTGTAGGGGGAACATTTAGAAGCAGCTGTTTTTTTGGATGCACTAAATGGAGACGTTGTCCTGTGCCGCTCTGCACCTTGGATTCTCAGCCCCCACCCCCCCAACCCCCACCCTTTCCCTCCTCAGCCCTTACCAACACTTCCCAAAATCCACTTCACTTTCCCTCCCCATGCACGGCACAGAGGAGGGGTCAGGAGTGGTGGCGAGGGGGAGGCAGCCATCTAAACTGAAGCCAACCGCCGACCTCCCTCGCTCCCCTTTTTCCTGCCCGACGTGGCCCTAGACAGGATCTCATCTCACACAGACTGGCCCAGGCTCCCTCTAACGTGTCAAAGCGGGTCTTAATTTAAAAGCCCCTGGGCCCATTGCAAACTATTCAGCTATGCTTACCACTCAATTATCTTCCTGTCCCTTTTTTCCGCCACTAAAGCTCCCCCCTCTGAAAACATTTAAGAGCGCTTTGCGGTGGGTCAGCCTCGGTTTCAGTTTCCCAGTGCCCTTGTCCTTCAAGACCGAATTCAAACACACCAAAACTCTTGTGACAAGAGAAAAAGATTAAAGGTTATTTTAGAGAGGGGACAGTATGCATGAAAGATTAAGCAATGCTCCTGCTTCCTGGGATGCTAAAGTGATGTCAGTGCTCTTTGACTCTGTGTTTCTCACAGTATTTGACGGCCCCTCTGGTAGCTATTAGTTTAGTTAGGGATTGCCCTTTTCTTCTTTAGCGGTCAGTCAGAAACAAATAATGTCCCTGCCCTCCAGTGTTTTGCCGAAAAAGCCCCTGCGAGACCCCGAGGCTTGGAAACGTTTACGAACGCTCAGAACCACAGGAAACAGCCAGAGGAAAACGCTCCCTCTCTCCCGCCAGCCCCCCACCCCCCTCCACTCCCTCCATCCCCTCCTCAGCTCCGTACCGGCAATGGGTTTGGAACCAGAGAGCTTGAGAAAGGTCAAAGGTGAGCAAGAGAAAAGCACAGATGACTCTCAGATGGATTAGCACTAAGTGATCTGGACTCTCCCACACAATCACAACACCTAAGAGGTCATTTTCATGAAACATCTAAGACCGGACTGCTTCAGCAATTTTAACAAGCAGCTAGAAAGATGATACACGGCACTTTAATCTATCCTACTTTCAACCAGATGAGAGAGAAAGCTTCTGAAACCAGTTTTCCTCTCATATTCGTGTAGAAAAATGTTTTGTATCGCCTGCCAAGTTACATCTGATCTATTCTTGTTTTATTTTGGAAAGCCCTCTATAAATAGTCTGCATTGTTATTACTGTTATTGGAAGAAGCAGGGTTAGCGCTGCGAACTGTACTTTGACTGTTTGATTGCATGCAGCTGATTATTCAAACTGCCCTGGATAACATTATCAGTAAATTAGTGGAGCGTAAACTCTTTTTGACAAATTATGAATCCTCACGCAGAGGTGGGCGAGCTATCATTAATCTTGAGTACATGTGAAAATGGAGTCGGGTGGCTTAACACTCTTAAACTTAAATTAACTGCGATTCATCATCTCCAGTGTGTCTCCATCTTCCAGGAAAAGGACACGATAAGAGAGAGAGGCTGCTTATCAAAAACCAAACACTGTACTTGTTTCTATCTTTCAGAAAATTGCAAGGCAAAGGCTAAACTTCCAGAGTTGGATTTCATTCAAGGTGGATGAAACTTAAACTCATTCCTGAACTGTTGATAATGTCCGACTATTTCAGTGACTCTTCATAATCTGTTCCAAGCTACAGCACAGACGACGCTAGGTGTCACATCTGTTTGTCTCTTATTTCCAACACATTTTGATTACAGAATGTTCCTTCATGTTTTCAGTGAACTGTGCCCCGCCAGTACCCACTACTCTGTCTTCAGTGGTAAAATATGAGTCATGTGTAAATCGTGCACCTTACGCCTATATTTTTTTAACCACAATCCATGCTGTTGAGGTTGAAAAAAAAATAAAATGCTATGTAACTCTGAGCTGTTCACACTGATTAGCACTCACCTCTCTGTAATAAAATGAAATGGCTTTTATGGAGACACTGGAGCATTATACAGTTACATGGGACTTTGAAAGAAAAACAAGTTATCGCCATTCTTAAGGATATGTCGGTCTATGGCGAAGAAAGGCTAATTGAAACCACTCATCTCGACTACAGTACAGCGCACTAGCTTTTCTCAGTGCACACAACCCCTCAGTCGCTTGCTCTTGCTGTGCTCTCTCTGAATGAAGATTTTTTTTTCCATGCACCCACATGCCTCATTCTTTCACAACCTGCGCATTCGAGAGGTAATTCACACAGTTTGATGTCCATGTACAGAATTATAATCTCTACGCATTCATTGCGTTGTAAATTTCTGGCAATAGAAAGTGGGACATTCTTCTCCGAGAGGTAACTTCTGGTAAATTCTGTGACTCACAAACTCAAAACAAATATGTAGCTGGGTTTCAGTTTGCTGACTGTTACTAAAGAGTGCTCCAACATGATGACGTACTTATTTTTTCTGGCAGGCAAGGACTGCAACTAACAATTATTTTCATTATCGATTCATCTGCTGATTACTTTCTCTTACTGCTCTAGTCTATTAAATGAGAGTGACTGAGAATAAAATGGCATCACAATTTCTCTGACCCACAGTAACACTTTATCAGACCAGCAGTCCAAAACCTGAGGATATTCAATTTATCTTACATGACAAAGAAAAGCAGCAAATCCCAGCATTTGAGACACTGAAACTTACCAATGTTTGGCTTTTAAATGCCTGAAAGAAATTCTGTTGGTTATTAAAATAGTCACAGATTCATATTTTGCAAGGTGACTCATTGATTAATCAACTTATCTGTGCCCTCATTGATTTCTCAACACAGATTGCTTGATAATTTGCAAACATTTACTATATTTAGCCTAGATCTTGTACATCCTTTGTGCTGTATTGTGTCAAACACTGATTTTCATTTGCTGTTCACTTGCCAGGCTTTCCTTTAGCTATACAGTGGACTCCCTGTGGTTTACTCCTCATCGCTGCCTGAGGAAGAGTACTGACTTGTAACACATTGCAGCGTGTGCATTAAAAGAGAAATGTTTCACAGCTTCTTAATGTTATTTCCGCATTGTTACGCATGAATAAATGTCTTTGTGCATTAGGGGTGGTTTCTCTCTCTGAACTGATAAGAAAACAGCCGATCTGTCACAGATGCAAAAGAAAGCAGGGTGGTGGTGGTGGGGGATCAAAACTAGGACACTTTGAGCTGCAGTGTGAGTATTGCCTCAGTCATAGTCCTCCAGCTCCCCCTCTCTCCTGTCAAGCACTTTCCCTCTCTCTCCCTCTTTTTTTCGACTCTCATTCCTCTCAGACCTCCCTTCTCACACGCCCACTTTTCTCCCTCTCGTCCCCCGCACTTTTCGTCCTCATCTCCCAAATCTTTTCCCCCCTCTTTTTGCACTCCACCCACTCCTCTAATGAGACACACTCAAACACCAGTGTCTCTCTAAAACCAGTCTCTGTCTATCTCTATCAGGCACTCTTTCCCTTTCCTCATTGTTCTCCTGTGTTTTTCTCCCCCTCTCTCTCTCTATCCCCTCTTTACCTCTTTCAAAGCTCTCACATGTGGATTTGATTATTGAAGCTAACGCAGCACATACGGCTAAAGCCTGGAGGGTGGGGTGTGGGGGTTTGTTTGATATAAATCCCTTGTGCCAACTCATTTTCTCAGCGTAATTTGGTAAACAAGACCCACTGTGCTACCATCTCTGTTTTCCTCTTACAATACTTGTTTGTATTTTTTTGTCTCCATTAAGGATGTAAATCTGTAAATTAGATGGAATAGTTTGATCAGAATTTGGCTTCGTTAAAACACCCCAAGGTAGAGTTCATCAGCTTTTGTTTTTTTACTTCACTGTCAAAACAGTGAAATCAACGTCTGCCAAGAAAGTGTGAGAGAAACTATTAAAATATTCAAATAATTAGTTGTTTCTGGATTTCAGTGCATGAATATATTACATTTCAGAGGTGTTTATGTGAAGGCAAGACAGGGTAAGTCAAGAAGCGCAATTATAAGGATAAGAATAAACTTGTGATGCAAAGTCTGTTGGCCTGGGTCTCTTGTTGTTAGAGGAAGTACTCAGATCCTTTAACTTGACACAGTGTGAAAATGTTCCTCTGCCTGCATTCAAAATGTTACTTAAAGAAGAAATGCTTAAAGTATCAAAGTAAAAGCACTCAATATGCAGAATGGCCCCTTTCAGAGCATTTTCATAGCATATCATTGGATTATTACTATTACTATTCCTATTACACTACATTGTATTATATACTACTATTACTGCAAAATAATCTCAATCTTTCTATGTAATTGTAAACTAGTTATTTTTTCTTTTCTCAAAATCCAGCGGTCTACTTTTATTTTTACCCCTGCCAAGGATGTTATGTTTTCAGCCGTGTCTGTTTGTTTGCTTCTTTGTTTTTTGTTTTTTTATTTATCAGCAGGATTATGCAAAAACTACTAAACCGATTTGCACCAAACTTGGTGGAGGATGGGGCACGGGTCTTGGAAGAACCCATTAAGGTCTGGGGCGGATCCAGTTAAAGGGGCAGATCCAGGAATTATTTTTATCACTTTCCTTAACATGGCGAGATGTTTTCATCAATTTCTCTGGAAATAATGTTTGGATCTTGATGTAAATAAAAAATCAGACATCTTTAAAGTGTTGAGATCTATGAGTTTGTACAGTTTGGTGCAGAGCTACACAGACGTGTAGGATTGTTTGGCCTTGGTGGAGGTATGCAATCTACTAAATGCCCAAAGGGATTGCCGCTCTAGAAACATGTTCATGACCTCTATTTTAACAGGTTGAACTATTAACAATGGCAGTTACTTGTTTTTATTTGTTTCACAAAAATAAGATTTTCTGAACTAAACAACAGACAGACATTTTTGCAGTGCATGCAGTGCTTCATCTGTTACTCTACAAAGTAAGTAAAGCTGTTAAATAAATGCAGTGCGGTAAAAAGCACAATATATCTGAAATGTAGTGGAGTGAAAGCATAACACAACAGAAAATGGAAAAACTCAAGTTAAGTATTAGTATCTTAAAGCTGCATCCATAAAGTGGAGTATTTGAGTAAATGTATTGCAGTTGTTGCATCTGAAGGGCTGAGAATCTTCCATTTACATTTGATTTCCGTAACACTGATGCAGGATTTTTCTTTGTAAGACAATAATGCTGTGACTTGATTTTTAAAAAATACTCACTGAGCAAGAGTTGTCAACAATTTAATATCCATCCATCTATCCACAGCAATTTCAAATAATGAATGCGTGGACGAAAAGAAAACTTTTTATTCTCCCCTTTTCCCCATTTATTCTTTATAATAAAACTGAACTCACTTATATGCATCCACATAAGTGATTCAGAAGCCTATAGCTATGAGGCTAGAAACTGTACTGGTCATTTAATGAGTAAACCATTTTGGGAAAAATGAATAATTATGAGAGAATCATGCGCTCCACTAACCGAAGGAGAGGGATCCCAGTGGTATTTCTAAAGGGAGTTGGAATAGGCAACCGAGTGTGTTTTAACAGAACACTCAGGATTCAATTAGGTTTGAAATTAAAGTTTGAAGTAATGTTTTGTCCACTTCACTGAAATTACACCCTATTTATTTATTAATAAAGCACATATCATCTCATGAGGCAATTAAAACCAGCTTTTTATACAGATATCTTACAAACAGCCAGTGGGATTTAGAAATATTTTCCACAGACAGATCCTCTAGTTTTCACAGGTTCAAATTATCATCCCATCAGACTTAAATAAAAGAGAAGAAATGAAAAACTGTGGAATGAAACTGCAGAGTTGATGGGAGGTGAAACGTTTGCTGTAGAAGATAAATGAGGAGCAGCAAACTGAGAATGTACCATGTGAGCAGTCCTCTTTTCTGATTCGCTTTTTACACTCCGGCTTCTTATTTCTGAACTTTTGTTCTTTACTGGAATTTTTCTGAGAGGGAAGAGAAACTAATCACTCGGTTTGGGTCATGAGCAGAATTGTTTGCAGGGAGTTTTCCCACACCACAAAACACTGCAAGATGTTGTACATTGTCATCACCTTAGGATGGCACTCCAAAACCCCAGTGACTGCGTTTCTCTTGTCCATGTGATATTAATTAGCAGTGGTACTTGCGCTAATCTAACTTCAAGTAACTGGGGTGATTTAAGCCAAAGATGTTGCCCGCTTTGACCAAATTCCCCAGAAGTCATGCCAGGAAAGACTGGCTCACATCTACAAATATGTGAAGCCGCTCTCACACTGTCAGCAATGTCTCCCTAACACCCCACCACCACCACCATCCCTCGGCTGAGTGTACTCACTAACGTACAAGGTGCTTCTCTTTTCTTCTCTCCATTTCTGCAAACTTAGCAAAGAAAGTTATTTTCATAACGTAAACATTTCACTTTGCTTTGAGACATTCTTCTCTCCGCTAAAAGGCCCGTTTAGGGCCCGAGATTGACGGGGATCCTTTGGGTGCTCTTAGCAGGATGTGGTTTGCTGTTAGCTGGCTCAGGTAAGCCATTTATTCCCATTAGTGCTGTTAGTGGAATAGTGCTTTATTCTTCTTTTACCTGTCATGGCTGCCAGATGTAGGTCTGTAGCACTGAGAAACTACAACTCTGACAACAGAGTCAAAGGCATAGCCCTGAGTCTAGAAAACAGCTTCTAATTGGTTGAGCTCACTAGTGTGTTTGTGGGTGGATTTCTCACGTCTCTGGGAAGCCAGCAGAGACTTATCTTGTGAAAAACATGACTCTGTCAGCCTTTGTGTATTTCAAATGCTGACAGGGTGAATCTTCTAGAAGGAGACAACAATCGCTGGAGGTTTTGCTCAGTGCCCTTCATCACTTCCTGTTAGCCAGCCTAACATACTTATGGGTTTCAATTTGTAAACATCAAGAAAACAACATAAATATAAACGCACATACACATCAACTTTGTAGGATAAAAAACCTACAGTAACAAGACCGGTTAGCCACATGGAGATTTATTAGGGAATGAGTTAAACTGGAAATCATTCTCAGAGGCAGTTTGGTGGTTGTTGTTATTGTTTGTTTCTCTCACTGGAAACTTGTGAAGTGACAGTGAAGTTTTAAAACCAGACACTTAAGTTTCCCTCTTAGATTTTAATTCATTTTGTGTTCATCTGGGTGTTTACGCCAGTGTTGAGTCACTGCAGCCACGCTAAATCTTGTGTATGTATTCACGTTGGTGGCTGGGGCTGTTTTCCAATCTCATCTGGCTCCTAAATTCTCTCAACATGTGCCTCACACATTTTTATTTTCTTTAAAATCCACATGCTGTTGTGTCCTGCTCACTGTAACTGTAGCATTAGCAATTAGCTCATCTCCACAAGGGAAATAAGTGAACTGGCAAGACTTAAGAGCATCCTAGTGATAAGTGAAATCCTTAAATGTATCTTGTCCCATTTGAGGGAGAAAAGAATGAGGGAAATAATCACCAAAAGACGTGTGACGAAGCAGAGAAACCTTAAATGCTGTCTTCTATTACTGCACTGAGGAAAACAGAGTTAAGATTGAGATGAAAACAGAGTATATGACGTTGCTGCTCTATGACTGCAGAGCCCTTTAGTTTAGTGTATGCCTGAACATCACTGGGGTCAGACATTCAGAGATAGCGGATCCAACCGTCAAGTGAGGGACGGAAAGGGGATGAATGGGATTGATTACACCATAACATCAGATATAACAAACCACTAATCTGATGGCCTGTCTGCAGTCGTACATCTTCATCTATCATCCACCCTCCTGTCCGTCACCACTGTGGCTCTGGGGGCAGCCCAGGAGCCAGACAGGGAGGTAAACTCCTTTTCTGCACGTGCACCTCGTGACTCAGCGCATGTGAATCCATCAACCTGCCCTATCTCTGTCAACTGCCCCTCCAAATGTGACTTTCTGCTCTCTGAGCAGATATAAGTTCTGAAGATGACGAAGCCTGGGACGTCTGGGATGATACGTATTATTTAACCTCCAAAACAAGAGATAAGGCAGAGAGAAGTGCTCTGGTTTCCAAGCTGGATCGAATTCAGCTCCCTGTAAACATGTGTTTCCCTCTTTGTGGACATTTTTTGGCTTTTTGCTACTCTGCCAGCATATGCTTCGTATCAGAACGTATGTGATCCAATTCATAAGCCTGTATTTTGTCCCATTATCTGGTTTGCTAATTACCTCAATCTTGTCACTTAAATGTAATTATAGACATCACGTTATGTTTTCGATGGAAATGCATTTGGTACAGAAGGCTGGGAGGGATCCCTCGGCTTGGCAAAGCTTCCATCGATGGAAAACAAAAACATGCCCTAAAAAATGGATGGCAGAGTTTCTTATGTTTTTGATCACAACAAGAAGGACAAGGATTTTGACATCTGTATTAAAGAGAAATCCGCATATAACAGGCCACATACAGAAATCATGCACCGTAAGTGCTGCTAAAAGGTGCATGATGGAAAGCTTGAAGTTATCCCCTAAGTGGAAATGAAAACCAGAGTTTTTGTGGGCCTGAGTCTAACAAAGACTTTATTTCCTTAGCAGATGGCTACTTCTTTTACCACCAACGTTAACGCGTTCTCGAAAGAGAGGTTTTTTGCGGTGGTCGGGGGAGGAGGAGGCCTTCTAAGCTGTTATCACAAGCTGCAGTGAGACATCATCTTCTTCAGAGACACTGGTCCATCAAACTCGCAGGCAATTACACTGAGAGCACAGAGGTCAGAGAGTAGGGGGAAGGCAGGAATGAGCCTGCCGGATCAGCTTATCGGATGGCCAGAAACCCAGGAACAGCTGAGGAAACTAGCGGCACTTTTTCCTCAGAAGTCAAGAGAGTTCAGTGCGGAGAGGGAGAGCAAAGGTCACGAATTGGAGTTTTATTTCACAGATCTCTTTATCAGGGATCTTTTGAATTTTTCAAGCCAGAGAAGTCAGGAGGGTGCATGCAGATTAGAATAATTTTGAGACAGTGATGTACTCTGAAATTGTGCTATACCTGCTGCATTAAGATTAATCAGCACAGGCTTCTTCAAGGACACCTATAGTAATGCGTAGGTTGTTTTTTCAGGAGAGTCTGATAGATAATATAGGATTTTGGAAAAGTACAAGAAACGCAAAAGAGGATGGCATCTGATGCCGTCACACTACTGTTAAAATGTGAATAAGGAAACAGTAAGACAGGAATATCAAATTTCAGCTTGCTGACAAATGTCTTCACTCGGTTCAATAATACATGAGCAATGGCTTATAGGAAGAGTAACCCCTCTAAAAAGGCAGTACTATAAAGTAAATATTTTATGAATGTCAAAGCTCAACTCTGCTTTTGTAGTTATTCACATACGCTCGGACCCCATATGCTGAATATCACATATTAAAAATAACTCTTAGGTCTGAAAGCTAAGAGCCGACACTCTTGGTCACTGGAAGCTTTGATCCATCTCTCTCTGGGTTTATCATGGTTGCCACATGGTCTGTGCCCTAGATGTCAGCCTATCAGCAAATTTGGCTTCACTTGTCAACTGCAGTTTTTTTTTTTTTTTTTCACTGAACCTGGTTTGGGTCTACAAGAAAGGTTCAGGAGTTTAACGAGAATGGTCGACTGAATGCCCTGGCTAATAAACCACCAGCTGGTCACCTTACGGTGGCTGACACAGACAAAGACCAAACGGCCTAACGGGGTCCTGGGTTTCATTGGGGACAGTGTACGGCACAGTGGAAACGCAGCCAGTGAAACACTCACAGACCACGACATCCACCTGAGTAGCGGGACCCGTGAAATGTTTCTCCAAGGCATGGTTCACATCTCCTTCATTCATCTTTTTATAAATCATTTTTAATGTCTATTTTTACAGCGCTAGATTCTTTCGCTCTTCTTTACGTGGATGAATATTTGAAACACGCCGTTCTCGTAAAACTGCTCTGCATCAAACCAAACTGTGTTTCTGTCCCTTTGAAGATATGATCCTCTCCATCTGTAACCAAGCCATTCTGAAAGTCTGTCTTCGCCCATTCACTTTGTCTGCAGTTGATAATGCCAGAGGAGAGCTCCAGACCCAGAGTCTAAACAAACTCTCTACATATCTTGCCAGCACGTAATCCATGACACGATCTCCATCTACTAAACGTGCACATTTATTCTGCTAAAACAGTCGAAAATGCAGCGGCCTGCACTCATTAACTGTAATGTGTGCAATGCAGAGAGGGAAAGAGGCTGTGTTTATTTTGACTCAAGCAAAACAATCTCCATCTCCATTCCGTTCTCCTGCCAGATTAATTGGGGTAATTGACTTGTGTTTGCAACACAAGGTAGAAAGCAGACTCCTTGACACCGCCAGCCTGGCAGCCAGGAGCAATTGGGGTGCCACATAGCAGTTTCTGTGACGAGACAACGAGGCGAGCACTCTGGGTAATTTAACACAGTTTAGAAGGTTCACATGTCTGATCAAATCAGTCGTAGCAGTGTAGGGTTTTTTTTTTTTTGTTATTTGTGCATAACCTAGATTTGAGGAACTTGGCATAAAGCAAACCGGAGAGTGAAAAAAAAACGTTCAGCTGTGGACGCTTCCGTTGAGAAGATATGTCAGCTATGTGGGGCAGGGTCTCCATCAACGACTCAGCACTTCCTTTAAAACAATTTCTCTGCCGGAGTGTCGATCCGTCAGCAAAGTGTTGGGTTTACAGGACCCCTGATGACATATATGGGACACCCAAGAGATCTTCCAGCGTTTTCTGACTTATGACCTCATCTCTCTGAGTCCTGTCACCGGCTCACACAGGCCATGACCCACACCCCCTCAACCTGCCCGAGCAGGTTGGCATACACTAAGAGGAAGTGGAAATTACCTCTTAATACTGTCAATGCTTCAACACTTTCACAAAGTGCCATGATGAAAACACCCTCACCTCCGTTAGTCTGCATATTAAGAAGACAGAGAAGTCATGATGGAGGCTGAGAAGGTTTTACCTCACCCAACGGGGCACTTTAGACTGAAATTATGCAATGTATTAGAATATTAGCACATTTAGCTGCAGAGCAATGGAGTTAACTCATCGATGGAGACGTTCTTATCCAAAACACATTATTGCTCTAATTTTAAAAGACTATGAGCACACTGTGCCGTATTCTGTTACTTCTTTCTATAAATCACTTTGCTCATATGAGGTACCGGATGGCACTATTTACTGCTCTCATACTCCCACTTTATAAAGTGTGGTAAAGGAATACAGCCTTTGTGGTATTAAGTACATCACAGCTTCAGTAAAATTACAAGAAAATGCTTAGAGGTAATCAAGTTCCCTCACTATTTTTTTCCCCCTCAGCCATCTGGTAGCTATTGAACGCTGTTTTGGATACTTTGAAAAAGAGCCCATAGCTTACTCATTACACAACACAACAGTCACATTCCCTCGCTCTCACCCTCTGCCCCCCCTTTCTTTCTTTCTGACTGTCTCTTATCCACTCTTTCCCTCTCTCTCTCTCTCTTTCTGCCTGTCTCTCTCTCACCAGACCAATCAGTTAAGGAGACACATTACTTAACGAGGTAATTGGTTCAATGTCTCTGGGGTACAATGAAAAATGCCACAGTACGGCTTGCTGTTGTGGTTACATTTCAACCCAAAGTCACATTATGCTACAAGGCATTGTTGGATGTCATGGATTTTGAGTTTGTCATACACTGTGCTCCAGGCTTCCTGGCTTTTTGTTCTTTCTCTGAATTAAAAAAAAAAAAAAAAAAAAAAAAAAAAAAACAACTGGGCAAAGCTGAGTTTATGGCATTTATGACGCTGTGACTGTGGGAGCCACTGAAGCATTTTTTAACTGGCCAATTTCCATGATTATGGCAACACTGTCGGCATTGAAATGTGCTGCCGTCGAAACAAAAACGTGCGTTCCGCTGAGGGGGGATCCTGATTTCTGGTATGCGACCTTGTGGTTGACATGGAACCACAAAAGTAGTGATCCCTTTCCATCCCTCTACAATTTTCCATCCAGCTCCATTTGTTTTTCATTTGGAGAAACAAAACTGTTCACCCTTCTCCTCCTGTAAAAGCACGGCATCCCAGAAGGCTTTGCGGGAAGTATCAATCACTGGAATGGGTCGTATTGTGATTACCTCAACACGGCGTATCAGACCTTGCTCGCTAAAAAGAAAACACCGGACACCAGAGTTATGGCACCAGAGATAACGCACAATGTTGCGAAGCTCAAACTAAAAAACCTTATCTGTGACAGGATAGAGAACATGTTTGTGGAGCTATAGAACATCCGACACAGCAAGTACGCGGCTGTGGATAGATGAGCGGGGGTAATGCAGAGGACCATGTCGGCAGATACAGTACCTCTGAATGAAACATGAGCCTTTTTGTCTGAGGAAACACACAGTGGAAACAGTGTCAGTGTATGAATCAGCCAGCGACAGTGTGGGAGAGTGAAATCACTTGTTTGGAGAGAGGAATCTTATTGTTCTAGTTGAGACAATGTTTCTACACTTAATGACCTCTCTCCTTTTTTCTCATTAGCAATAAGGAATAAAGAAACCTTTGAGGTTAGAGGAGATGGCAAAAACGATTATGAGAAATACTGCAAACACTGTGGATAATCATATATTTCTCAAAGCGGTTTAATGTTACAAGATGTAAGAATTTGGCTGGACAAAAAAGGCCTTTTGCAAATCATACCATCAATTTCATGTTACAATTTCAGTCTGCTTAAGTGCTCAACAAGAGCGTTTTGACGACGGATGTTGAATAATTGAATTTCTTCCTGATTTGGTGACTCTGGTAACTCCATCGGACTGCTTCCATTAAACTGATGACAGAAAAGGAACTCTCCCCACTCTCACAGACTGCTCTGCCAATAGCATGTATGTACAATGAATTAAAGTAAATTGCAGAAAAGTATGTAATCATTCCAGCCATCAAGGGATGCCGCAAACTCTCCATTATCGGCGGTTTAAGTTGATAACTTATTACTTTCTTCTGCTTCAATCGTTTAAGCAGTAGATTTATTAAGCCTAAAACCGAGAGGTCTTTTTCAGGTCAGCCTGATTAGATTGCAGGGATGGGGAAATAAAAACACAACACTTTTAAACTAACGGTATAAAAAGGGAAAAAAAAAAGTTGTTATGTCCACAACCAAAGTCTGACCTCTGGCCCTCAGATCAAAGGACTGCAAAGTAGATGACAATCAGTTAGTTATTCTTGTCTGTATATTGTTATAGTTCATGTCTATGGATGTGAAAGAACTCTGCCTTAAGGAATAAATGTGTTTCATGAAAGACCATTTAGTAAAATGGATTCATTTTTTCTTTGTACCTTTGGAATGGATGAAAAAATATACAGCGCAGTAATTGTGAAGAAAATATCGACTTCAAAAATTATACATCTCTACTCACCAACAGTTTTTAAAGGTGCCAGGGGAAATAGTTACATATGATGAATTAACTGTTCATCAAGATTATTTTCCTACTGTATGTTCCCATGATGTGGATTCCCTCAGGAGCCTCTTTAACTCAACTTGTTTCACACAGTCATAATTGGAGGTGTCTCAAACCATTGTTCATTTTTATTTTAAATTACTAGCTGACATGGCGTGTTTGATGTTACTGGAATTCCCACAATGAACAGCAGCAGTTTCATGAACAAAGACAATATTCCAACTGCCAACTACAAAAGCTATTATGCAGTTCAAATATTATCTCACTATCTATCTGAAACTGTCATGGAGCTAACCAGGAAAATGAACTCAGACACTATAGGTGTACAATATGCTGCTAAATTTTATTTAGTCCCTTCTCTTGCTTTCACTGATGTACTGGAGCCTCCTAAGATATATTTTTCCATTCAAGCTTCCCCTTAGACCTGGGTCAAATGTTTGTTGTTTTTTTGTTTTTTGTTTTTTTTTGGAGCACCGGCTGGATGAAGTTTACTGCAGTCTGTTGTGCTATTTGAGACAAGCATCTGGTATAATATTGTACCTGAATTAATTACAAATGATTATTTGTGAGTATTATTTTATCTAGACAGAAGGTTTTTTCTTATTTTTTTCTTTGCAATTGCGGTACTACAATATTGAAATAAGACGTACATACATAAAAATTAACGTTTGTAATTCATATTTTCCATGACTAGTTGTGCACTGGCCGAAGCATCAGGGTGTTTTTACTGGGTATCCAGATTCGACTATTGAGTTGATAGTGACGTGTTGGGCCACCATGTGCCACCATAACAGCTTCAGCCCGCTTTGGCATTGATTCCACAAGTCTCTGGACCTCTACCAGAGGGATGGAGGGTTTTGATGATGGTGGTCAAGGGCCATAGCATAGCATGTGGATAGGGGCATTGTCATCTTTCACTCATTTGTTGGGTTTTTCCTTTATTTTGTCACCCATCTGCAGATACACTGTCATTTTCTAGGAATATAAAGTATTATTTGATGTGTGATCACAATATAAAAGCTGCCCTGACAAAGTATGTATGTCAGTGTAAATAATCATGTAGCAGTATGTACTGGTAAGCCGCCAAGTCATCAACACCAATCCCAGTCTGTCAGAGTCTGACCCCAGCCTCTCATCATATTCTTGTCTCTCCTTAAGCACTGTCATGCATTCCTTCCAAACCTTTCAACACTTCACTATCACCAGCTTCCTTATTCTGTTTGACTTTGAAGAGGGAGGAGAGAAGATGAACAGCAATGGTGAGCATTTCCTGTTGATGTCTCCAGTATTTTCCTTTGTTTTCCCTTTTATGACTATATACTATAATACTAGCAGACTGCAACAACAATCTAAGGTGACCTGTTTCGATGTCTTATTGGCAGGCCCAAGGACATAAGAGTTAGGTTTATTTAAACTTGATGAAAATGTCGTTGTTTTATTTGCAGAGGGCGGTTCACGATGTACAACAACATGAGTGCTGACCAGGGTACATTTCCCCTGAGTGGGAGAGCATTGTTATGGTCTTACAGCTCTCTTCCATTTGTACAGCTGTGGATTTACAAGAAAAGTACAGGCTACATTAACTCTATAATAGCATAATGTAGCACCTAGGAATTCAATCACAGTCCCCTGGTCCTCTGTAAATGTCAACTCACTAACTAGTGAAACTTCTCTGAATTTTAATGTGCACTTTAAACTTTCAGTGTATCGCAAAAGTCCCCAGCAGGTATGAATGGAGCATCTGTTAGCTTTTGCTGATATTGTGCAGATGATACTGTCCCTTAATATTATTAACCCACATTTTTTTAAGGAATATGCCCAATTACACTAACACAGTGTGACATAAATTTACAAACTAGCCAATGACAGAACTGTTCAAGATTTGTTCAAGTTTGAAAAAGGTTTTAAAACTGTGCATAAAATTGTTCACATGTAGCTTAAAGTAGCATCCAAGTTCAAATAAAGTTTAAAATAACTGATAACATTATGCAGCACTTGTAGGATCAAGTTGAGTAATTATCAACATTTCATCCACTCGTCAAACAACAGTATGGAATGGAGTCAGTCTGCTAGTTTTTTCTCACAATTTTACCATTTTCTACCAATTTCTCTTTATGTTATTCAAAAATTACTATTTATCTAAAGGAAAAACACACAGTATCTCAGACTTTTCCAGTGTACTGGGTACCTACATCAAATAACAACCCAACTTTAAATAATTTATATAGTTTTAGTGCAGAATTTCAATGTTTTTTGGCTTAAACCGCAGTGCAGAACTTTCCACTGAAAAAAGAATTAAGTAGTATCACTGAATTGCAGTTTTATGGTATGTAAATGTTCAGATTTACACATTAGCAAAACCTGTCAGTCTAAAAGTGGCAAATACCAGCATTTAAAATCTCATATGGAGCAAGAGCAAGAGAGACACTTCTCTTATTTTCTCCTCATGTGCATACTATGTATAATTATTTCTATAGCGTTGGCACCACCTGCTGTAATTAATCATGGAGTTTGTGAATTCTAGTTTCAGTGGTCAGCTGTGGCAACACTATGCATGTTCTTGTTTTTCCTTGGCTCTCGACACCTCTCCGTCTCTGTGTCTCTCAGTTTATCTGTCTCCGTCTCCCTCACTTGCCTCCAGAGTGACACCGGCTAAGGTGACGCCTGCAGTAGCCAAGATACGGCGGAGCTAATGGATTTGTCCCAGGCATCTGAGAGACAACAGAGCCCAGCCTCAGAGGGGATGAAACACAAAGGCAAAGAGTTGAAATGCCTTCCTCCTTCATCTTCATTTGGCCTCAAAAGAGACAAAGAAGAAAAGTGAGCGAACAACGTCTCACATCTCACCTCATCTACACCACAGCATCCATCCATCATCCATGGCAGGCTAAATCCCCATCCTTTCATTCCCCTAAAGGAGGGGAGTTTATAACGAGGAGGGGTTTGTTAAGGAAAAAAGTTATTTTTATTTCGTCTCAGAGGGAAAAGCTTTAAGGCGACTTGCTACATTCCATCTGAATTACATAATTTATCAGATTTTCTATGAAATCTCCAACAGCCTTCGGACACATAACCATGTGTTCCTTTTCACTCACATGCACTCAACTGCCGTTTCAAGTACAGATCCAGCTCAGTGTTGGGATTTCTGGAAACATGGGGTCCGACGCACCGACTCAAATCTCAGATTCAAGTCAGGTTTCGGAGCCAGGGTCACTCGCACAGAGGTGGAGAAAAAAATGTGGTGAGGCAAGGGCGGCTCACAAAATAACCCTCAAAACGGCCTGTTTCTTAAACATCTAATATCGGTATTGTTGCTTACAAAGAAAAACAACAGACGCAAACTTAACTCTGGAGCACTTTAGGGGAGCTGTCTCATTGGAAACCAGATGCCCAGCTAGGATTTCTACACTCTTTTAAAGGAAAAAAAGCTCATAAAAACAGGAAAGTATGAGGGTTTAACATGCACATGACTAGACCAACTCTTTGTCCTTGAACGCCATAAAAACCTACCTCTTGCCTTGACTCATTGCAGTTCTTTTGTTATTACGCTGAGTTCACTGAAGTTCAAGTGTGTGCTGTAAGGTTGCCAAAACTACAACAAAGATGACTAATGAATCTAACTGTGCCAAGGGATACAATACAATGCAATTTGGTCTAGCTATGAACAGTAACACTTGTTCCCTGGTACCTTGGCTCTGTGCTTACAAGATCATGTTGAGATTGCCACACTGGAAATGTCGCTGTATTCTATCCTCTGTGGTATAATATTGAACCATATATGACCTTTCATCTCAAAATCAAAGTGGGTCGGGGTGGTTAACTATGTTCTAACACATAAATATAAGGGATTAGGGCGCCATTATTGCTTATTGAATAATGAGTTGCGCAAGTGTAATGCATTCCTGAGCAGACATTATTGATTTACTGTGAGTCTCAAATCCATCCATAATTCATATTTAAGCTGCAGGCTCTTCCTTGATAGCTGAGAAAATCCCTTTAAGGCACGAGCTGGGAGGCGTCAGGAGGCTCGTGAAGCTGTAAGTGAAAACTGAAGCGACAGGAAATGAAAAAGGGGAGCAAAGTAGCCAATCACCCGACATTCCTACCGAGAGGTGTACCAGGCGGTCGCGAGGTCAGAGGTGAGGGGCGGGGGGGTTTCTGGATGGCGAGTGCAGCTGTGTGCAATGAGGAGCGTACGAAGGGCGCCCCAGCGTGACCCCCAGAGTCACCGCTTCCACCGGGAGTTACCCATAACACATCTGGGCCTGATTCCCCCTAGCAGGCAGGTATCATGGCAGAACAGAGGGCCTCCTTCTCTTCTTGTTTGTTTGTCATTTATTAACCTCATCCCAACCTCACCATGCCCTTCTCATCAGAGCTGTGATTGACAACTCAAAATGCCAAATATAATGGGTTGTATGAGAGCCTGCTCTACATAACTACACCAGCAAATTTTGTTTTCAAAGCCAAGAAATATGATTTAAAGAAGTATTACAGTGATTGGATGTTAAATATAACAGAATAAAATAATATGAATCTATAGTAGGTGCCTGGGTATTGTTTGTTTGACAGTTGAAGTCAAATACAATTAACTTGTACTTTGTGGAGCTTACAAAGTGAAGTCATCTGTCTCCGTTAGGTTTAGCATCGTCCCTTCCAATGTATTATACATGAGATCTTGCGGGTACTGCACCGTGACGTTAGGCTGCATTATTGATTATCATGTCCTGACATTTCTTCACCAGCGTTACCAAGACACAATCAATATTGCCTTTCTGATTGATTCTTGATTTCTATTCTTAATGTGAAACCATTACCAAGTTGATAAACCAATCAAAGCCGTTTCTGCTCTATGAGATATGACACACAAGACAGATAGTGTCTGATGGGAGCCCAAGCGCATGATGAATTGCAAGGCTCTCATTTCTCAGATAAGATGCCCTCCAGCCTAACGACCTTTGACCCCGGGTCACCTCTCGGTTTTTGTGCGTTTGCATGTGTGTGCATCGTGGAGAAAGGTTGAAACGCGGCTGCTGGTTGTGCCTGTTTGTTCTCTCTCATGTGTCCAAATATGCATCTCCGTATGTGTCTTCATGCCAGCACGTGTAACAGATTTGAAGACGCTGGTTTAATCTACCCCCCGCCATCACCTCCCTCCTTCCTCATTAAATGCGCATTCTTCATTGGGCTTGATGGTAGAGTGCCTGTCCAACTTCTGTCCGACGTAAGGCCCAGGGTTTGAGAGAGGTAGCGGGATGCATCCACGGAATAAACTACAGCCCATCTGCCAGCGCCAGTCAAGCCAGTATTTGGTGGATCTCGTGCCAGTCAATCAACATTTCAGTTCATTTGCATTCATTTTCACAAATAAGCATAAGTTTGAATATGTATTCAGACATGTATGCAAATGTACTTACTGTTAGAGCATAAACATATGCACACATTTACATGGGAGTATGTTTAACGGTATTCATGTTTTTTAGAGCTTGTGCCTGTGTGAGTGTCTGTGTGTTTGTGCGTGTGTTTGTACGTCTCCAGCGTCCACCTCCTCGAACCCCATCCTCTCTCTAGCTGTGAGTGTAGAACGAGCCAATTTAGCAATAGTCACATCTCTCCCTCTCCTCTGTGGCATTACCATAATATATTTTATTTATCAAACGGCCTGCCATGCGTGTTCTCTCCCACCACCTGTTAGCGGTGCACTCTCCATGCCACTGAATGCAAACGAGACCTTGGCCCCTGCACGTAATTGAGCAACGCGATGCATCTTCAAAGTACGCGCAGCAGATGTCTCTCATCTCCTGAGACCTTATCTGAGAGGAATGGATAAATAAGACATAGGCGTGGAAAATGCAGATGGAGGTGGTGGTGAGGAGAGGAAGAAGGAGAGGGAGAAGAGGAAGAAGAAGGGGGTGAGGAAGATGCTGATCCTTTCCTGTCAGGCTGGGGTAAGAAAGGGCGAGAGGAAATGATGTGACTGCAGGGCAGTGTGCGAGTGTGTACGTGTGTGTGCACGTTTGTTTGTGAGTATGAGCGTGATGGAGTGAAAAACAGAGAGATCGTGATTGAGTGGTTGTAAGTATATTCCCACACCTCCCAAATTACAGTAGAAAAAACCCTAAATCCCTAACCCCTGAACAGGCAGGAGTGGAAAATGAGTTGTAAACAATAATTTAATTTTACTACTTATCTCATTTGCACCTAAGCGAAACATTTCCACACATATCTTTTAAAATATTTTGTATATTTAGGATTTTATGAGTTGCATCTCCCAGGGTGCATTTCCCTATTAAAGCGTCAAAACATTTACATTTTTTATTTGAGGAAGGAAAGTGATACATTTTTGTTTTCCCTGGTCATTTACATCACAGATACTCCTTTTTATAATAATTTTATCATTTCTATCAAAATTTAGGCCTACCACAGCCTTCATGTCTACCAGTCCAGTTCTACCAAGTGACTAGCAACCACATGTAGAGTAAGGTAAAAACAAAAGTACATAGTAATTCTATTTTTCAACTGATTCAAAAAGGGAAAAAAAAAGGGCAAGCCACATGAACAACTACAATGCACCTCACTTCCTCTCTCTCTCTCTCTCTCTCTCTCTCTCACATTTCCTGCGTGTATTTCCTGTGTGTTTTGGGTTAAGGTATATAACCAAATTTCAGCATGCTGCCAATCTTGCTTTCAGGTGTTCAAAATCTGTCAAAGATTTTAAACAAAATCCACACAAAACTCTTGACAACCAGCAACAAGAATGTACCATACTAAGTAAAACAAAAATTTTAAAAGAGCACAGCCGAATCTAGTTCATGTCAATCAATGGTATGTCTAACAGTGTGTCTACACAGAAAGAACAAATGCGCTCCTATTTTGATCAATCCAGCTGTCTGCACAGGCCGCATTACCACTCAAATTTTACTCATGCTGTGCTGGAGTGTATTTTAACGCTTCAAGTCTATTTTCCTGCATCTTTACACACGTGACGACAATGGAAGGTGTGGGGGAAGGAGTGTCCAGTATTCTTCAACCAACCAACAAGCATTTCTGGTGAAGCATATCGGCGGCTAAGATGAACGAAGCTTTATTTCCAGATTGAATCCAGTGGAGTTTGCTCTGCTCTCAGCTGGAGTTCAAATTTGAAAGATACAAAGAGATTGCACAGCTTTGAAGAAAGTGAGCAAAAGAAAACCCCTCTCTTCGCTAAAATCTACAGACAAAATTAATCTTCATCACCACCTTCATCACTTTCAAAACATGAATCTTACTCTGCACAGTCACATCTGGACTCACTGATGACTGCACAGATTCTTTTGTGCTCACTCAATACTTGTGTCTCTAATGAACATCCATAAAACACTATAAGAATGTTACAGCACCACCTTCAGTGATGGTGTACAGAGATAGCCAGGGGCAGGGGATAGCCAGGGTCAGTGATGCAGACTGACTTTAACTCTAACTCTAACTTCAGATTTATCCAAACAGCAAACAGTCAAATCATGAATAATGTTGTTTACATCTGCTATTATTGTCACATTATTCCCACTATCCCACTAAATATTTAATATTCAAATACTGGCTTGGCTTGAATACCTAATCTGATTTAGTTTAGGGTCTTCAGGTTACATTTTTGTAAACAAATTCACTTTTGATGGTTTGGTAAAGCCTTTAATTCAAAAGTAAGATATAACATACTTTTATGTTTTGTCCAATTCTCCTTGTCTGTTGTACAAAACCTTGATACTGCAAAGGAGGATTTGATAAAGACAAAATAAACAATCTGTACTTTCTGTCTGCTTTTGGGAGTTAGGTCTGCGATATTTACTTTGTTTGATCTAACGTGTGGATCTTAATTTTTTTTATAAAGTAAATGTCATCTTCCTCCCTTAGGCTTCTCTCTGTTGCTTTGAAGAGATATTAAGGGCACGGTTATTCCTAGTGGTGCGTCTCGACAGCATCTTGGAAGCTTGCAGGGTGTGTGGAAGGGTAAATTAGCAATTATAAGGCTGGTTCACATCTTCTGAGCACGATTGGAGTCAGCAAAATCCTGCCGCCTCCTGCCGTCTCATTAACGTCCAGCCAAGGAGATGGAAATAAACAGAGAGTCTGGGGGCCTCCGTGGTTACTCTGGGTGAGAATCTAATCAATGACATGCTCTCTTCTCTGGATGGTGACGAGGTATTAATGAGCTTCCAACGCCAATGAGAGCTAATTATCGGCCTTCTGGAGGGAGAGGAGGAAAAAACTAATGGAGGGGACATCGGAGGAGCAGACAGAGAAGAGTGTGAGGGTGTTTCTGCGGAGATATGCAAAGATCAAAAAAATGTCATTGCTGCCAGATCGATATTTTCACGAGCAGGAGCGGCGAACTGGAAAGAGCAACCCACTCGGAGCCAAACTGTCATCAATTGACTGTCAGCGAATGTGTGGACAATCATTAAAGTACACTCAAAACCTGTGTACAGACTCTGGAGTACACACTTTCCCTGTTAAAACATACTCATGAGATGTTAAAAAGAATTTTTTTGTCAACACTCCACCCTTCCAACTACATAAACCCTTCTTGTGCATATAAATTGCAGTGTTGCTATCCTTTAAACTGACCCTTTCCAGCTTTGAGTAGATGGGCATCTGTATATTAAACTGCAATTATAATCCATTAAGAAGACTATAATCACCAATATAAGAAGCAGATTTTTTAAAACTGTGATTTTTTCTATTTTGATGCTCCTATCATGATCATAAACATTTGAAATGTTAAAAGGTCCTCTATGTGCCGTTATCTGATAATGCTGCTGCTCTGTAACTATTACCTTCCCATGTCAAACTGTCTGTTGTCATTGGGCTTTGGCCTGTAGCTGATTGTCCCACAGACTATAAAATGCTTGACATACATAAACTGAGCAAACTCGAAAAAGGGGGCCTCAAACTAAGACATTTTAGTTTTGGATCTGTTTTCTTGGCTGCATTGGACTTACTCTGATTATGATCGTGTGACCACAATCACATAAAAGTAATTACATAACAACTAAGATAGTAAAAATGTTGCCTTCACTGGGAGGAGCTAAATTTTATTCTGCTTCAATGGTGCCGCAGAAGCTGATAGAGAAGAAATTCAAAAATGTCATGTCTTTTTTTTTTAAGACCAATTAAATGGTAGCTAGACTTTCTAACCCACAAGCCTTTCTCCTTTGCCTTTGGTCAGGAGAACAGAGCACAGCGCCGCACAGATAAATCTTCAATGGCACACAACTGGGCTGGTAGAAATTGCTTTCAGTGCTGTCACGAAATGGAACAGGGTCGCTCGGCTTTGAACGCTGAGTTTAGGTTGAAAACATTTAAGCATAAACACCAAGCAAAGTTTGGAACTGCTCTGTGAGAGGATTAAAGCAATCATTAGCCCACAGTTTTTCTCCTAAGCTCTGAGTTAGATTGGCTATCACACTCCACTAATAAATTAGCCAATTATACAGTAGTAATAAGGGTGTGGGGGATTACTGTTCATTAGGAAGCACTGCAAGCGTTTACTGATGCTGAGACAATAGACGAGCTGAGCCCCACCCTAAAGCATGTCAAGCTAAACAAAGGCATATGATAATGACTCAGCCGACTGATAGCGGGCCAAGCTGAGGCCTTTGTGGCTTCTGACAGCCGCTCTTCTCTTCATTTAATATAAAACCACAAGGGTCATTTAGAGAGAGAGAGAGAATGCACTTGAGGTTGGTACGACCATAATGCCTGGCCACATGAAGGCATGGCAGTATGGCCATGACTGCAGCGCCAGTGCTTGCGGGTGTTGGAGGGGGAAATCTAGACACACAACAATGCTCTAGATGTGCCTGAAAATGACCCACACACCACAGCGATAATACCAAGGGCACCACCATTCTTTGTCCTCTCATTCTTAAGCTCTAGTGCATTGAAACATTATCTGAATTACAGCCACAGGAGTGGTTCCATCTGTAGACAGACAGAGCGGGAAAGTTGCTGGAAATCCTGTGATAAACAGCAGAAAGCTCAGCAGCTACACTATTTGCTTGGCAATTCTGACTTGACACCAGTTATTTATGGAATGCATTGTCAGTGGTTGCACTTAGCCCGAGACTCATGAAACAATGTCAGAAGCCGGTTACATCAGAAAAGGTTTGTGTGGGAGGATTTTTTTTTTTTTTTTTTCAAATATGTCGCAGATAATAAGAGGATTTCTCAAATGATAACGACAAGCGTGGGGATGGAGCTCTAAAACATGACAGGAAGAAACAAACCAGCAGATGGTTGATGGGAGATGAACTGAAGTGTCGATGTGAACTTTCGATGCCCTCTAGCTCTCTACTCATTATACAGGCTTTGTCTGTGTATTTCGCTTTTTGAATTTTATTTAATTTTTTTTAAACTGTAAACCCAGGTGACGTTTACTATGCATGCATGCAGGGATTTTTTGTTTGTTTTGTTTTTTTGGCTCTGCTCTAAATGTGTAAGTTACACATTCAAACCTGGTGGTTGCACCAACAAATCTACAGAGGAGATTTAAGGTGCAAATCATTTGCAATAATGTGTTTATTCGATGACAGAAACTCATCCAAAGTTATTTGCAAAACATTTAGTCATTCACAACAGAATTCCCTTTCCTCTTGCATCCCCCAGGTTAAAAAGTGCCAGCATAGTATTTATCAATTTACAAGTCAGATTACTCGGAGTGAAACACTTAATTAGACTTGTAGATGCAGTAGCATGATAGCACCTCATTTTTCTTTGTAGAACAAACAGAAGCCATTTAGTAGACGCTTTTATCCAAGGGGCCTTACAAGGAACATGAGTGCATACACTCTCCTAAAACCTTAGTGTTTCACTCGCTCCCCTCACTTTAACTACATCCCCATTGTTTTATAGGTGCACTTACCTGCAGGTAAACAGGCCAAGAGGCATTTATTGTCCCTTTTACAGAGCCTTATACCCAGGAAGGGGTCTTTTCCGAAGGGAAAGAAACTGAATGGTTTCCGTGTCTCTGTTTTCCCCCACGGAGACAACCTGCTGCACTCTCGGGTGGGGTCATGTTCTCAACAGACAGTACAAGATGTTACTTAATACTGCGAGGCCACACAACTTCACTGGCTCTAAGAAAAGACGAGATAAAGCCAGAACACCGCAGAACACATTAGGCAAAGGCCAAAACATGAAGATGCTAATTATTGGTGGAGGTAGAATTTCAAGATACTCTTCATGGCACTTCACCTTTATCTCAGGTTCAGAATAAGATGACAGATGAAAAAAAAAAAGAAAACGGTCACAAGCCTGATCCAAACTCTATCACTATGCTGAACCAGAGGATTCTTATATTTAAATCAGGTTATCTAATCTTTTACATGAATTAACTTAAGATAATGAGCCTATCTTCGTCACCCTTGCTACACAAACGTACTGGCACAGCCATGCACATATGCAGAGATGAAAGCATGTGCACGCATAGATCCTCATTACAGACATTCGGGGAAAGCATTTGGACTAAGTAAAGCAGCCGTGTCTGAGGTGACGAGTACGTTATGGTTCCCAGAGGACTACAGGCCCCACGTGTCTATGTCACAGCAGACAAATTGTCCAAAACCGGACCAGGCCACATTTCATTTTGCTTGACATCCGCTATAATATGGTATGTGACTTGGATATTGTTGCTTTTAGATCTTCAGGGATATAGCTTTCCACAAGCAACTCATCACAGTTCTGCTTTTATTTTTACTTTATTTGGCCAAGACAACTGACTGACATTAATTACACAGGAAACACACAGATCCACTCAAGCAAAAATACTGTAAAAAAATATATGATATGAACCATACAGTAAACATGTCATCTCTATGGCAAAATGACTTGGGCTAATTATTTAGAATGTGCTTACTCACTAATTTTACCGTATAAAGTAGTTGTTCTCTAATTAAAATTCAAATGCATTTAGTTATTTTTGTGGGAAAGGATGCATCTCAGAGCTGCTCTGAGCCCTATTAGCCTGAATGTTTTATGTTTTGTGTAAGAATTCAGATCTTCCCAAGTCTGAAATTTTCAATTCAACACTCATTATCAATATCAGTGCAGGCTTTTAAATGTCAGAATTTAGTGGTGAGAGTGAAGCATGGACATGGACGGTGGCAAAGCCTTCAGGCACTATTGCTGCCTCTTATAATAGACTGTTTTTTTTTTTTTGTTGTTGTTTTTTAAATCCATCAGATTTTCAATTTAAGTGCAAGTATAGATATCTGTTTGAAAACTGTTGTACGCGATGTAATATTTTAGTGGCTGCTGCAGCCATCCATTTTACCTGCAAACTCTTATTCTCATTTCAGTGACTTTAAAAATTGCTATTTGATAAGTAGCAACGTTACAGAGGCAATAATCCACTCAGCTGTGTCCTTACATAGAAAACCGACTCACTTACACTTAAGGTTTATGGGGCAATGTGAAGTAATTGTCTTGCTGGCTATGCAAAAAAGAAAGGCATCATCTTTGTCCCAAGGTTTGCTGATTTCAAGTTGTCACCACACCACCTGCCTGCCTCTAGCTGCCAGTTGGCCTGTCACATTCCACACCTGTAGTTTGCTGCTTCTCATAGAAAATCAACATAAGCACAGCTGATGCCCAGATAAAATTCAATGCACAGAGAGCACATTAACCCTGTCATGTTTATTTTTACACGCTGGCTGGCAGATAAGAGTAAATTTCCTCAAAAACTGCCACGTTTGACCAAGCCAAGACAATGAATGTCATAATTCCCTCTAAGGGTGTATGAAAGGCAAACACTGAACATACTGGGAACACTCTGGGTGTGGACTCTCTACACTCTCAACAAATTTTATTAAGGTGCTCCTCAGCAAGGCAACTGACCATAAATGGCTAGACCGGAGTTTCTACTTGGTTGGCAGCAGACAAACCAGATGTGTTCAGCAGCTGCCAGTGGTGAACATACAGTATGTGTGTGTACATGGGAAATCAGTTGATTCTGAGACAGCCTATACAGCTTACACCAGATGGTAAATACACTGTTCTATTTTATCTGTCATACAAAAACAAACAACAGCACTGACTCCTCTTGTATCAAACTACACCACTCAGCACAGTGTTAATGCTGCTGTTCTTTGAGCATCTAGCGTCTGTTTGCCAAGCAGGAATTGCTGATTAGGCCAATATTTGGGCTTTACAGTTTAGCTTTCATTTCAGCATGGCTGTACGAAATATTGAAAAGCCCACACTGTCTATGCTCAAAAAAAAAACAAAAAACAAAATAGGGATGTATAATTTATGGGAACAAAACCATTCTAATCATACCTCTCTTGTATTTGTGTCAACTAATGGGGGGTGGTTTGTATGGGCATGATTGTGACTCTGTTTAATTTTCCCTTGCATGGCCTCATTTTGCTCATGCATTGGGCCAGCAGCTTTTCCTCTGAGGTGAATTAAAGATTCACAGTTATGCTCAAGTATCTAACATATACATATGCTAATAAGGGAAAAGTAAAGTTGTGTTAAAGTAAGTTGCATTTATCAAAAGTTGCTTGTTTACTTGAGACTTGTAAATAAATTGAAATTATATTTTCCATCCACTTTGAGGATGAAAAGTTAATTCAATATGAGGGCATATCATTGGGCCATATTACAAACCAAAAAACCAAAACCGTGTTTTTGACATAACACGAGGGCACATAATGACGGTGCCAAAAATTTATTGCAAGTATGCTGTGATACAGGGAGTAGATATATTTGGAGATATTTTTAACACACTTCCTGTGGTAAAATTAGGCTTTCAGTTGGTGGAAATATATAATAATTTCTCCCACAGTATTAACTTATGCAACTTTATCTCTTCTGTCGTGTTTCCTCTCAATGGACTCACCATTCTTTTCCGGTGAGGTTTAAGAAAGTAGTAGTTCAGCCAGAAAGGTAAGCCTATCCTCTTACCTCCCAAATGTAAACCAGACAATATAAATTTAAATGTGAAAATCTATAAATCCCTTTGGAACGGGCCAATTACGAGGCCTCGTGCCTCTAGCATGCAGGCCGGGCGCCATTCTCCCAGCTGCAGAAAGCTTCTCGTGGGCACTAATGTTAGTGCCCCCTCTTTCCCTGTTTTGGCCCCACTGAACCTTTACCCACAGTGCGTTATAAAGCCAGCTCTGGGTGGACTGAATAAGCATGAGCGTCCTCCGGTTTTCCTCTTAAAAAGCCTAAAATATCCCAAACGACATGGTTCAAAGACTTGAAATATGATCATTTGGCAACATACATGCTCATAAATTGAGCACGGGTAGAGGGGTTACATTAAAACGTCCATATTTCCTGCTTGTTTCCACATCTGCAGTCACTAATGGTATTAACATTTGTTGTTATATCATTTCCACTATTTGTTTGTCAGTCCTCACATTGGCAACATGGCAAACATACTGTAGACAATGCGATGTCACTATTTAAAGGTCCTTGAGTGCTTTTGATACCTACAACTGTTCATTTGTACAGATGCCCACTCCACAGTTTCAACACTGACCCATATACATACTGTTCTCCCCTTTATCTGTGCAGAAAACACTGTTCCATCCTTCAAAAGGGCTATTTTCCAAATGATATAATGACTCTGTCGGCCCAATCAGTGGGTTCATTAAAAATATTTACATTGCAACCCGTTTGTTTTATGCCTTCCTTCCCCTCTCTCCTTTCTTGTCCGATGTGGCCAATGAATTACTTGTCAGCAAATGCTCTTGTTTAGGCAATCGTCTGCTCTGAGAAGGAAGCTAGTTATTGGCCTGACATTTGTATGTACATTTCTGTGGGGTCAAAAGTCAGGGTCAGCACCTCTCACAGCATTTTTTGTTTAACCACCTCAGTCACATAAATGCATGGGACGGGGAAAGCCGATAGGGGCATTTGACATGACAGAGTAACGAATAAAGGTCTGAGTGTGACCTCTGGAACATGGGGTCATAAACACTTTGCTTTCTGTGTGTGTCAGAGCAAGCTGGGGAGAGCATTGGAGGTAACAGCAAAGCGTATGCCTTCCACATGAAAGAATTTTTTGTGCACTTGGGAATAGGCCCAGTCAAGGCCACCTCAGGTCTAACTGAAGTCATTGTGATGAAATGTGTGCTTCTTGAGCGCTTGACTGCCACGGCAGAATCAGGTCTTTGATGAGTTACCCATTTGTAGCCTTCAACAACATACAATCCTAACCCACTACATGAGTGATCCAGTGCAACGCTCAGACTCAAAGTACAGTATTTATTTTTTCACTGGCTGTGCGGGCTCATTGCATCTCAGAAGTGAAAAGGTAAAAATAAAAAAAATCACAGTTGATGAATTTGCTGTGCGGTTGAGGGAGACGTCTCTTTAAAACACAGATCTTGGATTTTCCAGAAAAAGTGACATTGAGAAATGAGTCTAACCCACATGTCATGAGAGAGCGCATTACTCAGGCTTGTAGGTATGAGACACAACCGTCACATAACCCTCCTTAGCCTTGTACTGTAAGCGCTGGCCATCTATAATTGTATAACCATGAGTATAGATAACACAAAGCTTAACACTGGAAAAGCAAGATAAGAGCAGCCGCTGTCACACTGCTGAGTAAGAACATGATTAACAAAGTTTTGAAGTCAAAAAGTACAGTGAAAACTAACCAGAAACTCCTCCTTGTGTTTCCAAACAAAAAAACAAAAAACAAAAAAAAAGAATGTGAAGCAATTCATTACATAAAATCAAAAAGATGCCCAAACAGTAATATTACTCTGGTGCAAAGGCACAACAATGACCAGAGGATTTGTTCGGGCCAGTCTCTTCAGCAATTTGCAAGAAATCCCAAAAATTAATCCACCAAGGAGAAAGAGTAGAGGGAAAAAATCTAATCAGGTACTTTTGCAGACCAGGACTTAATGATTAAAGTATACCAGATTTCACACTAAGAAAGAAGCATCAACTGAATATGCTTTCCCATGCATTAAATTGCCAACCTCAACCTAAAAAAAACTTTTAAACAAAAGATCCACATAACAAAAAGTACTGTAAGTAAACTTGACCTTTTTTAACTGAATTGGATTTTGTTTTTAACTTTAAAGCAGCAGCACAGGTCTCTCTCACAAACACACACACAATGATGATGAATGTGTTTCATACCTATATGTTGAGAAATATTGATAAATTAGTCTTGCGCATGTCATGGACATTTCCTTCATATTAAAGGTATTAACACAATCATGTACATATAAATGACTGAAGTTATTGTGATTGAGATTTAGGCTACTGAGAAGTGAAATTACAATGTTTTTCCATTGCGAATGTTTTTTATTTATGATTTTATGTTTATGGGATTGAGTCACGTCTTTAATTTTTTCTTCTTCTGTGACCGATAATTAAGTGGATGCCAGCGAAAGATTTAAGGTTTGACAATAACATCTTAACTAGAGATAGACCAATATGTTTTTTTCAGGGCCGATACCGATTATTAGTAGTCAAGGAGGCCGATAACTGATATTTGGAGCCGATATTCATTTGCAGTAAAAGTGAAAATATTGGCATCAAAATTTTGATTAATACTAACTCCAACACTTCGTTTAAATTCCTTTAATAAGCATATGATTATTAAACAGCTTTTCAGATTTGCAACATGTTAAAGGTTTTTTTTTTATCTTAGACAACAGACATCTTTGTTTTAAAATTCTGACAAAAAGTGCAGGGAGCTCCCAGGCTCAGCAGCATGTCTTATAAAGTTAAATGAAAACTTAAACAAATAAATAGCTCCCTAAAGTTTTCTACAGTAAATAAAGAAACATATCTGCTCTCCGGAGCTTCTCCACCCGGCAAAACTTTTTCTCCTCTCCGCCGTGTGTGTGAGCACTGTGCATGCACAGCTTCCACTGCTGATTGGCTCTGTGTGTAACCAATCAGATGGTGCTGTGGGTGGGACAATGCTGGAGACAGCATAGTGACTGCAGAGAGAGAGGCACGGCTGCATCAGAGCCAAAATAACCCAGTTTTAAATTGATCTTATCGGCCGTCTGATTTTTTAAAAAAAGGCAAATGCCGATATGCATCAAAATGCCGAATATCGGCGCCGATAATCGGCCCAGCCGATTATCAGTCTATCCCTAATCTTAACAACAACTTTCACGTTTTTATGTATTAGAACAGTATCTACAGCGGTATGGGATACATGGTGATTTATGAAGAAAAAATTAAGTCGACAAGTGTCTGTATCATGTCATGAATCATTTATATTAAATCTTACTGGGTGCCACAGATGAGGGATAGAGCCTGCTCTAAGTTGCCTCCAGAGCAGCAGGTGCTGCTGGGTAATAACTGAGGTGACTTCCTGAGTAGACATGGAGCTGGAGGACAGTATGAGTTCTCTTTATGCTTAAGGCACATGATCAAGGCATAACTTGTAACTGCCAGATGACATAGAGGTAGTAGTTAGCTGAGCTGCCCGTGTGTGTGTGTGTGCGTGAGTGTGTGTTTTTGTGTAAGTTACAGTGTGTGTGTATGTGCAATCTGAAAATTTATGGAGTTTCAACACTGCTCAAGCAGTCATCCTTGCTCGTAGCCTCTCTCATTTTTTCTCTCTTTCTCTTAAGCTTTCTCACTCTATTTCTCACTTTCTCTCTGCTCTTCTCCCGCTCCCTCTGTCTCTGTTTTGACAGTACGTCTAGTAATTATTTGGGCAGCAGTCTGTTGGTTGGGGCTTCGCCTGGAGCTCTGTGCTAGCCACGGATAACGATGGAGCTTCAGCACCCGGAGCAAATAAAAACACACCAGAATGCTGGGCGATCCATTTCAATTTTGACTAATATAACCAGTTTAGTTTAGTATATTTTTTAAGGGGAACCAAGGATGTGACACAAAGTCATACAATAATAAATCAGTTTGGCCCGTTCAATTAATTTTCTGCGGTTACAAATGTTACTATGTCCTTAATAAATGGTATTTAGTTTCTCAATTTCTAATAGGCCATCTCAAAAGTTCATGATTAATTTGCAGTTGTAAATGTTAATAAGTGGCCTATAAATGGATTTTGGTCCAGATGTCCTGCAGCCCTTTTCTAGATGATGAGTGGGCAAACAGTCCATTGGAGAGGTCTTCATAATGAATTAGAGAGATGAAAAAACAAAGCAAGTTTGATGCTGGAGGAGAAGCCAAACTTTATTCTTATTTATATACGATTTATAAAGCATTAGTGGATGGCTTATCAGTAAATGGTACCGCATTGAACAGCTGGCTAACATTTTTTAACTACATGTAGCTGAGGTCAGCATAAGCCACAAGGTACTGTAAAATACTAACTAGCTAATGCAAGTTAGCCAACTTTTTATTTTCTTGTGAGAGGTTGCACATAGCTCTCTCTTCAGTGAATTTTGAAGATGTCTGCAGATTTCAACTTTTTAAAAGATATTAAAAGAACTCCTGTGCTGAGACTGCATTTCACTTTAAAAGGTTAAGAAACAGCAGACAATGCAACAAGAAATAAAAGTAGATGTGCTGAATATCAAAAGAACAAAGAATAGTTGTAATCGTATTAGAAAAAACTGATATTGAAATGAAATGACAATAAAACTCAAATTCAAGTTAGATTAATGTTGAAACAATGTCACAGATATACTGAAAACTGGAGGAACAAAGAACAAAAAAAAATGAACTAACCTTCTTAACTCTACTGACTAAAATCCATTTTTCATGGTGCAGAGGATGGGTTCTGGGACAATGTCAGAGCCTCAGAGCTTGGAGAATCCTTATCCTATTACCTGTCAATCATGTCCCCTCCTACCTCGATTACCCACTATACCTGAGACTTGAATTACATGCATTGGGAAGGCAAGGTGTCAAAATATTGATTCCATTAATGTTGCAGTCAAAATGATGACACTCAGCTGAAGAGTTATGGCCTTCCAGATAAAGGACTAATAAGGGAGAAGTAATCAAAGAGTGGCAGTGATGAAGTGGGTGACATTTGGGACTTGTAAAGAAGATGGCTGCAGGTGGAAGTCTACAAGTTCTTAAGGATCCAAACAAAAGAAAGCCCCTTAGTGTCTGGATCAGCGGCGTCATCCATCTCACTGTATTGATTGACTTCAGTTGCAGCTGGCCTTTTAACTGGAAGATGCCACTTGTCATTTCCTGGTTCTGGGATAATCAGTGTCATAAAGACAAAGGGAAAAGCAAGCCTCAACTGTATACGATCATGGACGATTTTGTTTTCTGCACAGGTACTATATTGTATGTTAAAACACTTAAAGATAAAAGATACTCCTGCCTTTCCCAAAAGCACAGAACTAATTAACAAGAGGAAATTTATCCACAAAAAAGTCAGATTCCATTATACTTCGATTTCCTGTCACTTGGATGGTATTTTCATTCTTCTCCTTATAACAGCTCCTCAAGCAGCTCTAACGACATAAGGTTCTGACCATTTAACGTAACTCGAACAAAAAATGGACAAAGATCTGGTTGGATCATTTGATATGGTGGACGCCTCTTGTTTGTGTATCCAGCTGTGGATCCTCTTCATCAACATTACTATCAGCAATGGCCTTGGAACAGCTGAATATCCAAGGTCAAGTGGTCAAAAAAGTGGATTAAGTTACCAAGATTAAACTGTGCCCTCTCTTGTCCCCAGAAGAGCACCTAATTAATCATTCGATCTGATACTTTGTGGAAGGGAAAAATTGATTTCTTAGAAGTACTTTAGATAGGTGAGGTGTGGTCCCAGTGACTGTGTTGGAACAGCATTTGCCTCTGCGATACAAAGCTCCATTCTTGTACTACAGACCGGTCTAATCACAACAGTGCAACAGAGTTTGCTGGTAAATCCCGAGTAAAAGGTGTGCTCTTATCTTGAAGGGATCTGCTGACTAGCCATGTGCGGCGACATGGTTCTTCAAACAAAACTGCAACATATTTAAACATTTACTGGCAGTGGAGGCAAAGAGGAGGGGGTTGGAAGCTAAATGCTGCAATAGCTGTTTCATGCCAGAATAGTTTTAGGGCGCCAGCGGGTAAATTGGTTTACAAGTTGATGCATTAGAAAAACACTGATGAAAACATAATCAGAAACACAGGGCTAACTCGGCATGCCAGTGAGGTGACGTATAAATCAGAAAAGCACAGATAAGAGAGGGAGAAGGAGGCCAGGAGGGCGAGTTACAAACAAATAATCATCAGATTTTTTTGAGAGACACTGCATAATTTAGGCCAGACGCCACAATTACATAGCACTTGTCATAAAAGACCCGGGGCTTACAGGTCAGGAGTGCTCTATTGTTATTTTCCAATTGTGGTGTCGGAGGAAGTGAGCCAAAGACTCCTTTGGCTCTGAACCATCTCAATCTAAGCCTCCCGGCAGGTGTTTTATGTAGATAACGTGTGTGTTTCAGTGTGTGCATGTACTCTATGTCCAACAGTGTGCATGTACCTCAAAGAGGCTGCAAAAAAAAATGAAAGCTAACTTATTCACTGTTCAGCTATTAAATTCTTTGTATTTTCACACACATCCTTTACAGAGTTTTTAGCAGTGACATGCTGTGCAGTTCAAACCAGTGTTTACTCTGGCAGAACAGACATCTCAGCCCAAACCGAAGACTTCAAATTTTCAGACAATAAAGACAGAGAGTTATTAGTCTTCTGGTATCAAGCAGAGAAGTAGGACAGACTAACATCTTTCAAGATATGACAAGAAAACGTGGAACCTTGTATGGCCCAGAAATACAGAACAAACTTCAACTCAAGTAGTCTTTCCATCACTGAAATGTGTATTCAGCCATTTGACCCCTGCGCCAAAATAACCTGCTGCGTCCAAAAATTATTTACTCCTTTTAAATATAGCCGGAGACCTCAATTAAGTCTGCTCGCCACCTTTCTGTTGGGGCTAAATGGATTTACTTCTTCCAACAAATTGCTTCTCCCGCAGTGCGCTGGAGGACAGTCCATTGTGAATAGTTGTAAGCTTACTCCTTTTCTAGTGTTTCTGGGAAACCAACAAGCAATCCAGATACTTCTTTTGGAGATTTAATAGATTTATATATATATATATATAGATATAGATATATATATATATATACACTTTATCTCAGCCTCAGCTGTTTGTTGGGAGTGACTGCCACTTCTTGTTTAAAAAAAAAAAAGAAGAAAGCCCCGTGAGAAAAAGCTGAACCAGTCACCATTTTTTCCTTCATTTTTAAAAACAATTTGTCTGACTCATCAAGCCTTATTTCAGTCATTACAGCCAAATAATTGCTTAACCGTTTGTCAATGCATATCCACGTTTGAACCAGTTACTCCCTATAACTAACAACATATGTCATTTATGAGGGCATGAATACATATAATTGAGCTCACATTTCAAAATGTCTGTGTGCCAAACCTGCAAGCCACTGCTACACTGCTGTGTTACCGGCTGTTACAAGCAAATCCAAGGCTACACCAAAAGCATTCTTTTCTCTAACAAAGTCAACTATTCTCTTTGCAGTACAGCCTTAGATGAATTATTTGTGGCACTTTATGGAGATAACATACAAATATGACACAGTATGTGGCTTATTTTGAAGTCGCCAGTGTCTGTAAATGAAATGGGATAGCTTACAAGCTCAAGAAAATCAGGACCATATAGTGCCATTACTGCAAAGACTCCAGCCAGTGTAGAGAAAGAAATGACATTCCTGTTTGATACATCTTTTTCACTGTATAGACTTTGCATTTGTGAGAAAATTATTGCTCAAGGCTGTATTTTCTGATCAAAGGCTACTTCCCTATCTCATTTTTATCACTCAATTGCCTTGGGATGTTTTAGAGTGTACAGCAGATGCACCAAATCAGAGTTTGTTCCCAGTTCTATGGATGTATAAAATTAAGTGAAAAAAAGGACTGATACAATGCAATGCCAACAAAGATTCAAAACATAATTTCAATCTGAATCCTTTCTTGAATATTACCAATCAATACTAGTCAATTACCAAAATCTGGCTAAATATCACCCTATTGAACTGCTTTTGTGTTGCTCTCTGTGCTGCAAACTATATCCTAATGGACCAAACATACTTTATCCACTTTGAAAACCTCTAAAGGAGGTCTTTTTTTTTAAACATAGTGATGCTAATGGGGAAGTAGGCTTACTGATGTTTTTTTTCCAGTCATTCTGGGATGTCATCTGACATTGTTTATTTCAACCTCTTACATCAAGGCAACCACATACTCTGTGCCACGGTTATATTGGCATCAACTGGTTGCATTTCAGATACACAATTAATCATTAAAATAGCTAAAAATGTTTTCCTTAAGTGTGGAGTAAATCCTAAAGTACTGTAAATATAGGCATTTCTGCAAACCAAATTCTTCAGACAAACCACTCAGCAGTCAAACGGTGAAAAAAAATGGATGTTGGAATATCCCTAATAGGATCCAAGTCAAAAATAGCCACTGCTCTGCTTTAAATGAATACATAAAAAGGATTTTCAGGCCAAGTGGTGAATTAAAGTCATTTACTGTCATAAGCTGTGATTTTTAGAATCAGAAGTCAAAGATTGCATTGAAATGACAAATGTAACTGTAGCCTAACATTATCTTTGGCCAAAACCAGAGAAATAGAGACCATCTCTCTGAGGCTTTAGACTGTGGCCATTCACTCCACATCGATTGACTTTATTCTCCTTTTCCCTCTCCTACCCCATCTGCAATTCTGATTCTACCTCTGTGCAGCCAAGTGTGTCTATTCCAATACCTGACAGGCCCACTGGATGTGCACAGGTAGCCTCTCTGAGCCGAAGAGAGTGACGGATGGCCAACATACCACACTGGTCAGGTTGCTCATGTTTAATTCTGATTGCAACCTTTTTTCCCAGCCAGTCATCCAGCTGCTCGAGCCCAGATCCCAGTCTGCAGCACCCTGGGGAGCTGGAGAGAGCAGTGGTTCTGAGCTGGGGCCCTCTCTGTCCATCACCTTCAACATTTGCCTCAGCGAAACATTCAATTTATTTTATAGCACCACTCCACTTGATAGCACTGACCTCCCAGATCCCTTGGAGAGTAATGAGATGGCTACGCTGATGTCAGTCTCAGTGTTGACTGGGGGAGAACCAACTGCCCAGTGGGGATCTTCAAGAGAAGGGCCTAGAAATAAAAAAAAAGGGAGTAGGGAGGAAAGGGGATTAATTCGGTCGAGTCGTGTTCTGATTTCAAAGAAAGCTCCTCTCAAATCCCACTGTGCCCGTTTGAAGCACTGTCCCTTCACTGATAGGCATGTGTGATTGGTTTGTCACAGATGGGATTCATCATGAAATCTAAATAAAAGGTACAGGTTGCAGTGAGACGATGAGGGTCTCACATGATGCTCCAGAATTGACTCAAAAATGTCACAGCAAAGATCAGAACTGTCAGGAAAGAGGTCACATTTCAATTTGAAGAGTGCCATGCTGTGGCCAGAGTAAGGAAATACATCTTGAATTTAAGAAAGCAGCTGTAAGAAAGCACCCTTTGTCTGTGAGGATTTAACAGTGATCAGCATATATTATCATCCGGTGACCCCACAGGCTAGGGTTCCCATGCCAAAACTGTTAAAACCACATTAAAACCTGCAAACATTTGGAACTTGGAAGCTCAGCTCATATCTAAGTCATGCCGGCAGTCAGAACGGCTGTAAAGCATCATTCCTGTCTCCCATGCTCATATCATGGTCTTCATTATGACTGTCCATTATCCAAACCAAAGGGGAATTATGGAGAATTTGGAGAGCTTTGATCAAAGATGAGATTGTCACCATTTGAAGATTCTGTCACAAAGAGTTTAACAGCAGATTATAGCACTTTTTAAAAATAAAATTTGGTCTTTTGGTGGACAAAATATGGGCAGTTAGCCATCTGCTTTTTGGAGACACTGAAAAATGAAATTCAGGAAATGATATCTCTCCAAAGGGGTGCATAACATTTTCAGTTGAAAGCCTTAGTTCTCTTTAATTCCACCAACAAGTAAGTAATGGTTATCATAATGAAACCTAATCAGCTTGACACTAATTTTCTATTGGCGTCTCCACTCCAGATGTGGTAAAAAAAAGATCCAGTTGGAAATGTTGTGGCATTTTCCACATTTCAAGATGAGTGAGAAAAGGAAAATTGTAAATAGTGGTATCTTTATAAGTAGCAGAAAGTAGCCCACTCATACTCAACTCAATATTAGTGTTAATGAAATAAGAGAAGCATTGGTGTATCTTGCTTTGCATCTCCGAACTTAAACATACATGTATGTCGTGACAGGTGTCAGATGCTATCAGTTCATGTGTAATAAGGCCTGACACTTACAGGTAGCTGCTCTCAAACCTAATCAGCTTGATAGTTATCAGAAGGCCATATATATATATATATATATATATATATATGGCACATCAACATTGTTGAGAAAACTCAGGTTAACAGGATCTGTTAACTTCACTGAGTCAGTATCAGACTGCATCTATATGAATCCACAAAATAGACAAGAGGCATGTATTACCGCAGGTAGAGCACAAGTCTACAGGGGCTCAATATCAAAAGAATCATAAATAAACATGTAGTCATGCAAGGTTACAAATATTAAGTATTTTATAATGTATGATTTCCTACAGAAAAAGGTTTGTTAACGTTAGTTGCAAACAGCACTTTGATAACTCCGCTCTCCACTCAAAGGACATGGAGATGTAATCAAGCCAGTATAATGACTTCATCCAAAACTTGTCACTGAGGTCATATACTGAAAATAAATAAAGCAAAGTTATCCAAAATTATACACATTGAATTAGTTTAAAATTGTTAAAACTAAATAGTGTTGTGGTGAAATACTCAAAACCATTTAAATATGTGTCTTACACACACTTACATCACTGCAGAAAGATATAAACTCGGTCATTTGATACATTTAGATGCATATTACTGGTCTCGCTTTTTCCCACCACTCTGTCACTTGCACACCCACACCCACACCCACAGCTGAATTCCTTCCTGTCCCACTGATTAACTCAAACATTAATCAGACCTTCAGGTGATTGCTATAAACAGTATGGATAAGTCCATGTGGTCTCGGTGTCAACACATTTTCCCTGTGTTTATGTGAAAGGATGCCCATGCGCCTCTCTACACCACCTGCTAATTAGCATCTCACCAGCACGCCCCAGCACAACCTAATTCTACAGGGAGAAGGCAAGGAGGGAAAGTTTGGAGGCAGAGAGAGAGAGAGAGAAGAGGTGGTTAGTTGCGAGAGAAACTTGGAGCCTGAAAGAGAGGAAGTGAAAAGGAAATTGGAGAGAGGAAATTAAGGCAGTGACAGAGAAAGTAAAAGGGTTTTTTGCAAGAGGAAGTGGCTGAGAGGCTGGAAGATGGAGAGGAAGAGAAAATTTAGCAGAGCCAGGAGTCCTTGAAGATGTGAAACAGAGAGTATGACAGCCGGAGAGGGTGAGGACAGCTGTGTCTTTTTGATGGCACAGGCTAACGTTTGGGTCCTGTCTATCTTGAATGAATGCCGTGCATTTTTTTTCCTGTGAATTTCTAAATAACACTTTTCCTCCTCGACAGCCTCTGGGGAGAAAGGTATAGCCTTCCCCTGAGGTAGCATAAGAGAGTGACAGTCGGGGTGTTTTTTTGTGGGAAGAAAGAAAAAAAAATTAAATGACAAATTCAGTTGGGCTGTTGAATCTCAATGATTCTCTTTGGTTCTCTCAAACGTAACTTCTTGACAGCACCGAGCCCTCAGCTCAGTCCCAGGCAGTCCTTCAGGCTTACTGCACAGGAATGCAGAGTAGAAGGACTGATGCACTCATAAATATCTCATCCTCTTGTATACTTACTGCAATTAAACACTATTTGAGGTCTTTAAAGTCTATGCACAACAGCCAGAAGAATTACCTTCTTTTATCAGCATGATAATGTTTGAGTTCAAAGTCCCCCCACTCATAGTTTCCATAAATGTAGCCTCTGATGCAGCATTTCTCCTGATTGTGTGCAGCATGGGCCAGAGCCCGCATGATAAGGATCATGCTCATTGAGACAATTTAATGCTATTTCTTGGGAATTTCTCTCCTCAGATTGATCCCTTTGAACTGGTTAAATTAGCACGGAAACACTATTTTCCACTTCATTCCCCAAAATAAATGAATAAATACATACAGCTTGCTCTGTCTGTCGATACATAAAAGAGCCATATGGAGGTCTGGAAAAATATCTCCGGGAAAGAGAGGGAGAAAATAAGGACTTGGTATGATGATGAAGCGAAGGGGAAAACTGTGTTTTCATTATTCATGATTTGATGACTGATAAACACTAATCACCATAATCTGCACTTGTGTTGTTTTTCTCCCAACTTGCGCTATAATCGTATCTTTCTTAAACAACATTATAGGGGGGTTGTGGGCAATCTGTGCAGTATGTTTTCACACCCAGTAATTTCCTGTGACAGAGGTGGTCTGGGAATCTTAACAAAAAAAGTCTACTGGACCGTGCCAAGGGCTCTGATTTTACGAAGATGTGCTAATATTATTCCCCACCTTCCAGGCTTCTCCTGTGCTGCCCACCTTTATTATTAGATTAGTTCCTTTCTTTTTCCCTAAAAACACATTGGAGGCAGCATCTGGAAGCCATAGCTGTGGCTACCAAGAGCTTTAAAAACCAAGGGCAGGGACTGCAGCAGGGGTATTGTAAGGGTATTTATGTGGCTGGTGGGACAGGAAGCTGCCACTGTGGGCAAACCTGAGAACTCAGCATCTTTTTTGGAAAATGACTCTTGGCAGGATCCATTTTATTTTTGAGTTCACCAAAAGATCTCTTATTGTTATCAGACTGTTTCTGTGTGCCCCTGCACTGTGCCTACATTGTATCTGGCTTTGGCTTGTTACTGATGGTGGGGACAGGAAGCATATACTAAAATTTGGCTTACATCACACCAGACAAAACCTTCTCAAGAACACAGTGATAACGTTTCATATAACTGGCCAGTTTACTTTACTTTGGGTGTGTTGGGTAACTCAGCTGTTTCAAGGTGTCAGTTCATCAAGACAAATGACACTTAACCAACTCAGCTCATCAAAGGGGTAGAACTAGGAATAAGTGGTACATCCTGACTCACTGAGAAAAGCTGCTTTAAATAACTTCAAGTTAGAAGAAGCTGATTGGGGTTTGAAACTCCAAGTCTAAAGCTCCCTCTTTTTCAGTGGCCAGCAGTGGTGGACTCCCTAGCCAGAGTATGCAGTAACTCCCAGACAAAATGTGTTGAGATTCATTTAATCCTCCCTTTCTTTTCTGTGATTCATTTCCAGACACTGCTGTGAATCTCTTTGTCAACTGGTGTGGTTAAAAAAAGATATAAACATCTAAAGGGCAGATCATCAGAGAAAAAGATGGAAGCACTCTTTCCTTTTTTCTGCGGTCCAACTGTCCTTGGTAACATTGGTTTGGAAAGCAGCCAGTGTATGAACAGCAAGAGATAAATACTTGTCTTACACATACTTTCCCTAACTGAGCTCTTAAACCCACAGTGTAAACACACCATGAACTCCAACCCATGAGTTATGCTAATTACAGATAAGGCTGGAGTGGCTTGTAGTTAATACCAGGTGGATAAGATGGCTGGAGATAGAAGAAATAAACAGCGGATGGAGAATTTACTTGGTCCCAACACAACTTGAATAGCAGCTGAGTAGGCGAAGATGACCAAAGAGCACTGAGGTTGGCCAAAATTGATGAGGGGGACGAGTGGAAAAGAACACGTTTCCATACAGAGTTTATTAACTGGCCTACTGGATGATGGTATAATATCCAAGCTGTTTATTTGCTCAGCTTTGCTTCAATAAACTTAACTGTCATTAGTTCCTGAACAGAGGCAACTGCAAAAACATGGCTGTAATGAGGCTGAGAGGATGAAAGCCAAATAGTGAAATTTTCAGCCCTTTAAAGTTTGAAAAGAACTTGAGTCCAGACTGTAAGAAAAGTGCTCCACCTCGATCAAAGTGGTGAGATAAGCAGGGCAGATTAATACTTAAGGGAGCAGCGCTTAATATACTACAACCGTGAACAAGTCGATCTCCCACACACAACAACCTCCCCAGTATTTTGCTCACTAATGGAGTGTTTTCTGTGACTGCAGAAAAAAAAGAGCTGAGTTTAGCTTAGCGTGTCAAATTACCTATAGCCTTCTTTTGTTGCTGCATCAAAGATGTCTGAGACTAAGTGCCAGAAAAGCGCCTGTGGATTGTGCACTGTAGGCGAGATCTGTTCAGAATTTGCAACTAGACCAAAGACGATCCACAAGATAGTGAACGTTAGCAAGCAGGGATTGCCTAACAGTCACTCAACTGTAAATTACTTTTGATCAGCTGTAAGCAAGGTTTCAGGTAGTCAAACCTCAGCAATGTCTCTAAATGCCCCATGGCTTCTCAGGCCGGAGGAGTGAGTGTCTGTTCAAGAAGAAAAGATGGTTAAATACTTTTTTTCATCAGGGACAACGCTTTTTTATGAAATGTCTTCCATTTATCATCTCAAACAAGTCAAGGTCAATGCTTCTGAACAGTTTGAAGTGATAATATAGACCCTGTAACTGGGCGATGGCAGTGGAGAATGCCATCATTGACATGCTTCAAAAAACGCCCTTAAATGCTCCGTTGGGATCACAGCATCTGGCTAATTGAGGACACCTCGGCATATGGCTGACATCGGTTTAATCCTCGCAAAGCCACTGGGTCATCGCCCATGTGCCATGGGGACATCATCCTGGAGAATACAGCTCAATATAGGAGTGAAATCCATAGACATGAACACAGGTACAGAAACCCCTAGCTCTTTCTTCCACCTCATTTGCATCTGTACAATTTATAGAGCCAAAGTCCTGACGCCATCTTTGAGCTGGTTACTCTTCTACTCACTCATAGAAATCTCTGGATTTTATTTCACTGATCTTTATGAAAAATTAAAACATGACCCTGGACCCTCTGTAAAGTTGAGACCTTTTGACAAAGTTGTTGTCAAGTTGACAGCAGTTAATTTATTAGCATACAGAAATCCAATTTCATAATCTCCCCATTCAGTCAGTCAGTTCACTCTGACTTGCTATTATTAAAGCCATGCCAGAACAATCCACAGGCAAAAGCCACTATAAACATGAATATTACATTAACACCTTCTTTTTCCAAAAATAACTTTCTAGATAGATTTAATTAAGTGCATTAGTGCAATTGTCAGTATGATTTTGAAGAAGGTTTTCTACTACAGAAACAGAACAGAAAGTTTCACTGAAGTTCTCTGTTCTACGGTATGTCCATTGCCCATTGTTCAAACTGTTCAAAGAGAGTTTTTACAAACATATTTATTGAAACTGCCCTATAAATACATTTGGACTTCACTTATTTCACTTCTGTTTCCTATACTTTATATGTCTTTTTCTTATGCTGCTATCCATCATAATACTCTAATACTGTAGCTCTATTCTTACCACCACAGTACTACTAATATAACTACTATAAGTGCTAACACTACAACTGCCAGTTTGGGAGCTAATACAGAATTCTAATACTGTATAATAACTGCTGCATCACTTCTACTATCAATACTGTTCGTACTGATAGTATTACTTCTACTACAGAAAAGTGCTACTACTACTACTAACGTCTAATAGGGCTGGGTCATCATACAGTATGTACTGCATGGCAAATTTCCTGATTCCGTTTGACCTGTACCATTGTATAATTCAGTCTATTCTGTTATACGGGTTCCAGTGGATGAAATGAACTCATATGACAAAAACTTTTCCGGAGATCCTTTTCCAGGAAGTTAGTCATGTGTGAACATGGATGGTGGGTCAGTGACAAAAACAATTCCTTAGCCTCTCCTGAGACAAGAACGTTTCTTGTGCCTCCGCCTTCCTGTTCTCCTCTGTTGTCCCATTAATTCACACTTCAAGGATGGCAAATGAATGCGTAAAATGAGAAAATGAGCATTTATTGATGTGCGCCCCCCTCTCCACCGTCGCACTCTCTCCAGACAGTAATTCTGAACACTGGAGACATTCAAGAATGGGTGAATTGGTTCTGAAGGTGCGTTGTTAAATGGCTTGTTTGTTGATATCGTGTGCATTCTTCTTGGTTTTTTTCCAGTTTGCAGAGAAACAGACATACACAGAGAAGTCTTAATAATGAAATTAATTTGCATAAAAATGGGATGCTGTTGCAGCTGCATAAAAACAAACACTTCAAAAGATTATATATAGTGCCTTTTCCATGTATGAGAACAACTGAAGCTATGCATGACATGAAATAGAAACAAAAGGACAAAAGTATTATTAAATATTAATTAAAATTTTTATCTGTCCACAATTGTTCTGGCATTTTCAACAACAGCAACAAAGTAGCTGATAAATCCAGTTTTTGTTTTCCTAACTGATTGCAGTGCTTGAGGTCAGCACTGAAAACAAAATTTAATTGCACAACTTTTCAATTTAAAGAAATTAAGACTAAACACATGTTTCATACACTTGTTAGGAAGAACAATTCCCAGTGTGTTTGTGGAATTACAAATGGCATGACAGCTAATCATTGGCTTTTCGTTTTAATTCTCTCTTGAATGGTAATTGTGTTACCAAAAAAAAGAGATACTGGGTTTCCTCCAGTTGCATGGTTAGCATCACCGGTGTGTGCTGAGCCAAATGGACTGTGGGATTGATGGTCAGGAAATGAACACACATGCTGAAATCAACCGGCCATTCACCGCTCTCCCACGATTAAAGCTATTCAGTTTCTCTTTTGGAGTGGTGCCGGACAAGTGCCGAGGACTGTCTGCCTGCGTATGTTGAGCTACTGCAGACTGTCTGTATGTAATGTATATTTGTGTATAAAGGTGTGTGCGCGCAACTACATGCAGTATGTGCACACATGTACATAAAAACATGAGAGGGCTTGTTATTGCTGTTCATGGCCATACCTGCTCTGTGCTGGGGGAGCAGCCCTCATACTCCACCATGCTGCCCTTGAGCATTAATGGCCTCCTGCTGGCTGCTGGGCATCCTGTGATTAGCTCGACACACAGGATGATGAGGTGTGACTGCTAATCCAGTGACACAGACAGCTGCAGCCCAGCTCATAGGCGGAGGCTAACCACCCCTTTCCTCACACATTGTTCGAGTGTGTGTGTCTACAACTGTGCGAGAATCAGTGTATGCACATGTATGACGACTGCTTATGCATGAGGACTGAGGGTCTTCGAAGCAAAAGACAATTTACAGCTTTTCTGCCTTCAGTACATAAAGTAGCGAGGACATAAAGCACTGGACTTTGCCACCACTGTTGACCACCTGTTTCCTACCAACAGTTAACAGTGGTTTCTTTCCACCGTGACCACAGACTTTAACTTTAATCAGGTAGATAGCCTTTTAACCAAGATGACGAATGATCCCTAACCTTAACAAAGCAGTTATTTCAACCCAAACCACAATTCTTTTGTGCCAAAATTTAGCCAGTCAGGAAGCAGCCCTATGAATCATTCACAAACTGAAATGGTTTTGGAAGACACCCGTGTCAGCAATACAGGTTGTTTTTTAAGTCAGGTATCACAGCTTTTGTGCTTGATAACTGTTCAGTGAAGCTGAGAGGAAAAGACAAGATACTACAAGCAAGAGAATAGTTATTATTATAAAGCCCAGCTGTTACTCCACTGAATTAAAGATGCTGTTTAATCCTGGTTCATTACTCAGCTTACCGAGCTAACCCTACACGGTCAAACTAACCACACAAGGTTATGTTTGCAGATCATCCATGATCATAAATGCCGTGACTGTGATTAAAAATGTTATCTAAGTCGAGTTTACTTGTATTTATAAACTGTGGGTCTGCCTCCAACAACTGGCTCAAGATCCATAATCTGCACTTCTCAAATTGTTCAAACATTAGCTTTTACTCATTTTGGACTGATGCCCTGTAGTGTGGTCAACAGCATCAAATAAAGATTTGGAAAAACTTCAATAAGTCCACAATAGAGGCACACAACTCTGAACTGTAACAGAAGAGTTAATAACAGAATGCACACAACCTTACACTGACCATTGGTGAGATCCAGAATAGTTACTTCCCTGTTTTAAAATTTTTATTTTAAAATAAATATTGTATTGGCAAAAACCCCAAAAGTCCTGTACCATCAATTTCTATACAGTAGTAACAGCCATAACTTTATAGACATTGATCAAAAGCTTGTTTTTCGCTTTCTGTCTCAGTAACAAATACAAAAAGTGCTGGTACTATGTTTTACTTAACCCAGGAAGAGTAGTGGTAGTAAATCAAAGAATGAAAATAAATAACTACATGTGGCTAAACAGAACAAAGTTTTTAAAGAGCTAACTTTTTTTTTGGACAGGTTGGCCTCTCCTAAGCCCAGTTTTACGGTCAAGCAGTTATGTACATTCACGGCTGGGAACTGCCTAGTACAACTATAGCCCTTTACTTGCTCCACCAGAGCAGATATTACTTTTGAAGTGCCTCACTAAAAGGCAACTCAGCAACTGCTGAGAGAAAATGAAGTCATACTGATTCCTTTTCCAAGATTTAACTAGAAGTATTAGAGCCTCAAACCCACTGTTCTGATTTAGAAAAATCCACTAAAATAAAACAAATTAGTCTGCAGCACTGAAATCTTTCTCTCCCACATAGTGTTATCTCATTCAGCAATAGCATATCGACATTCTCCTTTAACAAGGGGTCTGGGGCAGATCTAAGAAGTGAATGTAACATGTACCGGAAAGTAGTGACAGAGCTCTGAAGTCTTGAGTTACTCGAGGTCCAGCTGTAAGATTTCTGCAGGCCTGGGAGGCATTGTTGTTTTATTTTAGTTGGAACGGCGGCCATGGCTGGAGCTTTAATAACATTAACCACAGTTGGAGTAGCGCATCATTACAGGGTAGGAGGCCAGGGAAGAGTGGGAGTGTAGAAAGAGGAAAAGAAAAAGGGGAGAAGGAGAAAGAAGAGAAGGCGAGATTCATGAGGTTTATTTTTTATTGAGATCTTTAATTTGCTGAATCAGGCCTCAAATCTGCAACAGGAAACACACATTCTGACCTCAACAACAACCTAACCTTCTGTCCAGACTTTTTAACTCAACTCCAACAGCAAACCGACTTCATCTCATCCCCTCCCTTTACATCTCTCTCTTTTCCTTCCTCTCCCTGCATCTTCCCTCCTTCCTCTCAGTTTCCTCTTTCACTCACCCATGAGACCTAGTGGTGATTTTTAGACGGAGCAACGGACTTCAGGTCTGTTTACAGGCAAGTTCTCAGGAAGTCAGCATCAGATAAGCGGATTCCTTGGATACACAAGACGAGCAGATACATTTCCAGTAAGACGGCTCCGCGAAGGATATGGCCTGAACGATATTACCCAGGGAAGGATGTGAGTTGAGAGTTCAAGGGTAATGAATGTTCATGAGTGTGTACGACTGTGTGTGTCTGAAAGTCGGTACTGTTTCCAGGATGACAACATCTTTGGAAATTGTCTTGATCACCCTTCTAGCAAGAAACCCAAAGACAAGTTGCCATTAACAGACTTAACCCTGTTGCCTCACTGCTTTACATTTATTGTCTCTGTTCCAAATTACCTAATTGTCCCTTTACGCTCTTGATCATGACACCAGTTTTTGGCCAAATTCTCAACTGGCCATGGACACCAGCTCTCTTCTCCCCACCTCCTCCCTTGTGCTGCATTGCTCAAATACAATAGAATGTAGTCTAAATGGATACCAGGTGCTTCCTCGCAGTGCAGCTGTCATCCTTTTAAGCTTTACAGTAAAGACAGTGAGGGAAGAGCCTGGCAGAAACAAGTGTACTGTGTCTTGTCACAGAATGTGTTTACGTACCAAGCTGGCTCCTCAGACTTAAAGGAATAATTCCACTTCTTTTTAAATATTCAACATATTTTGGGATTGGTGCCATTACAGCTAGTACATCAATCCCAAAATATGTATAAACTGCAACCAACACACAGTTAGCTTAACTTAGCACAAAGATTGGAAATAGAGGGAAACAGCTAGCCTGGCTCTGTCTATTTCTTTAATCAAGAACACTGAAAGCTTTTTGAGGTTTATTTTTATGCATAAAGGTTTTGCAGCAAGATCAAATAGTACATTTATGGTTTTCATAGTAACAAATGCCCATTTTGTACATTCTGTACACTGCTCTGGCTCTCTGGTTTTCTCAGTATAAGCTAAAAGACCCAACTGAGCTTACACAGGCTGTCACTTAAGTTGAAGACTGCGGTCTGTAAAATGCAAGCCAACACAGAAGACACAGAGGGGCCAAGCTTCTGTCCCAAATGAAAATTTGGACGGGCAGAGCTTGGCAGCCACAGCAGATGCTGTGGAACTTGAAAAATGTGAGGGTTATTAAAAACAGAATGAAAGAAAAAAAAATGTGTTCAGATCCCTGCTGATTTTCCTGACACCATGAATACCTGCTTATTTAAGACAAAGTGGGATCAACAGAGGGAAAATCACTGGCTCAGCACGAGTCAATAAAACAAGGCTGATTGCATCGTATGGACTCAGCCACAGGGTCACAAGCGCCAGCACAATGGGCAATGGAGAGAGAGCGAGACAGAGTCAGAGAGACCTTCCTGTGCATCTGTCATAATTTTCAAGTTGGTAGCAAGTGGCGAAGAGCTGCTATAATGAGGTGTCTCATACCTGCCACTTCATGTCCTCCTTTTGTCCCTTGTTCACGGTTTCTCTTCGTCTCCATTTCGAAATAACATTCTTCCCATTACAAACACTTATTGCCTTTCTATTTCTCTTTTGCTTTATCCTTAATTCATTTTATTTGATGGCCTCAAAATCAAAATCATAATAATTTCAATTCATCAAGGACCACTGCGCAGGAGTATATTGATAAAGAGATTGAAGGATGGCTGACAGCACAGAGATCACCAGTGACACATAGGTAATTTGTTATTGATGTCTGATTTAGCTTCTAAAATGACCATGTTTGTGTCTCATCTTCCTCCAATGCACAGGAAATATGTCACTTTTTCAAGACACTGAATTTCTGGGCCAAATGCCTTTTTTAAATCATTTTTTACTTTACTTTTTAAAGTAGCAAATTTGCACAGTCACCTAATAGCTCAAGTGGATGTACTGGTTCAGCCCTGCATAGTGCAGTGGATGATAATTATGTGCTTTCACGGAGTTATCCAGGATTGTTTTTGACTCTTGGAGCCACCAAAGTTGATGCGGTGAATTACCCTGTGTTGGGACGTTTTGATTAAACTGAGGATGATTTGCATGGTGGTCTCCGGGAATTCAAACAGCTCTGGGAGACACATCTGTGAGTCCTTGAAGAAATTACTCCTCAACTCCAAGATGAATTACATTCAACTATGCGTATGGCCAACCAAAAACAACACATCACACTCCTCCTGTCAGTTAGAAACCTGCAACTAAAAGACAAATGTCAACCTGGGCCAACGTTGCGTTTTGTTTGGTTTCCTTTTTCTGAAACACCACATCCCACATCATAAATACACTGATTGTTTAGGATCATGTTTAAAAGCATATTATGATCCCATTTTTAGACAGTCAACATCCCACCCTCCACCCCTGCACTTTGTCCCAGCCCAACATTCCGCTTCAACCTGAAATATGATGAAATGTTGCTCCCTTGTGACTATAATTTCTCAGTCTCAGCACAGCAAAGGAGCGATGAGCCGCTGAGTAATCCTTCTCTAGAGGACCACAGTCTCATTCGGACTCATCATCACTTTGTTAGCCACGGCGTGGGGGAGATTTGTGTGGTGAGACAACCAGCCGTTTCCTCCTGTGCTGTCTCTTCTTATCTCCATCTTCAACTGCTGTCATAACTCTCCTCTCTAATACACGCTGTCTTTCTTTACTCTTGAACTCCAGCCACAAATCACAGAATTTCATCCCTGATTATTGTTGATGTCTTGAAGTCAATCTTAGTCTTAAAATTTCAATTACCAGGCCACAGCTAGTGGGCCCTATGACACAATTACACACATAAAACTTGCACCTCATCAAGGTTTGCCTGACAGAATCCACATGCAATGTTCTTTCTCTGTTTCAGCTGAACATTTTCCTCCTCAGAGTTTAACAAAATACAGGCTTTGAAATAGAAAGGGCCAGTTATCTAGCATAGTGTACCTTGCTTCCCCCAAGGTTTTTTTTCCTTCCTGTGGAATTATAAAGGCTTCCAGCTAAATAAATACAAGCTAATTAATGTGCAACCTTTCCCTTCATAGGAGGAAAAAAATGGTCTGCCACACTTGATTTGTGAGCTGTTCCATTTTAGGTAATGAAGAGGAAAGCTTTGCAGTCGAAGGGAGGACTCCATCAAACGTTAGCGTGCATGATTAAACTTAAAAAATAGTTAAGAACGCTCCTTTAACCTTTTAAGTCATATTCTATTATCAGACTGCTTGGCAGAGTCAGATCTGCACACACACACATACACATTCACCCGCCCTGCACCATGAAACCTACTGTTTGGCACGCTCTGCAGCGTACATTTGAATTATAATATTACATGGACTGATATGAATCAAAAACAAATAGAAAATCAACAACAGGGAACACCAGTGTAATGTTAAATATTCATGTCTTATTAGCTTCCTGGAATTAATTTTTTTCACACTGGGAAAAGTCTTTCTGTGTTCATAATGCAACTGAACAACATCTAAATGACTGAAGTGCTATTTAGTACAATATAATTTGCATTATGCATCACTCCATATAAAATTCTTTATGTTGACATTCTGTCAGGTTTCACAGTAGGGTAGCAAAAACAAAACAAACAAACACATTTTAACAGCTTATATCGCAGGAGCGGTATGATATAAGTTTTTTGCGGTTTTGAAACCTTGAGTTTTTCAAACCACGGTTTACCTTGAAACCGGTAACCGGCCCATGCCCACTTTGGAGGGAAAAAACTCAGAAAGTGGCTAAATCCCAGTGAGTGCCAGTGGCGTTAACCCACGGACACTGTTTATCTGCTGATGGCAGGTGCAAAGCCTGCAGTATGTCTATCTTAGCTAAGCTTTTGCTATGTGCGTACCTTTGCAAAGCTGTCTGTGTGTGTTTCTTACACACTGAGGTTTTTGAGGTGAGATCGGAGCCCCGATAAATGACTTCTATAAATCCAAAGGCCCAGCAGGACCAGCTGAGAGATGCCTGTTAGCCATTTCCTGAATAACAAATTTTATTTCAAAATATTATCCTGACTGTAAGACTGTAGATTGATTAGTATCAGAAAAACAGACCTTTTCTCATGTCCTGGAAGGGTTCTTTTTTTTCCCCTAAGAGGTTGATTTTTGAGTTGAGAACGTGTCTATCACACATACACAGCTCTCCTGCCGTTAGGGTTTTAGGTTGCAATGTTTTCAACTGCACGTATAACCTTCCCAGTAAAATCCAAATAAATCTAACAAATAGGCTTTAAAATAAAAAGTGTAACACAGACACAGACTGACCACAAAATAATTCTATACGGATTACAAAATATTTAAACATAGTTCTTCTGGAAACACAATTTTGACTTTCTGACTAGCAAAATGCATCATTTATTCATTATATACAATGTTCAGAACAACTGACCCAGGTTTGGCTGACCTTTCTATTCCACAAAATTTAACATGCGTACTTGAAACTCTCCCACCATTCGAAACCTTCCACAGCTCGGTAAAAACTCAAAACGTGGTCCTGAGGCAGTTATCAGTGTTCCCAGAGCAGATATTTTGTTCTGTCAGGGAAACCCAGGTTAAGTTCCCCTCTCTGGGGTGCAGTGTCTCAAAACGTGTATACAGACGCTGTTCCCCTGGTGGCTAATGTGCTAACTTTTACCCCGAGCAACAGGGTCCTGGTCTCCATCAAAACTGAGCCTTGTCCAGGGACAGGTTTGGATGAAGCTCCGTCTTTTTTCAAAATTCGGGGGCGGCCAAGGATAAAAAGGCCTAAGGTGGTATGGTGTGGAAATATATGGATAGGTCTACACAGAGCCCCTGCAGAGGAGAAAAGCTGATAAATGATTCCTTGCGTGTCTTGGTAGGATATGCTATGGAAAAGGTAGGCGGATAAAGTCTCTCCTCCACTAATCTGTGCTTCAGTGAAGACCACAGTCAGACTGAATGTTCTGTTAGTGAGGTAGGAGTTGGTGGAGGAGGTGGGGGGGTGACTGGAGCGGATGACTGTGTTGGAGGGAATGCATCTCAGGGATTAGATGGACCCCTAAGTCTCTTTAGGAGGTTGAACAAGGCCCAAACCAAATAAAGGCGTCAACATTAGTTATATGCTACAGCTTCTGGTTTTCCTGCTTTAAGTTCCACTGCGATAGTAAAGCCATGGAGTGAACAAGTAGGAGTGGAGCGTCTTCCTATAGGACACTTTAATTACTTGATTATATATTATAGGAACATGTGCAGGAGTTGACAAAGATGAGCCAAAACTTTTACAAGCTTTCTACCATGTTAGTAATTTTAAAGATGGATATGTTGGTGCATAACACGCAGTCCTTCAAATATGCTTTTCACTCTTTCCTTCAGGGCTGTATTACTAATCAGTTAAAATCAAAACTTTCCCCCGGTTTCTCAGACATGTTTAGATACCTTCTCTGTACTCAGCCCTCAGGCAGACACTCTATTCTTGCCTCGAGTCCTTGTTTTTTTTTTTTTTCTTTTGTGGTCATCAAACAGGTTAGCTAATCTCTAGTCTGTTTCAAGTATGCACAGTATTCTTATTTCCGTCTTCCCGTAGAACCTGCATTCTCTCCAAGAAACTCAGAAAGACGTGAGTCCACCAGGGAGAAAGCCTTTGAAATGTATGCTTTGGTTGTGTCTTCAGTGAGAAAGCTTGCATAAATAACCACACACAGATCCTCATGAATGCATGAGACACCAGATACCTCAGCTGAGCCACTAATGGGCCTCATAGTGTATTCTGGCCCTCTGCTTTTTAAACTGGTTTCTGTCCTCTGATTCCCTAACAATGATTGTGAAATATGTACTTTTGCTCTAAAGGATGACACCCAGCCTTTTGTTGTTTTTACAGCCCTCATTTAGATTTTCGATCGTTGCTCTGGTAAGTAACACCGCTGTCATATTTAAACTCTCCCTGAGTTTGTCAAGCTCTTGTGGGGGCAAGAGCGAGGAAGGATTGCATTTAGATTTTATGAGTCAAGCTAAGGCTTATATAGTGAACCTGAGTTCAAGCTCCAGTTTTTGACCTACCTTAAAGAAACCTGACCTTAGACTTTTAGCAGAAAACCATGAGGTTAAGTGAATGCTTTACTGTTTGTTCCTGTAGAACATCTTGATAGATATTCCTGAAGCCATTTTCTAAAACTATACAACCATACAAGCAGACATAAATGTAACTGAGCACTGTGTATTCAATTTTGTTGTCATGAGGGATTGCATGATTTAGCCTTGAACAATTCTATAAGTTTTGCTCACGATCTACAATATTTGTGGAGAATACAAGAGGCATACAGTTTTGCCTGTATTCCGAAGGGTATCTGCGTCTTTATGCATCTTTGCTTTGCTTCAAAAAAAAAAGTAATTTGGGTCAACCACTGCATGCCACATGGGTCGTTTTACTCGGGACGTGATGCATGCAATGCGTGTGATTCAGAGCTGTGACCAAATAAACAAGGTAAGAAATATCTTGAGGGTAGTAAAGCATTTCCCATCTTATTTACTGACTGGATCCTAATCTTTGCCCTGTAAGCACAAAGCAAATACAGGTACTGCATTATTCTCCAGCACAGAACTCTATACTCCACAGCCCAAGGGAAACTATGATTTTGGTCAATATATATATATATGGTCAATTGCTCTTCTCTCTTTCCCCTGTTTATGAAATAACAATTCACACTGTTGCAGTTATTGCCCTGTTTCTGTTTGCTGCTTTTTCCATTTCCCTGGAGTTTTTCATAGTGGCTGGCACTGCAGGGAGTCACTCTGACATTCTCTGTGATCATTTCCTTCAGTGAAAATAGCAGCGTTGTGTGATGTGTTAATTGGCCACTGGTCCGGGGTCGCTCTGCAGGCATCTGAATGCTTGCACACTGAAGGACCTCTGTGTATGGGAAAAAACAAATGAGAGGATAGAAGGGGCTCCACACAGCCTGATGACCTAGAAGAAGTCAAGGGAGATGAGGTCATCCTTGTCTGATTTCCAAATAAAACAGGGGACAACAGCTGAGAGAGCCAATGATCCGTTAGGTCTCACTTAACCACCCACCAGTGTGTCTGATGCACATGAAGACACACATATGCTCACCCAGGCCAGTACGTGCTGTGATGGTCGGTTAACTTCCTAGAGTGATGAAAGGATCTAAGATTGCGAGTCTTGTTACGTGATGAACAACTGACCAGCGATCAGAAGAGAATTTTCATCACTCACCAGTTTTACAAATGGCTGGTCTCATCTAAAACTCCAAACCCCCCCTTTTCAACTCATGGGGTTTTACAGTATGCTTCTAAGCTCTACTTTTCAGTAAAGCTAAACTAAATCATACAATACATTAGGCAGGCAAATGTAGCCTACAAACCACTGACTCCAACTCGGCCCAATGTTAAAGACGCCATAAAAGAAATTGCTGATGATGAAATTGTTCTTTTCGGGAAGGATCAAAATACACAGAGACTGTGCGCTGTGTTTCGTCAAAGTTCTCAATTTGTAATAACATGTGGCAAGAGCCGAACAAATCCCAGGGATACCGAAAACATTAGATGTTCCTTCAATGTAAGGCTCCTTTCCACATACAACATCTCTAAATAAAAGGAACACTGCCCCACACCTGACCAACAGAGGGAAACTACATGTGTTTCCATTACAGAAATGCTCCTCAAGACTGTTATTTGTGAAGCCGCATGTGTGCCTCACTCCAATACAAACCCCTACCATATGGGAGCAGTTAGCTCAATCCTTAAGCGTTGATTACTATTGTCGGAGTATCAATACAAAAGCTGACCCCCTCTTCTGACATCCACTTGTTTAGTTGGGTATTCTTAATTTAGCCTTCTTTAAGAACTCTCTCAGTTTCTATTAGACCAAAGTTCAACACAGCCCAACCTTCAAAACATGAACGTAATAAAAAAGCTTGTTCTCTTTCCTCTCTATCAGCATGATTCGTCTACAGTCTGAGTGAACCAGACCAGTCAGTGCTTTTCAGGAGTTTTTTCATGAGATTACCTGCTGTTGCTGGCTGAAGAGAAGAGGACAGGAGGACATAAAGTGGAAACTCCTCAGGAATGGTGATTACTGGCCACTGAATTGAAACCAGCCAAGGAGAAACCAGATCTGAGCCTGCGAGAAGTATTATGGTAGTTAAATCGAATAAAAGCCTCAGCTCACCCCATCACTCGTGTTTTCTCCCTGCCTCCCCCGCCAACACTGCACATTAAAGAGGAGATGAATCAGGAGTCTGTAAAACACAGAAATAACCCTTTAACCCTTTGGACCTTTAGCGGTGGAAGCAATAGAGAAAGAGAAGCAGTAAGAGCTCAGGTAGGAGGGGAGTGATTTGAAAAATGAAACGCTGTTTATCACAGCTATCACCGAGAGCGACCGGGCTGAATTAGAGATTCAGGTGGATGGCTACCAGGGGCTGCTAAAGAGAAAATAGTACCCAAGGACTCCCCTCTGTGACTCCCATCCCCGTGACCAATCACAGTTCAGGTGCCTCACCCCTTCGGAGCTCGTGTTATTAAATTAAAGGCCCAAGATTTATACCCCAGTGCCAAAGCAATGGCTTTAGTCAGATTTGGAATCATTTATCCCATCAGAGGGTCGGCCAGTCCGAGGTTTGATTGATAGAGCCAGAGCAGTGGGGGGAGTATACAGTTACACACCGCTGCCTTGCAGGCCAGGGCTCCTACATCTTTAATTCAGCACTGAACAGCTGTATAGAGTCCAGACATAGCAACACTGTAGCGCAGGTAAACAATTCCCCTGACAACAATGAGAGATAGCAGTAGGGGATGAAAGCGACTTTATATACACCAGTTAAAGACCAGATTGCAGACTGTATTGTAATATGGAGTTGTGGAGTTTTGCAGACAACAGGGCCATAGTCTGATTATGGATCCCTGTTCTCCCCTTCAACAGACCTCCTTTCCGCCCCATCTGGCAATTATGTCAAGGTAAAAACATTCATGTACGAATACTAACGCTGTTACTAATAGGAATGTTAAATAGGAAGAACGATAAAGCACTACATACAGTATATGTTATGTGTTTCACCAAAGAATAATCCACAAGGAGCCATGTAGTTCTCAGAAAATGCAGAAACAGGAAGTTAAATTTCCTTATGGTTATTTTACATAACTGCACAGTTAGACAGTGGATTATCCTCCTAGTACCATAGCCACCTGACAAATAGTGCAAGCCTTGGATTCTGAAAGTAATTTAGTCTCTTGAATAATGCAACAATATCATACATTTATGTTAATGACCACCAGTGCTAATTATTGCAAGTTTATTGCATTAACATTATGTATTCAGAACACTTTTTACTTGGGAAAAAAATAATGTACCATAGTTACAAAATTGACCCATCAATCAAGTTTCTACAAAGTGTATTTTTAGCTTCAACATGGTAAATAACAGGATTTTGTACATGTGATTTCACTTTTTTGTGTCAAAATGCCTCTTGAAGGCTATGGTTGACTTGCTTACATTTTTATATACCCAGGCTTGAACCTTTGATATTTCAAAGAAGAAGATAGTTCGTTAACTGTTGCTTATCTTTTGTACTGATCATTTAACTGGAAGAAAACTATGCCATCAAAGCCGTCACAGTGCTACAACTGCCAGTTGCATAACATTGTCTCTGCAGAAAATGGACGGGCCTGGATAGATAGATGGGAACCCTGGAACCATTTTGCAACTCTTTTGTTTGGGATCTCCGGGTGGCACAGAAAAAGTGCACTCTCATTTATAGCAAAACACAATATTAGCAGTGTTGGTTGGTGCAAACCAGTAAGCCATCATGTCTGTCTCATTGCACTAGTAACTCCTCCTGGCTGGTCAGGGTTTCATTCCTGGCAATTTGCTCGGAGCAGATGTATGTTTTGTAGAATTGGGATTATACGGTTCTGTGTAGCTTCATTTGAATCAAAAACAGCAACCTGAAAGTTAGAAACAGGATCTTAGCATGATGGAGGCAGAAGAACAGAATGCCGCCCGCATTAGCTGATGTTTTTATTTTCTCAGTTCCTGTAGGGATGCAGCAATAGCTGTGGAAAATCATCAAAAGGTCCACAGCAACACGTGCATGTGAAGGTGGCGGTTTAAGCTCACCCCCAGGCCCCATTGCTCCATTTCAAAATTTTGAACACTTGACGGCCCATTATTTTCATAAATAGAGGAACCAAAATCCTCAATGAAAGGTGCAGGCACAATTAGATGATTGAAATGGGAGCTGTCTGAATTCGAAACATATGATCTCAAGGAATTTAACTTAATGCTGTTAAGAAACACTAAAGGATCATATTGAGCCATGTTGACTAGCTGTAAAGTGTGCGTTGAATTACAGTGGGCCTCTCAGATGCACCCAGTGGCCCCTGCACCTGGTTTCAACGTCATGACATCACCAGCGGAAACGGGACTGTTTGGATTCTCGCAAATGCATCAGAGTAGTCAATCAATCTTCATCGTTCACGGATATCCACTATCACAACAGCACCTAATCAAGAGATTAAAGGAGACTTCTAATTTGTCCAAATTTGTGGTAGAAAAGGATCACACAGGCGGGGCTGTGAGAGAAGGAAATTGCAGATAATATAAATGTGGAAAAGTTCCATCCAAAATATGGAAAAATATTTTGAGGTTTGCCGCAGCGTCCAGATGGATGTAAGGGTTTCACATGACATGGATTTTCAAAGTACTGGTGGCAATGAGATCAAACTCTTACCGCAGTCATGGTGATTGGATCTGGTAGAAAGTCTGCTTTATTTTAGGGAGTTACACAGAAAAAGAAGAGTATATTCTTCATGAAGTCAAGCACATCAGGGACTGAAAGACAAATGTGCAGAAAACAGAAACAGCACTAATTCAATGGAATGATGAGTCACAGAGTATGTACTGAATATGGGTTTATTGGCAGGGGTCACTGTTTGCTCTTGTTTTTTCTAACCTTTGAAAGACCTTTTGATGATATTTTAAAATGTTTAGAAATTACAGGATGATAAAGCTTAAATCATTTTTATATCCAAAGTGTACATTGGGTAGTAAACATGCCATATATTTAAGAGAGGAAGGTTAAGAGTTGCTACAATATAATGATTGATAGGTCAATATCTGGTCGCTGATCATGTCTCCACCTGCTCTGTATCAGCGGTAAGAGGATGCAGCTGTGGTGACGGCATGGGGCCGAACTGACACGTGATACGCAGCATTTCAAGTCATCTTCATAACACATAGGCTGATATAATGACCAGGTTAAAGGTCTGAGAGCCAGTTGTTTAGTCTGACACTATGAGTGTTTTCCAAAAGTGAAGACAGTCATATTTATGATAAAACATGAATACCAGCAGAGTTTAGAGTGAAAGGTTTATCTTTATCAGTGTTATCAAGCCACTATCTACTTTGTTATGTGATACTGCAGCATTAGCATTATCTCCTACAATGTAATGTGGACCTCTGCATTTTTACCAATAAGTCATATATTTGAAAGGCATTATAACAGTATTTTTCTTTTTTTTTAAATCATGCTTTGTCCAGTTGCTAATAATATTTACAGCTGCATTTGCACATATTATTTTTACTTATCAAAAACATATCTTACTGTGTGATTTATCATAAATGTTTTATTTTCAAGCTAGTTTTTTTTATTTGCTCTAACTCAACAATTTTTTTTTTTACATTTCATTAGATTTTTTTAGGATGAGTAGGGGGAACTGCTGGAAAGGGTTATTCTTTACTCACAGTTTGCATGTGCTGTTTTTTGATAGTTTCCAGAAAATCAGTAAATATATCAAAGGTTCAGGAAAACATCTGGCAGACACTTGGTGTTCCAACAGTGACCACTTAACCAGAGTAAAGGTCTGAGGAAAGATTTTTTTCCCCTTCCCCTGCTGTAATATTTTTTTGGTTCTGATACTGTCTAGTGCTTTCAGGGTGGTTGTAAAAGCAGCAGGTTTGCGTCGGGCGATATGTTGAGCTGTTGGTGCTGACACAGTGACAAAAGAAGGTGGTTGGAACCCCTGTTGGTTTCCTGAAATTATTTCTTTTTGGCTTTACATAAGCCTGTTGAAAGGGCCGCAGGTGCGAGCGATGACCGCAGCGTGAAACATCACATCAGCTCAATCGTTCGCAAGTTTAAATATTTGTTAGGTTAAACAAAAAAGTGGCAGAGTGAAGCCTGATGCATGTTTTTCATTCTGTCTTCCTCGATAGGTCACTATGGATGCAACTTGAAGTTTCACATTGTGCGCAACCCACATTGTTATGTTTCCCAGTCAAACACCACATTTGATTTCATACCTGTGGACGAAGCTAAGTCAAAGATAAAAACTGTGTGCACTGAATTATATACACACCACATGTCATTTCCATCCACAAGCTTTCATCAACCATTTTCTCTGTTCCATCCTAGTAAACAATATCTGGTTAAAAAAAATATCCCAGTTCTCATGTCAGTCATGGCTCAGGCATTTCTCGACAGTCACATGATGCTCTGAAGGCAGTTTTGGTTCTTTTGAATGCATTTCATCTCTGAAGGTAGTTTGTTCCAGAGCATATGTTTGGATCTGAGGGCTGTTTGAAGGCAGATGTAGTTCCTGGCTGCATCCTTTCAACAAACTGCCTCCTGGTAATTGGCCATTACTCTAGAACTGAGAGACGTGCTGTCCAGAGGGCAACTACACTTGTCTGGAAACAATCATGGAGTTAGCAGGCTGGCAGACAGCCTTGTCACTGGAATATGCCTCTCCTGCTGAGTGTGTCTTCTCCAGGGAGGGTGAACTCTGAAAAAAGAAAATGGCTGACACCCAAAATATAATTATGTCGGCTTCATCACAGTGAATGCATGACTGCCAACTGAAAAGGTTTGTTGTAATTTGTCATTTCTTCCTTTTATGGATGATGTTTGTATGAATTTTTTTTTTTTTTTTTGGTGGAAGAGCTATTAAATGGTAACTCATTAGTTTAATAAAACTTTTTTTTTTTTAAGTTAGATTCAGAAATTAGATTCCTATACACACTATGCGACAGTTCTGAAATGCAAAAATCTTGAAATAGAAATTGCATTTGGGAAAAGCACAGATTAAATGCAAAATCCATTGTCTCTTGTACTTCAGGTTTTTTGGTACGTGGTGGTGGTGGCGGCTGATTTTTTTTCTGTGCAGAATATTAACCCGGCACAGCTACGTGTTGCCCTCTGAAGCCATATTAGGTGACCTTCAACAAGTGACTCCATAATTACGGGAGAACACGCAAGGTATGCCAAGTGACCTTCCTTCATCTGCGACCAGACTTAAAGATCACAGAGGGAAAATAATAATAATAACTGACACGTCTACCTCTGGCGCAGACTGGCAACTGGATCCAGATGGAGGGAGCATATCATTTTGTTTTATTGGGAGATATCAAAACAGAAAGGCGCTCTCTGGGAATCCTTCATTCTCCTGCAGATTGCTGCGTTTGAAATGAAAAATTTAAGTTGATGTTTGTCTCCTGTTTCTCTTTGTTCTCATCGAGTGCTTGAGATTGACGCGGTGCATTGTGGGTGATGGTGTTGAGAGAAGGAGAAGAGAACAAACCCCAAAGTTAGGCTGGCTGAGATAGGAGCTTTAGGATGAGGGCAAAACCCACTGAAAAACACACTCCCTCGACTGTCTGCACCTAACTGTGGCCTGCAGGAATATGCAGCCATAGACAGGCCTGAAGCATGCTCGGCCAGCTTTTTTAATTAAAACACATGACTGGAGGCAGAGACCCCCCTCTCCCTGCCCCCTGCTTTGAATTTTGCTGCAAACATCATGCTGACTCATTTCTTAGACTCGAGGCAGTGCATGAATACCTGAGAACGCCGTTGACTTGCAGCGTTGCCACCCTTTCATCCTTGAAAGGCAAGACTCCTTCTTTTCAGGTCAAGCTCTCACTGTGTACAACCAGGGAGGTTTTCAGAAAACCCTCCAGCCTCCTCCTCCTCTTCCTCCTTCTCCTCCTCCCTCTTTCCTTTCACCTCCTCTGACATCCTGGAACCACTCTTTGATGGTCTCTGCCTCTATTTGAATGTTGCTTATTTCTCTGTGTACCTGAGGATGTTTAGTTATGTATATTTCTACCAGCCCATCCCTCGCTACCACCTCCACACACACAGAGAAACACGTACTCAGATACACACAGTTTTGTTTTCTTCCTCAAAGAAATCACAGCAGGGTGCAGAAATCACACGTCCTCTCTCAGAGTGTGTCACAGCCAGTGCTGAGTTGCAGATTTCAGCAAGGGGGACTGTACAATGTACGTGCTGGCACAGATACCCACCGGTGCACCCCAGAATCAGTATTAGGCCGATTAGATCACTGCCGGGGGAGGAAGCGGGTGGTGGTACGGCTCCAAAAACAAGAGCAACCAAGCTCCGGGAGAAAGGAAAAGGTTTGGTGTGTCCCTCTTTGATCTGATGTCAGGAAGCATTGAGAGACTGTTCCTGAAGGAAGGTTGAAGACAAGGCAAGAGCGATGAGAGGAAAAGTGACCTGACCAGCATCAGGCCCGAGGGGCCACAGAGGAGCCCTGGTGCCCGCCGATTTTCTCACATATATAATATGACTGGGCAAGTAAGACTGATAAAGTTGCGCGTATAAAATTCATAAGGGAAGGTTAAGGTTTCAGTGACAATGAGTAGGAAGTTGCTGGAGAAACTGTTATAGCAGGGTGTTTTTTTTCTGATACAAATCTAGAAATTCTGCAGATCCTCAAGTTTCAGACTAAATTTAAGTTAAAAGCAAAAGCACTTTAAAATTTATGTCTCTGGGTACAACGCTATGATGGTTTGTGTGACAGTGAAGACCACATTGGAAGGCCACATGCATCTTTGTCCTCTGTGGCATTCATGTAAATAGGGAAAAGAGTGGATATAAATGGTTTATTGATATTTTTGGCTCATTAGTATGAATCAGTATGAAATTAAAATAAACATGATAAATCCTAAATAGACCAATAAAAACCCCAATAGGGCAGCGATAGCCAAGGCATGCCAGCAGTCTGAGAGACTCCTAACTTCTTAAACTACATTCTGGAAATATAATAGGCAGGATTGTTTCTGGCATTATGGAGTCACATCTTCTCCAAATGATTGCTGAGATCTTATCAGTGCAGCCTAATCCATTCACAGTTGTCATTTGCAGGGACAGCACTTCATATTATCACATTTAACTCTCTTATTAACCAGCCATTACAGTTTTAAAGGTATACCATAAAGGTGTTTTGACGGTAAAGGCGTTTTGATGATTTCAGATAGATTTTTTATTAAAAGAGGATGTTCAGGAAATAACACAGAAAAGTATATTTGGACAGCAATCATCTTTTTTACAGATAAATCTGGAGCTGCCACAGTTTTAGAATAAACTGCATTTACTTCCTATTTTCAAAAATACAGAACCAATTTTTTTTTTAAAGTAGGTTTTTCTGTGATACAGGTGTTTATCAACACAACATAATGGCATATAGTCAAATTTTAGAATAATTATTTTAAACTTAAACCAGCAGGTATTGGTTTTTTTGGCCACTTTGGGCATGCACAACAGCTGCAAAACACAACACCGACATATGATCGCCTAATGAAGTTGATATGGTGGACCGGCAAGGCAGCATAAAAACATAAACACCAAACATACACTAAAAAGCTCCGTATAGCTAAGGAAGATGGCACAGTTGCCTATTTACACATACCAACAGACTATGAGCAACATTAGCATTCATTTGGAGTCATGTTCATGGCTACCTGATGCATCTAAGTCCAGTGTTCTTGCTCCTTTTAGCTCTATTCTGGTCTTGGTCTGGTCTCTTTAGGGACTAAATACTACAACTATAAACCAGTTCCTAATTATTCTCTGTTGTTTGGTGCTGACAAGGTGTACAAATTGTAACACCTGTTTTTCTGAACATGGGAGACCGTGCTTGCAGTGAGACTTGGTGTCATCCTGCAGAGCACACCGAGGGTTCCCCTTTGCCCCTCACTGATGGCAGTTCTCTGCACATGATTTCCACGGGATGACATCACCCTGCAGTTCAGCTATTGTGCCAAAGGAAATGGCCACACTTCAGCCCCCAGGGCCTGTTGAGGAGGGAGACGAGGGTATCCTAAGGAGCCGACAGCATTCTGGCACTGGGCCCGTGTCAACATTCACACCGGGAGCCCTGGACCCAGAATGCAATGATATCACTGGACTAGAGAATTTTACAGCCGAGCAGGCCCAAACGCTATCACTCATATCTTCACACATATGTACAGTTTATGACCAATGGATTGACACACCAATTCAGAGGAGACGGAGAAAAAACTACTAAATACACATGGAGAGGTGGTATTTCTCAACAGCATTCCAAGCCATGTTAACATTTATGAAACAATTTCAAAAATATCAAATTGTTATGTTATTTGATGATCTTGAAGCCAATCTTCATCCCATCTGCTTTATATGTGGCCTTGATTCAATTGCCTTTGATTTTTTTTTTTTCCTGCACTTTTCTGTGTCTTTGTTGAAAACCTGCAAGATCCTTGTTTGGATAAAAACTCAGTGGAACAGCAGTGCATGTGCACAAGTGAATATGGTTGACCACAATGGTTCGTGTAAGCACTCAAAAGTGACAGTGCACAGACAAAGCTGAACCATGGAAATCAAGAAATTATGTGGTGGAATGAAACCAACAGCTATAAACAGGTTAGACCACACCATACAAAGCGTGGGCTTCAAGTCCATCTCCATCCCCGCATTCCTCGTCGGCCTGTGGAAATGTGGGGCAAAATCCTTATGCTGATATTTTTACCTGTTTTGATAAGACCTCCTCTGACTGGTTGTAGTCCCTGTAGAAGCTGTCAAACGTTTCTCTGTCTGTTTACGAAACCCACTTTTAACTCGGGTGGAAAAAAAAATGTGACGGTCGGTTTCATGTCCAAGAAAAATACCAAGGCTCTGGCCGTTCACGTGTTTTCTGTCCAAGTGAAGAGCAGTGTGTTTTCAGAGTGCTGTAGCCAACGCTGCAGAGGGCCTATTAACTTTACAGTAACACACCAAGTGAGATGGGTAAAACCTGTGAAATAGAAGTACAGGGCGGTATAAAGTGTGGAGGGATTCATGCTGTTACGAGTCCCCACTTAGGATGTGGCTTTGATTGACAATGAGGACAAAATAGAGGCGGTCGAGATTTATTGCTGCATGGGATTCTGTGCTATAGCAGACATCTGGCTTGACCGATGTTTATGTGGCTTTGCGGAGCAGTGAAGAACTTTCTGTGAGGCCGGAGATGAAAGTCAGAAGAGAGAAAGAAGAGTTATGTTGTAGGTTTATCGTGTCTCTGTTGGTTGTTAACAATAGTAAAACATTTTGTTGACGCTAGCTACATTTTATGTTAATACTAGAAGGCTATGTTTCCACTTAGTCATTAAGGAGTAAGGATTAGTCAGACATTTTGGAAAATAGGCTTATTCTTTTTTCTGGTGATGAGAATATTGATGCCACTCTCATATCTGTCTTTTAATTATGAAGCTACAGCCAGTTAGCTTAGCTCAGCAAAAAGACAGTAAACAAGGAGGAAAAAGTGAGCCTGGCTCTGTCCAGTGGTTTAAAAAAATACCACCACTTTTCAGCACTGCAAAAGCTCACTAAGTAACACTTCTAATCTGTATTAATCCGAACAACATCTAAAATGCAATGGGCAGTGTCAGGCAGTGTCAGCGTCCCCTTCTTTCCAGTCTTTGTGCTAAGCTAAGATAACCAACTGCTGGATGCAGCCTTTTATTTAACAACAGAGAGATATGAGAACAGTATCCAACTTCTCACTTAACTATCCACCAGAAGGCAAATAATGGTATTTACCAAAACTATCACTTTAAGAAATGATTATGAAACCTCAAACAGCAGGACTACTAAGGTTTCAATTAAGTTCTCTCTCTCATGTTTCCTCTGACCATTAGATTCATGAGAGCAGTTAGACAGCATGAAATCAAGAGGTCATAACCAATTGTTGACTACCTTACTAGACACAGTCAGTTGCAAAAGAAAAAGGAAAAGAGATTCGTTTAATGGAAAATGGAAACGTTTCAACTGTGAGTTGAGGCCTGATGACAGGTCTGATTACTGGTGCACATCTGAAGTGATTAATGTATACTGTGTGTTCCTGTCTTACAACATGCTGAATTTTTAACTCCATGTTTGATCCAGCAATAATTGCATAAACATTATCCAGATGACCACATAATACAGCAACACCAAACTCTGAAAGGGAGAAAAATTGAACATGCTCAACCCACTTTTCCTGCCTACATTTTCTGTGTTGAGGTAATTTTTCAGTTTTAATTAAAGACTTGGCTCTTTTTTCACATCCAGCCAGGCCCAGGACAGTGTATGTGCAAGCCACTCAGGGACACAGTACGGCAAGTGGCTCGCTTGCTGAATTGTGATCAGCAGCTACAGGACACGCTTTATCACCTTGTGAGTGTTTCCAGGCAACAATTAGGGCCAAATGTTTGTCTTCATTTGAGCTTGGGCTGTTAAATATGCCTTAGGGATGGCCACTTGACCCCAGGAACTCTTTTATGCAGCCACAGAAAATACTTCTTCCTTTTCTCATTTATTGCAACTCTAATGGAAGGACAGAGCGAAGAGGGTGAGTGGGTCAACAGATTGGTTGTCAAGTGGAGAGGGGAGGGGCTGCAATCTGAGATTTTTATTAGAAATACTTTATCTGTGGTCCAGCCGGACAGATGGGCACATGAGAGGATGTGTGTGCGTGGGATGTGTTATTGTACTGTGCTTCTGTGCATGTGTGTGTTTGTAGCTGTGGATCAGACTTTGTTAGTGTTTGGATATTTGTTTATATGTGTGTTTGTGCATGTGTATGTGTGTGTGTGTGTGCGCGCGTGCGTGTTAGGATACAGCCTGTTGATGCAGGTTAACAAGCTGTGTGTGTTCTGTTTGGAGGGGAGGGAGTTGTGTTAGTCACACACGGTGTGTGACATCTGAGGCGGCCTCAGGGAGGAGAAACCACAAGACTGTCCAATATCAGGTCTGCACAGAAACCAGTCACACAGCCCTCAAACCACCCGCAGTTGTGTACATGTACACACAAACACGCATGAATAGAACACACACACACACACACGCTGTCACATATACAGACATCATGTATTCACATCACAACATGTTCACAATGACTCACATCTCCTAACTTAGCAGTGTGACCCAGCAGTGACACCCCTTCGGGGGGGTCCACCCTAACCTCCGCCTCACCCCCACGTCACTCCACAGGCCCCCATAGGCGTCTGCCAGCGGTGGCCCCCACTGGCCCAGCACTGTGCAATCTGTCAGGAGGCCCAGAGATTTCTCACTTATCAATAGGCGAGGTCTATTGTTTCAGGGGGCTTCCTCTTTCCTGTACAGGACAGTCCTGATGGGGTGGTGGGGGAGAGAGGGGGCACCATGGGGCCGTCAAACCTTCTGGGGCCACTTGGGACTATGAAAGGTGTACATGATTGAATGAAAGAGGCGGACTTTCCTTGCCTGTTAGCCTGTCATCTGACAAGGCGACTGTCTCGCCAGGAGTGGGTTTTTCCACTTCACTGCTAAAAGTGCTGCGCTGGCTTTGTCAGATTTTGATTCATTTCTTCATTTGTTTGCTTTTGTCAAAGAGAAGCTGTGTATAGTTACAGTTGGTGTTTCCTTACTCTACAGTGGAAATAAAGGTGAATGTGCGGCCAGATTGTTAAGTTAAGTCATTAAGCTGCTCCATTTAAACGGGCAATTTAAATCATGCTTGTCAATCTAAAGACGTCAAGTTTGAGTTTATTAGTAAGTTATCCTGAGTCAAGATTATGGTTAAACTAGTCAGGCATGAAGGGAAAATGAGCAACTTTGATGAAGATTATACCTCCCAAGCCTTGCCAAATTCACTTGTGAAGCAGTACAGTAAAAAAAAGTTTTTTTGAGAAACATAAATCCATGTAGTAACGGGAAGGCTCTCAGAGCTGTGCCAGAGTTATAAAAATGGATTATTGTGGAGGAGGTATACCTCAACTCAAAAATGCCTAGTTCATTCTCTTTTAATCTACGTAGCTGAACACAGAAGTGGATATTTTTCTTTTTTGCTGCTGGCACAGACTTGGATTGAGACGACCACTGGGCAAGCAAGGGGTGTTTGCTCAAGTGGAGCCAATTACTCAAAATAAATTGGGTCTTCCTCTCTATTCCCTCCTTTGCTCCCCCCCTCCCTCCTCATCCCCTCATCTTTCTGGTATGGGTTGTCATTTGAAAACCTGGTCAGATCCACAGTGAGCCCCTCCTTCCAAATAAACAGGCTAGTAATGGCTGTTTACCCAGAGTACAAGAGCCATTATGCGCAAGGAAGTTAAACATCTCTGACAGGGAAAATGGCCGCAGACAAATCACTGTTGCCCTTTCTTGAGGGATTGATTGGAAGAATGCTGATGTTTCCCTAACTGTTACCAGCAGCGCTGCGCGATGGTGACGGCTTTTCAAAAGGCATACCAAGTAGATGGTGTAAGGACTCAAATCAAAAAGCTTTTGTTTGTCTGCAATTACACTACAGAGTGAGCAGATGACCTCGCCTGAGATGGATTTCATCACAGCGGTTGCCTGGGAGCAGCAGGCCTCCCAATCGGAAAGTACCCTTGTACTTCAGGAGAACATCACAGCCCACTTTTCAAATCACCTCACAGAGATCTGGACAGTGTAATGTGGAAATATGGAGGATGTGGAAAATGAAAGTATATTCATGATGTACAGTAAAGCAAATTGTAATGAGCTTAAGGTCATACCTTGGACTCATTACAAGATCAAACATGAAGTCAGAAAATAATTTGAAGTGAAAAGCACCGTTCTGTGACTTGGTGTTTAATTGGAAATGAAACAGTAGGGTAAACAGAACAATGCATTTGTGGTCATACATGTGTGGAGAATGGACTGCATTAAATCAAAGCCTGCTAACTAGGCCGTAATGGAACTTAACATAATAGGTGCCAACTGAGTAATTTACCATCAAGCTTTTCAATTTTGTCAGTGAAGGACGGGGGCAAATTAAGTCACAGAGTTTTACAGGTTGAAATATGCATATTGTTGAGTGCACCATGTAATTCAACATGATGTTTGGTACAACAAGTTATATGCTGAGGTAAGGTAGCTGATTTCAAAGAAGCCATCCTGTAACTGGGAGGTCACACCAAGTTTAGACTGTTTGTCAATGAACTGTTTCATCAACTGATACTAACCATTTATTTAACAAGCAAAAATTGGAAAAATCACCTTGTTCCAACTTCTCAATTATGATAATTTTGCTGCCATTGTTTTTGAATAGTAAGTCTGACAAAGACAACAATTTGAATTTTGGAATTTAGGACACTGTGGTGGCATTTGTCACCATTTTCTGACATTTTGTAAACACAATGATTAATGGACTAATTGAGGAACTAACTGGCAGAATAAAAAAAAATGGTGACTGTAGTGGCTTCCCTTCACATGCCAGTACTGACCGTAACGCATGAGACATCCTCTTTGATTTAACTTTTAGTCCAGATCAGTGACTGCCTATGTGGAGGGGAATCTCAGGGGTTATTTCTGGGGCTGTTCTTATCATTGTGTTTTTCTTATGATATACTGTATAGTTTTACCTCTTCACATTTAAAAGGAAATGTTCGAATTAAATGATTAATGAGAAGGGGAAAGGGCTAAATAGATGCCTGAAATCTACTATAATTTTGATGGGTTTAACTTCAAATAAAATGAACATTTGGTATAAAGGTGTAGGTGGAGCTGATTAAAGGTCAAACTAAGAACTTGTTGGGTCATTCTGAAACAAAACACAATCCCATAATCCCAGAGAGCCATGAAATGAGAGAGCTTGATTTTTCCAAAATGGCTACAACTTTAAAACAACAATGGGGTGTGAAGTTGGTTGCAGTTACGGACGCAGCCATATTCTTTACAGATGGGGCCAGAGGCACAACTAGTTCTGGGCCCGGGGGGGGGGGGGGGGTTTCCTCACAGATTTGAGCTGTGAGAGAATGTACAATAGACTGAGGCACGTTGTTGTAATTGGCTCGCAACAAGACAGTCTGCTGCTCCCGAGACGTGAGGCCAACTTCATATGGGTGTTGCCTGGGCTTTGATTCAGCCCATCATCATGGCTCAAATCACAGACACAGAGGACAGTTGTACAGTGTTGAGCCACAAACCCTGGCACAACACCCAACAGGAATTTCTGTCTCATGCATTTCCAAATGAATGGTTGGCAGGATAATGCAGCATGCATCCGGTGGAAACAATATGGCACAACACTGCCTGTGTGTGTGTGCACGCATGTTAGAATCCTGCATGTGTGTTTTCCTGTAGGCTACGCATGTGCATGTATCCGTACAACATCTCTGTGTGCATCAAAGCGCATACTCTCTCTTTCCCTTCAGCTGTCAGAGTGCCAGGCAGCATTCAACACCTGGATCAGCAGGTCTCTCCCTCATGCACATCTACTCTTACACACTCCACTGATCTCCATCCCCCTGCAGAGGGAGAGGCTACACAGCTGCAAACTTTCCCAAGACTTCTCATACAGTCTAACAGAGTGCCGAGCTACTGTAACCGAGATGCAGCAATGTTTCACCACGTCCAACAATCCACTGATTCTGTGCTTGAGAGTCTAGAGTTGCGTTATATCCGCCTTGTATTGTTTTACTTTACTTTTCATGTTGTATAATGTACAGTGACAGCATAGACTTTATTCTTGGGGATTAAATTTCTCCACATAGGTTGTTGACAGATGCTTGATGTCCTGTTGTTGCTGGGTCAGTAGTAACGCAACCCCCTGAGGGCTGGCTTTGTTAATTGTGCCAGTAATCTGTTTAAAATACGCTGCATGGAAGATGGGGGAATTATCATTTGAGGTATTTGTATTCCTCTCCACAAGTCTTTGTTCAATAATGTATTCCTCATGTTGGCATTACAATAAACTCTGCTACACTGCGTACTTCATTCCAAGTGTGGCCACAGGATCCGGCAAGGTGTGTGTTTTCAGTTTAGCCTCGGGGTCCCTTAGAGAGCCAGGCATAAATAATCATAACATCGCACTATTTTTACTTGTTTCAACCAAGTGTGGTTTAGTTCAACCTGAGCCCAAAGTCATGACGGACAATCACCAGGACCCCCACAATCCCCAGCAGCAACTTCACAGGTGGCCTATTACAGTTCTGTATTCAAACATGCAAACCTGTTGGCAGCCAATCAAAAGGCAGCTTTCTGCCCAAATCCCTCGGCACATACCCTCTGGGTCAATTTTCAGCGGTCTCCTACCACAATACGGCTGTCATGAAAGGGAGACACATGCAAAACACAATCTGTCCCTTGGTAGAAACTGGCAATACCCACTGCTTGGTTTTGGAAGGATGGGCACTGCATGGCTCTTACGTCACTCCGCCCTGCTTCCTGAACGCTGTGTGGCGAGTTCATCATGAATGCCAGGTGCTTTGGTCTGTCGACAAGCAAGAATATAGCCGAGCAATGAAACATTTCCTGGGTAAGCCCCGCGAGAGGTCACATAGGCAAGGGACAATTACCTATGCTGAGTCTCACACTCAGAAAGTCAGCAAAATGGTTCTCAGGGAATCCTGAGCGCTAATAGTAACCGTTTAAAATGTTTAATGAATGTGGTCATCATTCTGCGGCTGAACCTCCCTTAGGACCTTGAGTGCTCTGATCTGGTTCCTCACCAACTGAGGCAGACACCAATCTTCAGGAGTATCGCAGCACTGAGGGCAAGAGGAGGCTGGTAAAATCTTGCAACGTGCAGATAAAGCACTTCATTAAAAGCGATACAGCGTATCTGTGCTGAAGGGGTCCTCTGACTGAACTTACATCAACTATTCTCTCTAAACAAAGACTTCTCTACTGTTTTGCTGAAAATCCCCTTCAAAGAACAGAGTTTGCCTTTGATGTGAATTATTATGAGGCACTGTACGTAATGTATGAAGTTGGGATCTGTGGCTGTAAAATAGGAATAGACCATATCATAATAAATAAGGTTATATTATTATCTCAGAATTGAAAGATGATGTGTTTATGTGACAGACAAAAAAATGTGTTTTCTTTTCTTACTTCTTTTCACACTAATGAAAGTTATGAAATAGTCTCTCATTGCAAGCCACAAAAATACTGCAGCTGAGTGGAATAGTAGTGAGCACTGGGAACACATTCTCAACAAGAAACAAATTTCTGTTCTAAGCCTGCACTCGTACTGAAACGTATGTTCATTAGAGAGCATAAGGTCTGCACTAGCATATCAAGCGAGCCCCTAAAAATAGCCTCATTGCCATCCTCCGAGCCCTTTGAGGATCAGAGTCGAGCAAGGCAGCTGAGCGGTGCCGGAGTAAAGCCTCGGCCCGTGGACAGATGTGTCTGAGAACAGGTGGCTGGGGTTGTCCCCTGGATTTGCATGGCTATGAAAGACACAGCAGACCTCACAGACTTCAAAGGAGCAGGAGCATGACTGCTAATGATCTGTGGAGAGAGGAAAGAGGAGTGGCTAGCTGGTGAGGTAGCTTCAGAGGCGCCATGCAGACAAGGACTTCCAGTACAAAGTCCACGGAAAACTTTTTTTTTCCTGCTACTGAATGTTTCCCATAATGAGGTCATGGTTCCTACTACTGTTGGAGGGTCATTTAATACTTAAAGCTGCATAATCTGGATAACAAATAAAGCTACATAAAAATGCCAAAAGTTTAATTTGGAGGTAAACAAACTGACGTAATTATGAAAAATAACAGACTAGATACAGCTGTATTACAAAGGATATTACATCATCACAAATTGTCCATAATATAAAGTATCTTAGTGATTGGTTTGTTGATAGGACTTTTGACCAATACCAATGAGTAAACAGTTACCGCACATGACTCCAGTTCACATAATTGTATTATTAGAGACAAATATTAGTATTAAATGCAGTATTATTATTATTATTATTATCGGTACTTAATCGTTATTACAGTTATATCTGGCTTTTTTGTCATGTTGGCCTGCCTAATGTCACTCTGATGAAGTTTTATAAATGTAATTAATTACTTAAAAACAGTCTTGTTTCTTAAATCTGAAGGCTTAGTGACCCGTGCAAAATGAATAATCCAAAATGGATAAATAGATAAAGCAAAATAGATAAACAATAATATTAATCAAAGCTAAATGTTCACGGACAGACCATTTGTTTTAAGACCATTAAAAAAGCTCTCCTAGAGTTTGAAACTAAGCGTGAACTCTTCAAAATCTGATTTGATGAGGTTTCTTCTTGCAAGGCAGCAATTAAGCCAGACAAGGCAAATCTCTGAGTCCACAACCCAACCCCCCTCCTTCATCTGTCATATTTTCGGCTTTGATCTCTCCTAACCCCATTCATTAACCAAATACAACACACTGCCACTTAAAGTTCGCAATGGAGCCCTTAACATCTAATAAATAATGCATTCACCCCAGGATCAAAACATGAGATGAGCACCAGGCAAAAGGGTGACCACATGGTTGGCTCAGACAGAGCTAAATGTATGCTGAATGGAACAGGAAACATGGTAGTACACAAATGAAGTGAAATGTCTCAGCAGTCTAGCGTTGGAATAATAGGCGTGATTATGGATGCAGTTGTTTCCACCTATCAATCTGAGGCACAGGGTGGTGACGGTGAAAGGTAATAGTGGGTAGCAGTATTAACAATGCATTTTAAGCAGTGTGCTATCCTGATTGAGAATAATGAATAATGGGAGAAGAATACAATTCACAGGAACTGGTTGGAATGAGACTCAGCACAACACTATTATATCAAGGCCCCTTTGTCACACCATCAATCACAGCACTGGTCTGTGTTAGAGAGAGATTATTTCCAAAACACTCGCTCTAATTTTGGGGGAAAAAACAAGGGAAAATTCAAAATACTGTGCTCACGATATACAGATGTTCCTGGTCTCTCTCTCTCTCTTCTCTCCTCCTTGCCCCATTTCTGTCTTCTCAATGCAACCGAGTGAGGCAGATGGTCGCCCAACCCTGAGTCCGGTTCTGTCTGAGGTTTCTTCCTGTTAAAAGGGTGTTTTTCCTCTCCACTGTCGCCAAGTGCTTGCTCATGGTGGGAACGGCTGGGTTTCTCTATAATATTGTAAGGTCTTGACCTGACTCTGTAAAGTGCCTTGAGATAATGTATGTTATGATCTGGTGCTCTATAAATAATATCAAATTTAACTATCCTTTGACAAGACTTAGAGTCTACTGCCATGCTAGTTGCTCTGAAAATGCTGACCTGCTGGTGGCACTAGAAGAAAAGTCAGGGGATCACTACAGTCATTAGGCATCTTTGGGGGGCATGAATGTCTGTACAAAATTTCATGACAATCCATCCAAGAGTTGTTGAGATATTTCAGTCTGGACCAAAGTGGTGGACCAGCATGACTAAAAAAAAAAATCCATGATTGAAATTACATTTTTCTATTAATTATTCTGCTAAAGCAACATTTGAAAATTAATCCCTAGTATAAAACTAACCTCTCTGTGACTTGCTATTAAAACACTAACGTACACCATCAGTTAAATCTACACACTACACAAACCCCAACTGATAATGTATTGTGGCAGGCCAGCTTTCTTCCGTGTGTGCGAATAGACAAATAGTGTCCTCCTATTTCAGTTCCGGGGGCCTTATGGAGGTAAAGCGACCTGAGTCAGCAGGGGAGCTTTGACTACATCTTGACTTTATTACTCCCCACCCTTAAATCCTACTGTGACCCTCCTCTCTTCTGTACCATGTTCAAATAAACATCCAGAAAAAAACTATTATTCCCCCTCTGTCCACTAATGTCCTCTGTGTTCCCTCCTCATCTTTCTCTCTTTCTGTTTGTTTTCCCTACCTTCATCCCCTGATTGGAGACACGCCATGACCTGATGGGAGACACTGCACGACCTTTGCCAACCCAAGCCAACCCCACCACACACACACACACACACCGCCCTGGTTCAGCTTGGCAAAGCCTGTGTTGACTTACTGTCCACTGGGATGTGACTTTGCTGCTGTATATTCATGATCTCTCTCAATGCAGACAGTCATCTAAAGCCTTTGAATGGAGGTTTAAAGGGGGATTTTGTTTATACGACTCCCTAAAAGCATGAGTCCTGGACTTATTCCATGTTCACATAGAATAAAGAATAACTTTCCAAAGAGCAGGAAATGGCTCTATCAAATGGCCATACACACTGAGATCTATAGTAACACCTCAGCATGGTTTCAATCTCAAGACGACACCATGCTGTGTCAAGAACGCCAACTCAAAATCAGCCTCTCTACAGGCTCTTGAAAAACCCTGTAAATGTTACACTATCTGTACCACCTTACCACTCACACATGACCGATAAGAAAATACATTTAGTCACAAGATGGCCTTAATAATGTGGGCTTTTGTAAATGGTCACATTTTTCGTCCCAGCTCTCTTTCCTCCTGTGTGTTTTCCGTAATTGGAATATTGTCTCTAGGCTTTCAGTTAAAAAGGGCCCTCTGAGGTAATCTCCACCATCTTGGCGAAATGCAAACACAGCCAAGGCTCTCCAGAGGAGCCGCCAACTAAGAGAAGTTTTTTCTTTTAATAACATCTTTTATTAAAGCAGGGTGAAAACAATTAAGGGTGTGTGAGTGCTGTGTCTTTAATACAAGCTTTATTGAATAAGAGTCCTCCTATCCGCTGAGGGAGGGTCTCTGAATATGACACAAATAGTATTGCCTAATGTTTAAATGGGGGGACGCCTAAAGGGATTGGAGTAATTCAATTAGAGGTAATATGCACCAAACCTCCCCCAAAATTGCTGTCTAATTCCCTTTTACTGACTAGAAGAATAGCAAATGTTCCTGAGGTCCATCCTAAAACAGTGCAAACGGGCAGAAAATTTGATCTACAATGATCAAATATATTAAAAATAAGTAAAGGGGTCACCTCATGGGCTGGTGAATTTATTTAAAACAGCCAAGTATCAATAAATCCTTAAGGAACTCTTACAGACTGGGAGGAGGATAAGAAGAGGACATGTATATGGTAGAGAGACAGGAGTTTCTTTCATAGATTTTCAAAAATGTAGAAACTGCCATAAGTTGCTAAGTCTGTCATAGTTCCATTGCACCCTATAGTCAGCAATTATGCATTGTGAGTTTCTCCCCAGTGAGTGGAAGTTGAGCGTTTAATTAAAACACTATGTCTGTGTCTTGTTTTGTGAGGTAGGATTTTCTGAGTCATTTTCTTTAGAAAATTTCTAAATTACTACTGCATCACTGCAGCTGAAATAACTAGTATCAAGAAACAGCACCAGCATTAGGAACTTCAAATGCTTTTTTTTTCCATTAATCATTGGTGTTATTATAATATTCACTGCAATCCAAGATCTTCAGTTTCAACAACAATTAAAACTTTGTTTGTTGTTTTCCCTTCCCCTCCTCCTTTGTGTGGCGCTGATGCATTCCCTCTCAGTGGGTGTTGTTGGAGCTGATTCCCTGTAGATTCACCACCTCACCATGGGGTGCAGCTGCACCAAGACATCAAAAAGCATCTATCTGTTTATGAAAATCCCAAGACCACAGACTCACAGCCAAAGAGTTCATCCACTCCTATTCAAAGTAGTTCCACCACAGGGTTGCACAACAGTAGCAACTTCATCCTGTGTAAGGTTGTTGCAGCCACTCCACTGCCTTTTATAGAGGACTTTGTGAGACTGATCAGACATTCTGTTTGATTTCGCTTATACAGGGTTTTAAATTAGATTCCTGGAGTTATTTTAAGATGTAGTGCCAGTAAAGTAAAGCAAAAACATATTTGGTGCCTTTCTAAAAGTACATGTTGTAGGCATGCAGATAAAATCATAATTTGTCGCCACATACAATTTATTTACCATCCAGTTCCCTCTGTAATCTGTCAAAATTGAGCAGAAAAACAAACACAATGCTGGCTCCGGCAAAGATTTTTCTATCAACCGATTCATTTGCATTCTGCAAGCTCATACATTTCACAAACTCAATTCCATTTTCACTTTACACCAGGCTTGCACTGTGCAATTTGAATAACTACTGGCACACTAAAAATATGTCCTTCTTGCACTGAAGCCAAATATGGGGTTTTTAAATGCATGAAGAATGAGTGGGAACAATAGAGATGGAGAGAGAGTAGTATTTGCATGCAAAAAATATCTCCATGGATAATACTATCCTCCATGGACAATACTATCCTCAGGGTTATAGTTACTGGGAGGTACTAGGACTTTCCAAACACCATTGCCTGACTAGGTTAATAAGAAAGAAAAAAAAAAAGACACATTAATTGATGGTAAGAATTAGCACTGAAGGGTGGTTAATGCCACCAGTTCACATAAAATGTCATCAACAACAAAGAAACAATTGTTCTCAATGGGACAAGAAAATACTCTGATTGCATCAGACACATCATTTACACATGAAAACGTTATAATAAAGAGCATCCATGTTGCATATGCAGGTTTTGACATTGCTGCCGTGCCCAACACTGAGGTGACTGACTGCATCCTTTTAACATAATGCAGATCAGAGTGTGATCAGACAATGGGGAACAAAACAAACCGAGCAGTGAGAATGAAAGGGATACGTTTGAGGTACGCGGCCGATCGCAGCACATCTGAGCACTGAGACGTTATCAAATTTGTCAAACTTTGAGATGATTAGGGCCCGTCTAATTCAAATGGACAGACAGATGGTTGGGTGAAGCGGCCTGTGAAATCCAAGCCTTATTTAAAAGCAGGCTGGTTTTGAGCGAGTGGGAATAAATATGTAAACCCAACCTGCTCTGTAAAGTGAACATGCCTCCTCTCATTCCCAGTCCCGCACCGTCCCACATGTCATGCTTTCGAGGTCCATTAGTTATAATGAAGTGTAAAATAACCTTGAATACACCTTTTGGAAAGCTATGGAGGTACTAGACTGAAGAAAAAAAGTGCAGAAATTCCTGCCGGTGGAGATCATTTCAGGATGGTGGGTTTTGAAAAGGGAACATACGAGAGAGACCCTCCTTTGTCTCTGGTTTGAATCAAAGGCTTACGGAAATATGTCTCAATGGAAGTAAACTCTTCTCAATGGGAAACATGTGACCTCCGAAGTGGCAAGGTGCTTCGAGAGGAGTCGAGAGCTACCCTCTTTACTCATGAGAGGTGCGTTGCGAAGCGCCCGCAAAATCTGAAGGGTGTCTACTTTTGTTTGTGTTATAAACTGCCCCACGTGGGGTGAGAGGTCAAAGCGATAATCACATACGTAAACACGCTTCTCCTCCCGAGCAGGCACTTCGGAGAGCCTCCCGCTTGACCCCACTGTTTCTGGCAGGTAAATGTTTGCAATGCATCAACATACAGGAGGAGCCGATTTCGTGAGCAGAGAGCTCCGCGCGGCGCCGTGTTTATTGGGTCCGGTCTTTCAAACAAAAGGAAAGTCGAGGCAAAAATAATGGTACATGGTACATGGTACATTCTCGCAGACCCACATGTGCAAGCAGGCGCACACGCACACACACACACACACACACACACACACACACATACAACAGCTCTCTAATTAATAGCTCCTCTGCCTCCTGAGTCTGTGAGGCAAGTCCACCCTAATCCCTTGGCACTTAGTTCAGAGTAATCAGCACACAGCAAAGTCTGCCTTTGGAACACTAATTAGCATCATTGATTTTCTCCTCAGACTCTGACATGCAAATAGCCCAAAAACAAGTCACTTTTTTGAGAGGCCCAACCAGTAAAAAAAAAAAAAAAAAAAAAAACTGTAGTTCATTGTCTTAACTGTACTAGTTCAAACAGAGACAGGCTGGAAATGTGGGTTAAAAACAGCGAAGGAGCATGTTTCATTAACTGTGAAAGGACGTGATTAGAGCTTGTGTTTGCTGACAAATAAGCACATGGCGTTGATTGATAATCACCAAATTCCAAGTACTACCATGAAAAAAAAAATCTGAGGCATATTGAACGTGGCGTTTTCAAAGACCAGCAATTGCAGTGTTTGGGGGGGGGGTTGGGGGGTATTGGCTAATGTAGCGAAAATAATCTCAAAGCACAACTGGCTTGAAGTATGTTTACACTGATACACTAATTAAGGTATCTCTCTGGTGATTACTTAGCCAGTCAGTTTAACAACTTCTCTTTCTGGTAAACTGCGAAGCCCTGCAGCCCGAGATGAGCGAGCGTGTGAGGTAACTTCAATAAGAATTGCCAGTGTCCACATGCCGGGGGGAGAAGTAAATTGCAAGTAATGGACTCTGAGAGCGCTGAGATGTTTATCAGACTAAATGAACAGCATCACACTAGAGGGATGTGGGCTGTTGCGCGTGTGACAACATGCCAGAAAAAGTCCTGATTAGGAATGATGGCTGCCATGAATTTATGTATTAAAAGTTGGAGTGAAACTATGGCTGATCATTTGGGGCAATCATTTTCATTACACTCCGAATGTGTGTCAGTCGGCCATGCTTCTCTTATTCTTTCCTACTGCTCTCACTGAGAAAACGGATCCTCATAAACACACAATATAGAGGACACACACTACCACAATAAGTTATTGTTTCCCATAATTCAAAACAAGAAAGGGATTGTGCTATTTTTGTGCTAATTAGCTACTAGCCGTGTCCAAAGAGTAGAATCAAAGTGACCACAATCATCCCTCGCCTTCTTAACAAGAGCGGGTGAGGAAACCATCACAGCTTGACTTAACCAAAACCCTTCACTGGCAAATCCATAAAGGGAAGGAAGAACAAGGAATTAGGGAGATTTTCTGTCTTCCAAATACACAAGCCAGACGCCAATTTATTGCTCTTCTCTTATTCTCTCTCTCTGTTTCTCTGTTTCCCTCTCACTTTCCTCTTATTCAGGCTCTTAGATTTTTTTTCTCTCTCCCTCTCTCTTAGTCTGCGTGATTGCATCCATATGCTCTCCAGGGATAGATGGGGTCAGCACCCTACTTACTCACGCCACAGTGAGGCACTGACACTTGTGAGAAAGCCCTCGCGCAGGCTCCTGCACACGCGTACACACACACACGCACACATTACAAGTGTGACTGCAGCAGCTTCAGACTGTGTAGCCTCAGTGCTTAGCAGAGAGGATGGGGCTCTGGTATTTTCATGCCAACGCTTAATTCCGCATCATGAACGTATGGAGTATGTTACTCTACGGTGATCCACCTCCTCCTCCCGATACATTTAGGATTGGCCCCTGAGAGGATCTGGCATCAATTAAGTAGCGCTCAGAAGAACTGGGCTTGATGGGGCCCAATGGATCCTTCTGCCTTCAATCCCTTCTTTTGTTCAGCAAAGCCAGGAAAGGTCGTAAATTTGAACCTGAAGACAGCGTGCAAATTGCAGTCACACTTGCGAGCGAAGGGAATCAAGGCCAGGAGAGTGGGGAGAAGGAATTAGGCTGCCCTACGCCAGTGGTCCAAATCCTTTCACGTACCCACCTCAGGGAAACACAGCACAGACACACACACGCCGATATGTGCAACCAGCACATGTTGTTAACCACGTCGTTGTGGCCGTCTGCCTTGTGTGCACAGCAAAAAAAAAAAAAAGGCAGATGAACGCACCTAACACCAAACACGCAAAGGCACACAGACAAGCACGCATATTTTGAGCCACCAAGGAAACATCATAACAGTTTCAGTAAACACAAGCAGTTCAGTCAGTTTGCTATCCACTTACTTTGGTCTGGCTTCATCTTTATTCCCATGTCCCTCCTTCTGTACTCACTCACTGTGTCCCTACTCTCAGTTACCACACACACACACACACACACACACACAAACATGATTGAAGGACATCGATAAAATCTGCTATAATGAACCCCTCCCCTAGACCTTGCCAGTGACCTTTGGGGAACCGATTTACTCTGCCACATCTCTTATCATATCAGCACTGTCACTCATAAATTATGGCAATATGACAATGGATGATGCATCTACCAAGACCTCCACCCAACACCCTGTGTATATTCAGCCTCCCAATCTACATCCGTTTGTCTATATGTTGAGGAATGATGAGAACTCTTGCAGGAATACTGCATGTCATTCACACACTGCACACCGCAAGCGTTTCATTACCTTTAAAGCTAAATGGGAAACTAAACACAGGTATATGGTAGGTGTATGATAATTTTCACGCTTGCTTACTGGCACACCTACATGGAGCAGAGCCATGACTGAGGGGTGCACAGGTGGCTGACAGGTTGAATTCTTGCTAACTAGGAGAGGCCCGGGGTACAATTCCCACTATCTCTTGCTCGGTCATGCATGATCACAATTCGCAAGTGGGATTTCTACACTAGTGACTCCTAGTGATTAACTGGGGGATTTTCAGGGTTGGGATCCAAGGGGGATAGAGTGAGCTTCATGTGTGTCTCCCAACCTCCCACTGAAGTGCCCTGCTGGCAGGGGAAAAGAAGCGGCTGGCAAAGCCATGTGCTGTGAAGGTAGCACATTGGTCTACACCTGCCGCAGGCCAACTGTAGAGTTAGAGTGACAAGAACCACAACTCAGGGAAAGTAGTCATCTCAAATTAGATGGAATAATAAATGCACAAACATGGTAAATATGCTTGTTATTGAAGTCTGAAGATAAGAGGCAGTGTGGACGGTCATGTTATACAAACAACAACAGACAGAGCTGCCCATATCTACCAATATATTCATAGGAACTGATTTGAAATAAATAAATCACAAATATAAAAGTATGGAGAATGAAATCGAACACACAAAGAAATATATATATGTGAGTAAAATAAAACATATTAAAACTGAAATTAAAGCATGTGTGGAAACATTAAGCTCCTTTTTTTAAAGTTTTGATTTAAAATATCATACTGATTCTCAAAGCCTCACATTTCACACTGTTATATTATTCCACATATCTTGTCAGCAGGACCACTGATCCATTCAAAACAGACCAGCACTTGATGCAATATCAACTTTTCTATCCACTATATTGTAGTAATGTGACAAGACATATTGATACCTCATTTCAAGGCACCAGATATTGCATATCCACAACCAGCGACATTTCATTATGTCATACAAACGTATCAGGGTGTGTGTGTGTGTGTGTGTGTGTGTGTGTGCCCGTACTATCAACAGTTTTTATGATTTGTCAGGCTTGTGAAGCTACAGTTGTCTTGGCACTGTGTTTTCTCTTGTTTACCCATATGAAGACATAACATTTCTAATTATAGTAAAGACTTGCCCCATTTTTTAATTATGTCCAACCTTAGATATGTCCAAATAATTGCTACATCCCTATAGACATTAACAGTGTACATTTTGTTCCAGTGGTTTCTGAAGAACCAGGTGCTCTGTACACTGATGAGCCATACTTTTCATCTGGGGAAGCAGCGGTTTGCACAAAGGGTCATGGGGTTAAACTTACTTTAACCAGGAGCGATTCAGTGGCCCTTGAGCCCGACCCCAAAATCATGGTCACAAGATCACAGAGGGAACTCTCAGATTAGCACGCCATTTGTTTTGAAAAATAAGGAGGCCGTTCCACTGTCTTAATCCTGTGAGAGAAAAACCTCAGTTGAGCCCTTGACCTTGCAAACCGCAGACTTAGCAGAGAACTTTGATTTGTCAACGTTGACCACAACAAAGCTGGCCACACTGGCTGTCAGGGCCAAGGCTGCTGCTGTCTTACACAAGTCACGCGGGTCATGTGACAACTGAGGTCACATGGGATTTAAGATGTTTTCATGTGCTACAAGTGTTGTAGTGATAACAGAAAGCCTTTACTAGCTAACTCCAAAAGTAATAATAATAATAATGATAATATTTCTGGTTTCAGACTATGGGGAGTTCCTTGCAATTAAATTTTATTCAGTCAGAGAGACTCGCATCAAGGACCTGAGCATATATAGCAAATGATTACGCAGTTATGTTTGATGGAAAAGTCTCTGTTCTTTGAGGGAGCGCTTAAGGAATATGAGCATGTTAAATCTCAAGCTGTAACTCAATAACACTGATTACTCTCAGACATGTATATGGCAAAATACTAACACTGTTTTGATACAAGGGAAACACTCCACAACTTAAATGTATCTATACTAGAGGCGCATGTTGCTAATATGCAAGCCAGGACTCAATACCAATAAGCAGGAGTTCAGCTGTAGGTTCTATTATAATATTATCAACTATAAACTTAAGTTGGAGTTAAGTTTTTGTTAATGAGGTAAACAGCATGCATGAGAGTAGTAGAAAAGCCCCCAAAGCAACTCCAAACAGCCAGAAGTACACCAAGAACAATTCTGCCCACGCAGGAGAATTTAAATTATTATTTAGACATTAGCAACAAGGTCAACTTGCCAGACACACCACATCATATTAGCTCAACTGCTACATGAATTACATTTTTTAATAACGCCAATGCAAATGAATCCACACAAATTCAGCAGCATAGCAAACTTAGCAGCCAGAGGCAGACGCCTTATGCTGACCACAAAAGTGAGTCTAAACAGCAACAGCACAGCAGTGAAACTCAACCCATAAAGAGGCTAACAGCACGGCGGCCATGTTAGCTAGCTTACTGGCACTGTCAAGTGCACACAGACAAAACCGAGTCAAAACATTCAGTGTCACTCGCAAAAAATAAAAGCAGCAGATTTACCTGGCTTAGAGTCCGGGACGATGTTCGAGGCGAATGGTGTCCTGTCTGGTGGTCTGGTGATCTGGTTATCTGGTTGTAGTCCAACAGCAAACACAGGAAAAGTCAGCCTCCATCCTGGCATGTGAAGTGATGGCTGTTTGACACGCAGCTGTCCACCGGAGAAAGAGGACGGCCGAAGACTCTGTATTTACTCCTTATTATCATTTAATCCAAAAGGAAAAGCATAGGCAGTTTCAGGTCAGCTGCGACATAAAACGGCGTTAGCATGAGGGTAAACATTACAGTAACTGTCATGTGTGACAAGCATAATGTCCGCCCTCTACACCTGAAAGAATATGATTGGACATCATTGGCCAATCAGAATGAAGTATATTAACAATCAAGTGTCTTTCGTGTTCTACATGAATGATCTTCATGTCAGGTGTATCCCTGTAACGTCTTCCCTTTCAGTTTCGTTTCATGTTTCTTTTTTGGTGATACACCTGTGTTTATTTTGATCCAAAGATGATGAAGATGAAAATGAAATAAAGTTTTGATTTTAAAAAAAAAATCTTGATACAAATAAATAAAAATCTTGATTCAATTATGTGAATTTAACCTTAAATTATTATCATTTATTTTTAATATCATCTTCATTTTTTGATGTCATTTCAATATTCCATGTTGTATATAGCCTACTTCTTCCTTGTTATTATCATTTGTTCATCATTTTAAGACAATTGTGAAAAAATATCCTCACTAACTGCTCAGCAGATTAAAGTTTTTAGGTGGAAGAAAGCTTTATGATTAGGCTGCAAAGACATGCTTAACATTGCTATAAATTAGATGAAACATCTTTAAAAGGATTTTATCCACTTCTAAGTTACAGCCATAATGTTGCAATACAATGTGTGAGTTCCATGTTTCTGAAAATATCAATAAACAGCATTTTTCACATAATTCTGTCTGTGACCCTGTGTCTGCATGCTTAAATCTCTCGGTCTCATACTGGTTTTTCAATAATGTTTAGGGATGTTTTGGAGCATGAACCATTAGCCAGCGATGAGCTGAGTTGTGGTCATTAAGCTCCGGGAGGACACTGCAAGCAGCAGCAACAAAAGTACAGTGAAGCTGAAAAACCTGAGGATAATTGGCATTTTATTGCTGATTTCCTGCATTTACTGTCTGCTCGCCCAGCGCCTGGTGGTGGCTTTACGGAGGTTTGTTACCCCTCAGCCTCGGGCTAGATGCTGTTTCAAGGTAGTTGGTTCGTCAAGATAAGTGGCAGGTGTTGGGGGTGGGAACTTGACTAACTGGAGGAGACTAACAGCACACTTTGCTCACTCAAGGACAAAAAAAAATGTTGCATATTATACATGTGACCCCCACTGGAGATCTTGTGCTTAAAAATGTGAAATCAAGTTGAAAAATGAAACTTTTGCTATCTTTATAGAGGGATGAAGGTTGGCCAGAGGGTGAAAGTGGAAGCATTCCTTCTGGTCCCCCCTGCTCTTTTAAAACAGTACGATAAACACCAGGGAGAAGTGGTGATTTTCCCACATGTGTGAGGCCCACCTTTCCTCCTGCGGCATGTTGAAAGCGCAGGGCAGAGTGCAGTTTTGTTTGTTGTTTCATCACCGACTCATGTTTTATTGGTGGCGACTTAAAAGCCCCAACATCCACTGTACGACATTAATGGTGGGAGGTTGAGATCAGCGGTGAACGACATTCCTTTTATAATGTACCAACAACAGTTTGAAATATTGGGCGGCAGGCTGAATGCTTCACACACAATTTCATTTAACAAAACCCAGAGCCATTATTGCTGTATGTGCAATGTAAGAAATGTCGAGGGAAAATGTTAGAGGTCAGAAATAAGTGTAGTAGGATAAAAACGAATGAGGTCATGTGTTTATGTGAAGTTTCATACATATAAACTGTAGCAGTGTTTAAATCAGACTGTTGACTTGCAGCATTTGTCAAGCACATCCTCCATCTCACACTATTACAGTAAAACAACTGGATCACAGTGGCTAAGAAATAACAGGCAACTCATGGCTATTGCATGAACTTCCAATAGGACACACCCACACACACACACACACACACACACACACCTACTTTCCAGCTATGCGCCAGGACTGATGGAAACCATAACATGGGGTTGAAGTCCTCTGGGGGATTGAGGAACGCCACACACTAACAGGGCTCCAGTTACCCTGTAACCCAAGACACAAAACTGGAGAGACAGAGAGACTCACGCAGTGCGAGGGAGACACAGACGGAGAGAGGGAGAGCGTGTGTCCGGAGGTAGTCAGAGTGACACCACACACCGGCGTCCAGAGCTAGATCAAATGCTTTATTTGCAAATAACTGTCAACATTTGGTAAAACCACCATATGGCAGCAGATGGATGGGATTTAGACACCGTCTCACATTATCACATCAACAGAAAAGTCTATGAAATGTGTTTATATGGGTATTAAATAATGCATCAGCACAATAATTGACATCTACAGGCCAAAGTGGAAATTAAAGTAAATTAAATGCAACACACATCAGTCGCTTTATACAGACGAGAGAAGCAGTGAAGGTACAATAGCCTGGACGTTATGATGCAAGTGTGTAAAACTGCCAGTGGTGTATCGAAATGAGGCGACATATGCCATCGCAGGTTGTCACACTTACACGTCTTTAAAAAGGCCTTTAAAAAACTATTTCCCATGAGTGATGCACATTTCTGACAAAATTAGAAACATTTTGGGTTTTGGGCTTTTTCATAGAGATTTTCATATTTGTGTTTTTGTCTGAGCTTGTCCCTCTGGTTTTGAAGTGGCTGGGCCTCAGTTAGAAAACATACTTTCATGTACCATTCAAGATCCAGTGAAGTTTGAACCTAAAATCTGACGACAGTTGTGGGGGTTATTTGTTTGTGTTGCCAGGCTGCTGTTAATCAAATATGACCACATAACATCCAGAGTCCTGATGAAACACATTCACGTTCGAGTTTTAAGCTATACCAGTGATGTTTTTTGCAACTTTAACCTTGACTACTGCTTAATTAGTCACATATAGTTAATCTCATATAGAAAGAGTTATGATCTAACATGATGTCTTGCAATACTTTTATGATGTTGCCTCAACTTTCTGACTGACTGTACTGGCTTCCGAGAAAAAAGAATGTGTTGCTTCTGGTAGCTTACAACAGATCAGATCAATTATTTGTAAATAACTTGATCCAAGTCTGTGTGCCAGGAAAAACGAAAAAAAGTTATTCAAAAGTAATTCACTGCAACAAACACAGAGGGACTTTAATAGGAAAAATGAACATCTTGGAGATCGGGTTTATTTAAAAAACATGCATCATCAGGGGAGCTATTTGGAACGACAAGAAAAGACAGGGATGAAAATAAAGATTTGTGGCACATCTTCATTAGATGAGGTAAGACTCTGGGAATGTGTGAGAGGAAGATTGAGAGGGAGCAAAGGAGTCAAGGAGGGAGAAAAGTTAATAACAAAGTAGATAAAATCTCCTTCACCCATTAATCAGCATGCAAGCCAAGAGCAAGAGGAAGCATCTTCCTGATTCTCTCCCGAGCGCTGAATAAATCCGCTTTATTATTGCAACTTGTATTTAGTTACATTATCTCATTGTGTTTGTTAATAGGTGGTCAGAGAGGGGGGACAAACACCAGAGGGAGCAGCAAAGAGCAAATGAAGCCGACACTGGGAAATACTGATGGACTAACCCCGCGGAGCACAAACAACACAGCAAAATAGAGTGCTCTGCCCGTGAACCTGGGGCATTTTTTATCTTTCTAATGAAGCGACCCCTTTTAACCTCCTCATAACATTTAAAAAGTTAAAGTTAGCTAATGAGTAGCACATGATACATAAACCCAAGGACAGAATCTACACTCGCAGTTAGAAAATAGAGAATAATAATGCTCCAACAATACATTTGTTTATGACACAGTTTAATGTGGACATTAACGGCCACACATCTTGTGCCAGTACCCTTGAGGAAGACACCAAGGCCCCAATTCACTGTGGTTTATTATTATGCAGTAGCTAAATGCCTAAAATGTAAATGTTGGGATGACAGATAATCTCCATGTTCTCTATTGCAACATCATAAACATGTAAACACCCCAAAACCACGTGGGACAAAACTAATCCCAGACACCACCACCTCTGACTCCTCACAGTTTACACCAGGGACCGCTGCTCCCTCATGACGGTGCCACGCTCCTGCTTCTGCTCGCCTCTGAGTCGGCTTCATCGCTGTGACATGCTTATGACGGGGGCCCAACACGGTCAAGGAAGCTGAGGAAATGCAGAGCCAACGAGTTCCAGAGTTTCCTTTAGGGAGCTGGCTCGGGGTCTGGGCCCTGTTTGAACTCCCTGGCCCCCGGCTTTTGGAGCTCTCCAAAAATGTTAGCAAACAGGGATACAGGGTTAATCCCAGGGGACATTCGCAGACCTGGGAGGTGAGGGTGAACAGGGAAGTTTGCATGATGTGCTGCAGAATTAAACTCTAAATCTAAGAAAGTTACAGTGTTTCTTATGCTGACAAATAATTTCACTCATTTTAATTAAGATTGTCATGTTATAAAAAAATAAACTTGTACTCTTTTATGTAAAGTCACTGGTTAATAAATGTATTTTGGCATATGTATATGACCATATATTAAGCACATATGTGCATTTACGTTTTGTATTATAATCAACACTGTGATTACTACATAGAACGCATGGCTTCATCTTTGCTTATACGCTTTGCAGAAATGCCAGATGCAGACAAGCTTTGGCACTGCAAGTATATTTCAGGATTAACTTTTCAAGCTTAAAAATCTATATGAACAGAAGAATCAATTTGAACCATCTGCCTGGCGCCTTCACCTATTTTCCAGCAGCCTATCGAAATGCAAATTGTGCAGGATTAAAGTAAAAGCACATTCTCAACTAATATGCCAGCATGAGCCCCTTTGACCAGAAGGTTTTTAATGTTGGTATGGGTTGCTAAGAGATAGTTGCTCTCTCATTTTAGGGGTCACAAATGTAATGCTCCTAATTTAAGTGGGAGAGCGCATCCATGTAATTACAATAATCTTGTGCTTGCCAGAGTTGAATGGAGATGTTGCGTCATGAACTTGTCAAAAAGAAAAGCAGGAGGGAGGGGGTATGTACCTATTCAAGAATTTAGAATAATAATAAAATCAAGTTGATAGGCTATCTACCAAAGTAATTGTGTTACACGTGTGTATTGCTGTTGTGTGTTTGCAATTAATTTCAGCTAAGGACTGTAATTGCTATCAGCTGTGCATTATTTCACATGTGCATCCACATGTGCATCATTTAACTTTCAGCAGCAAGTATTTACAACATGGCAAAGACCATTCACAAACACAACTGCAGGCCTCATCAAGCACATTGCCAGACAATACATTCCACAGGCCTACAGAGAGCTGCTCATCTTCCTCAAACATTTTCGTCTCGACTCCACATCCCCAACATTTTTCACACTTCCAAACCAAATACAAAAACAGAGCTGAGCCGCACTCCACCTTGGGCCATTGTGAATATCATTTGCATGTTAAGCATCAGCTGATGTTCTTATCCAGAGCAGCTATCAGTAAAAGGGCGAGCAGGAGTTCACAGGATGCTTCAATGTGCAGTGTGGTCTACTGGAATCAGCACAGTCTTGAAATGCAAATATCACGCTTTGTGAGCAAGAAGTGAAAGATCTACAGTACATATTTATCCACAATGAAGGGACCACATGGAAGATACTAGAAGCATACATTTTTGATACTGGACCAGCACAATTAAGAGTGCTGGGTGTAAGGAATGAATGTGTATCGTCATTTGCCATGAAACCAACAACTGAAACTCAGTTCTCCACTCACGGTAAGACTTCTCTCCAATTCTCTGCCAACTCTGGTTAACCACTGGAGTGAGACAGTGATGATAGTGTGACCAAAGCTCTGCACCTCATGACAGCCAATATCACTGCTATGATGAACGCAGAGCTCAAAAAATGTTGCACATTAAAGCCCCTATGTGTGGAATTATAATACATACACAGTGGTAGAGACTGATGCAAATCAGACTCCTTGATATTTTTGGTAAAATACCTGAACATAAGGTGAAACATGACAACCAATGACCAAGTACAGCTTCTAGTGATATATTTGAAGGTCTTAAAAATACCAAATTTGGATTGTAATATACACTGATCTGTAACACTGTTTATGCTCCAGTTTCTAATGTTATATGATACTCTGGATTCTAAAAGTAAGTCAGCAAGTCAAATAACTATTATTATTTAATTAACCTTGGAGACAAAAGAGAAAAAAAAGCTCCCCAAAGATGGAGCATCCATTCCCCTGCAAATACAAATCACTGAGAAATCTTTACACCATCTTTATTTGTAGCAGTAGACATTAACAACCCAAAGCTGCCAGTGTTATACAGTAGGCTAAAGATTTTCATAATTTACAATATTTGGGATCAGTAACTAGCCTATCTAACAGATGAACAATACATACTCTTTGTCAAACCGCTGTATACACTTTCTCCAGTAGTACGAGCAAGCTACCATTACCAGCAATGTTAGCTACTTAAAGCAACCACAGAAAACGTTCATTTAGTACAGTGCTGGCCACAGATTGAAATGCTCTCTCGTTCCTGTTGGCAAGGTTGTTTCAGTCTTTATCTCTAAGCCAGCAGCCAGAAGCACCTCCAGCCTGACCTGACAGGCAGCAATGCTTACTAGAGCAATCATTTTTAAACCACTGGAAATCAACAGCAGTGGCCAACAATACCAAGTCACTAGTACAGTGAGGTACACCAAGGACATTTTGTATTTGTCAGATTCTTTTACCAACAGCATTGCAAAGGGAATGAAAATTAAATAGTTTAAGAACAACCTTTTTTCATAGAAGCGAAGAGAAAGAAGCAACTGGTTGTGACTCTACTTACAGTATGTCTCATGATTAAATAGAACTTCCAAGTGTTTGGGCTAAATGTAGCTTGTAATGTCTGCCAGTTAGCAGAACTAATACAGCCTTTATTTCAAATGTCACTTCCCCATTGTCCACAAGAGGAATTATTGACACCCAGGGAATTATGCATGTTTGTGTTCTTGCCAAGGGAGATGAGCGAGATGAGAAGATCAATATCACTGTCATGCCTATGTGTTAAATATAGAGCTGGAGCCAGGAGGCAAATTAGCTTACAGTAACTTATCATTAAGTCTGGAAGCACTTGATAACAGCCTGTCTGGCTCTGTCCAAAGGTTAAAAACAATACGCCTATAACACCCGTAAGCTAACTGATGAAGAAGTTATATCTCATTTAAACAAACATAAATGAAAGACAGTTTGCAGTTTTAGTGGGTGTTACTGCAACAATTTCTTGACTAACAACAGCCTGGAGCGGTGACTTTCCACAATCTTTTACTCTGGGAACAAGTGCAGACACTGTGCAGAGGTCCAGTCCTTTTGTTAAGCTAGGCTAATCACCTCAGGGTGCTAGCATCATACTCAGCGTACAAATACAAGAGTGGTCTCAATCTTCTCATCAAACTCTTGTTTGGACAGCGAGTATGTGTAGTATCCAACAGTTTTTCTTTAACACACAACAAACCAGGTGAAAAGTTCAGTATCATTCCAGTCTCCACACAGTACCTACAATCTGTTCTCACTGTTTGTGAATATTTCATGATTTTCTTCGCAGACTGCAAGTGGAGACCAAACCTAACAAAACTGACATTTGATTATTGTATTCAGAAGGTCAACCTACTACAGAGTGCACCTTCTTAAATATGTGAAATAGGACAATGATAAATGGTCCAGTCCACATGTATTATCTGGCTGTCGCTGAGGCACCCTGCATTTCAGTACACTGATGTGCACTGATGTCACAGCGGGCTGCAACAGGACCCAAAGATCTGGCCAGAGCTTTGCCTGTGAGTAATTACTCCCCTCCATCTAGGGAAGCTCTGGGAAGACATGCATCACTCATTTACTGAAGAAGAAAAAAAATCTGAATGGCTCACAATGGCACCCAGGAGCAGTGTGCAATTAATTGATAAACGCCAGGACGTGATGTCCCGTCAGATAGTATGGAAGTGCTGCAAAAGAGTGCACTGGGGCGTGAATCAAAGACTGAAAAATGCATTAAGAGAAAGTTAGTGAAATGCCATTAACCTACCAAAGCCCTCAACTGATAGTGGAGGGCAATAGAGTGAGTTTTAAATTGCACCAAGCCCTTGAGATTATGGCAAAGTCTGTAAGTCTTCCATGAAAGGCTGCAAACCCATTTTGATTGCTTCTGACACAGGCTCATGAAGTTCCATCAGCAAGACTTTGAATCTGAAAACCATCATTAGGGATGCGGTAAATGTGTTTTGACCGGATGATTATTGTATATACACATGTGCTGATTTATAATCAGATTGAAATTTTAGGGAAAAATATCATACTTTGCTTTGCTTGGTTGTATTGTAAATACTGCGCGCATGCCAGCATGACTACATGTTTCCCATAATAACGTTCGTATTAGTCTCTTCCCAAAGGGCACCATCAGTAAGGCTGAGGGTTGAATTCCTTTTCTAGGCAGCGGATGACAAATCAACAGACTTGGCATGGATCAGAAGCTCTCCCTTTATACAGGAATTTTGGTAGTCATGCACACACAAAAACACATGTATAAAAACGTACTCATCCTCCCACAACTAAACACATGCACACATCCTCCCCTCCTCTTCTTGCTGTAGAGATTCCCCAGGCTTTGATTAATCTCAGCCGTCAGGAGGAAGTTCCTGTGTTTGGGTCCCGACAGGCAGGTTGCCCACTCCAACATCTGGAAGCTCTAGCCCTGCCATCTCCAGACACACACACACACACATACAGACACACATTTGCACTAAAGAGCTGCTGCCGCCAACATACAAATCAACCAAAAGCTCTCTCCCAGCATACACCTTCTCTACTTTTGCTACCTTTGTTTTCTCCTCTGTAACCAATTATTTCTGTGATTGCAAAATGTCTTTGGATATTGATTTAAGTCTCTCATCTTTTCCCATTATCTACTGGAACTCTTAAGATGCAGCTAGCGTCTATTATATAGCAGTGTCTTATATTTAAAGATGATATTGACGATTCCTTTGTTGAGTATAAAAGCAAGTCTTTTTTTTGATTTTTAAAAAAAGAATGGGCTGCAGGGAAAAAACATAAAATCTTTGAGGAAAAATCACACACACAGACCTTAGATGCTTGCTGTTGTTTGGTGTATTTTTTGTGATCAAAAAAGAAGTGACCACAGTAGACAATGTAATGTTATAGTGAGGTATTACCAGCTGCTACAGTAGAGGTTTTTTGTGGCAGCCATCTGAAACACCAGCAACAAAATGCCAGGTTTTGGTGTCAGAGTCTTACATGAACAGATCTTCTCTGTGGAGCTGCCAGTCAAAACAAGTCACACAGGAACAATCCAGTGCAGCAAAGAAAAAGATCACAAATTGACATAATATTGTGACAAACCCAAATTTTATTTGACATGTTGGTGTTCACTGATTAAACACCCAACTTTGACTCCAAACTACAAGAGTTGTATAAGTTATTCTGGGAAATACAGCTACACAATTAAATATTTCCATTCTAAAAGGCACATCGAACAGGATTGTGCATCATTTATGTTTGTGCAACTATTTACTTGTTGTGACAACACTGATCCTGCAGCATTTGTATATGGTTTACCTGTGCATATAAGCAAGTATTTTTGCTGTGACCCTACAGCAGTGGCATGTACTTATGTGTGCAAATGTAGAAATTTCCTTAACATTTGTACATCCTAAAAACATCCATAATGATATGGGGAAAGCCATAGGGCCATGGTAATTAGAATTTTGTTTTAGTGGTTAGAAAACTGTCTTCCTCTATGGTGTTTGTTTGTTATAATGACACTGACAACAGTCAGACAAAAGAAAGTCCTAGGCAACATTCTTGTCATAATTTTCCGTTAGTTTTTATCAGTGAATTGATAGTGTGCATGCACTGTGTGTTGTGAGGAAAAATTTAATAAATGATTTTTTCTTTCACTGTTGATGTGTGTAGAGATCATATTCTGGCATGCAGCTAACATCCAGACACATCATCTATATCTTAAGTAACAATCCAAACAAGAATATCCATTTTCCCCCAATACAGCTCTGCATTGCTGTTGTACAATAATGTATAAACCTTGTACAGACTCTAAACACATGCAAAATTCATGTTTGGCTGCCAGACCCTGTGAGTCCTTGCATCCAAAGCTTAGACAATAACTTTCACTGAAAGCATTGTCCTCAGTGCAATAAATCACTGTGTAAACACAGCCAGTAGTCACATTGCAGTACTTCAACACCATACTGTATTTACGGATTGGACCTTTAAGGAGTTAACAGGATTCTGTCTGAACTGAATGTATACAGTATGTGGTGTGCTGGTGTGCCAGGAACAGGCTTACTCCTCCATTCTTCATAAATGAAAGCCAAGTGGATACACTGGAGGGGATGAGTATGTGCTGAATGAAATCAGAGCATGCAGTGAAATAAAGTAAGAGTGGACATTCTTATGCTGGAGCATTTATTTTTAAAACACTTTCAAAACCTCACTATTGCCATGGTTTACTTTCACACTGAGACACAGTTTTCACTATGTGAAAATAAATTCATTGCCGTAGTTTGATGTAAGGACTGGCAGTATATTTGGGATTTGGCTTCACAGGTATTTTGGAGGTTGCAGATGCTTGGTTCACATTTGTGGTATTTTTCTGAAAGGTGGCAAAAATTCAAACACTTTTAACATGTTGTTCAGATGTAAGGGATTAAGTGAGGTAACAAAATCCACCCTTATCTGATCAAACATTTTCAAGTGCATGAATCCAATATTAAGCAATTCGAGGATTTATTGTTAGAAGACAGAATGAAGATGGTGCAAGAATCAAAGTTATGCAGGGTCAAATAAAAGAAGAAATGAAAACAAGACTCACTGTAATGTGCTCCGGACCTCAACATCTATGTAAAAAAAAAAAGTAAAAGTTTTTATTAAGTGTTGGCTATTATTTTTGAACAAGTACGTGTCTTTCTGTTCAAACAGTCTACCTCATTTTGAATTGGCACTCTTTAAATGTTCCTGTGACATCCCAAAGTAAGAGAGTGAAAGCATGACACATTCTTTCAGAGACTGGCCTGTTCTGGCTGCTCCACTTTGACCTTTTTTGTGAGCGAGTGAGACAGGCCACCTTTCATTCCCAGACACTTCGTTAAGTCAACTTCCTCTCTCCCCTCAGACCAGAGTGTTATTGTAAAGTGTCACTTGGTGCTGTCAGAGACAGAGGAGATTGTTCTCCTTACTGCATGTGTGTGTTTGTGCATGCCTGCTTTGTGTGCACACGTGTGTCCGACATTCTGTCCATATATCTTTCCAACTGGTTTATAAGAACTCGTGTAGGTGTATGTGTGTACGAGTGTGTTTGTGTGGCAGGAGATGGTGCCTGTCTGAACGTTAGCTGTGACATGACACTGCCACTCAGTGGACTGATGCCAGAATGCAGCGTGAGCAGATGGAAGAATGAGGCGTTCTTCACAAAGACTCCATTACATACTTAGAAACAGCTGTTGCCATATGTACTGCATTTAAAATTGCATTAAGTTATGTATATGGCAAGGGACAGCAAGGACTCTTACAGAGAGGTAACTGGCACAGCTTACAGCGGCCTGCTATTGATTAATAAAAAAAAAAAAACAAGTCTAACTGTTTTCATCTGAAAACTAAACAAAACCTAACTAAACCTTTTACACACTTGAGAAAAAGAACTGGCAACTATTCATTAATTCAACTCATCTTAGCATCGTTAGCTTAGCTTGGATGAAAAGCTCCATAGCCTCCTCTGGTTTGTGCGGTAAATATGAAGCAGACTCCAGGTGCTCCCCTGCCACCACTCTTAACACTAAGCTAAGCTAACCAGCTGCTGAGGGTAGTTTCATATTTGCTGTGCAGACCTGAGAGTGCTATTGATCTTCTTGTCTCTTGGCAAGAACACGACCAGTTGTATTTCCCCAAAGGTCAAATTGTTTATTTAAGTTAACTATTGCTTTAATGTTCCCTCAAAATTGCAGACCTGAACATTGTTTACTGTAATATCTATACACGTCTATCAGTAAAATAACCCCTTCTTTGTGCATGTTTTAACAGGACACTTTTAAGACACAGGATATCTGGTTTCGTTACCACAGTGGAATTTTGATAACACCCCAATTATCACAAAGTGCTGCAGCAATTATCAGAGCGTGACACCGCTGAGGCAAATTTCAGAAGATAACCGTTGTCTTAATTTAAACTGCCACTGCCGAGCAAACTTCGCTTTGAACTTTGAACATGCTTTTCACCATGAAGTCACCCCCAGATTGGTCCCCTGGGTGACTTTGGGTGGAGAACGTTATGAGAGTGGACGGATTCGTGGACAAATGAAGGTGATGACACAGACGGACTGAGTGAGCGCCAGAGACAGAGGGGGGGGGGGACAGTGTAGTAAAAGAGATGACAGTGTTGATAAAGTGAAATTGGAGATCAAGCCAACAGATGGAGGAGCAAAGAATGTGACCTGCCAAGTTGCTTGTGGCACTCCAGGCCCGGATAGACGGATACGTACAGTTGGGAGATAAAAAGGGAGGGAGAGTGGGAATGACAGATGCGCGGCGGGAGAAGAGCCGGGGAGGAGGGGGAGGGTGTGTGGTGGAAGGAAGAGACAGCGAGATGAGAGGGAGGAACTGGCACAAAAGGGGAAACGAGCAGGAAACGAGTGGGCAAGCAAATGGGGGAGATCCGTGAAATCATTTTTTTTTTTTTTAAGTGCATGGAGAAAGAGGGAGATAATGAAAAGGAGCAAGGAATTACAAGAGGGAGCTCGGGAAAAACCGGGCAGTAAAGTGAAAGAGGGAAGTAAGAGAGCAGGGGGAGAGGCCGCAGCTTGCCTTCCTCCGATTCAGATGTGGAACAATAGCTGCCTATCAGTCTGTCAGCACCTAAAGGCGCAGAGGGAGTGAGAAGGTAGGAGTGACATGGCGCTAGCATCAATGAGCTATTGTCTGTGCATGAGTCTCTGCCGAGCCAAATCTCTCTCGGTTTCCTATTAAAAAGTTCTAACACTATGAGTAATGGCTGGAACTCTGGGAGCCTGTTCTCTCTCTTAAAGCCTGTAAACAGAGCGACTGTGCAGATGCATGTAAACCGTGGACGCATGTGAATGTGTCTCAATGTGACCTCAACGTGCATGACACAGTCTAATACTTTGACGAGAGTTATTATTACACACACAGACACACACATACACATAGAGACAGACAAGTACACATGCATAAATATTGAACAATGGTGTCCTCTAATGACTTCCATTACCTTCCTCCAAGCAGAGGCTCTGTTTCGATTTAAACTTTTATTGTTTCTTGACAACATGCATTAAACCAACAGAGAGTGGAGAAGGACTGGAATAAACATTCAGGGATTCAAAATAAGCGGTGTGTGTCTGTGGTCTGTGTGTGTGTGTGTGTGTGTGTGTGTGTGCTTTTTCCCCGAGAGGACAACAATCATCTAGCTATCAATTCACTACTAACATGCACAATTGGACTTGGTGCACACATACACACAAAAAAAATCTGTCTTCCTGCTGGTAGCCACCAGTCACAGATACAAGCCAACGCTGACATTGACATGTGCAGTACATACTGTACTTAAACATATCTACAGTTATCCACACAGAGACCAGTGGACTACACTATTAAAGCATTTATTGCCTCTTTATGTCGGCTGCTGTTTGTCCAGCTTCTGACCTCTATGAAGAAGGAAGTAGCACTGTACTAGACTACACAATGAAATTTAAATCCCAAAGGGAACATCTAATGGTCACAGTGTCTGACCCTCTCACAAAAAGGTCAGGTCTGACCAGCCAGTCCAGCCACAATGGCTGTCAGTGCGACACCGAGCATATCCCCAGGATCCCTACTGATTCACTGTAATCTGGTACAGATAAGATTTAGAGTCAGATCTACTTACTTTAAATCTACTTAAATCTACCCTACTAATGGACTTAGCTGTCAGATATTCCAACAGGACTGCTGTCTTCTCGTAAAGTACTTTTAAGTGAATTAAGTTCTGTGTGTGCAAGTGTAGTTCTCTATCTTAAATCGAAAACAATGTAATGAATTACCTTTATTTAAAACTGTTAATTAAAGCATTTAGAAATTTATCTCTCCCTATAGTGGTTCAAATTTGACACTGACAAACGTGTTTGAACAATAGAGCCGAGCAAGCTGGTAAATCAGAGCTGTGATCCAATTGAAACATCTTAAATGCTGATTTTTTGTGCGTTTTAAAGCTTTATGGCGATAATGCCATTAGTTCTGCTGCTTTGTAATTAGTTTTTTATTTTGACAGTTAAGTTTTTTATGTCTTGTGCGTGACATGTATTGTAATGCCAGTCACACAGTTGTTGAACAGTAGAAAATAGTGGGGGTTTACCAACAAACCAGAGCCATAGGACATTCCTCCTCCACACTTCTTCATCTTAAAATCTGTACTTCTGTATTTCTGTTTGTATTACTAGGCCACTGATGGCTGGAACTAATATTATTATTATACTATTATTTTAAGAGATAATGCAAATGTATTACGTCTGGCTCTCCCTAAAGGATATTACTTGAAATTGTGCACATTCAACAACAAGAAAATAAATACATAAAACAATTAAAAATTAAATAAAAATATAAATAAATATAAATAAAAATTGAGACATGCCATTTTATACATGATTTTTTTAAAAGATGACATCTGGCACAGTGTAGACAATATGTTAGCTGTGATCTGATGAGTTAATGGGTAAATCAGTGTTCACTGACCATCTGCCAAAATCCTCAGATATATTATGTTCATTTGGTTCTATGCAGGAATAATTAGTATTATATATTACCACTTGAAGCTGTTCTTGTTGCACTATCCTGTTTCAAACACTTTAACCTCTTACACAGAAGAATGGTGGATGTGGTAGCTGTGGGACACATATATTTGCATTAGAAAAATTTCTGGTCTATCAAATTAACCAGAAACATTCAGGTAATTGGAGCAAACTTAGAACATTCAGGCTCAAAACCTCAATGCAGCTCCTCTTATAGCTTCATCAGCAGCTGAATGAATATACTTTCCAAGTAATTTTGACAAGGTAATCATTCAGAACACCAGGCAAAGCTTATGGCAAACCATCAGTTTATTTGAATTCAGCCCACTACATGTAAAAACATGGCTTCTCTGTGACCTGCTAATATGGTACAGTTATTAGTCCAGCACTGTATGTGCCCACTCAGTTCATTTCTACATGTAGATCTGCTCTCGGTGTGCTGTGTTCAAAGGCAGGGTCAATGTGGTTCTGGTTAGGAAGGGAAACGGAGAGACAAAGAAGCAAGAGGAAAGAGCGCGGCCTATGTAAATGTTCTCTTAAATCAACATGTTGGAGCACACTTTCCCTGATGATTTTGACGTACAGAACTATAAACAGTGTAAAATAAATATCTGTGAACGATAAAGGAGCACTTTGGGGTTTATCAGTCCCGTGTGTGAGTGTGAAGAGTTGAGTGAGGAGAGTGGTTGCTGAGTATGTTTATGTGTATTCTAACAAATACATGTGTCGTAATGGGAATTTAAGGTGGAATAGTAAGGAATATAGGGCATATGTTTGCAACCATGTGTCTGCTAGGGGTGTGGTGGTGGGGGTGGCAAGTGACGGCGGTTTCTTGGGCGTCTTTTTGCGACTTGTATGTATAAATATCAATGAAAGCCACATTTAGAGAGCCAGCCAACCAACTAACCAGCCAGCCAACCAGTCACACAGACTGCCAGACATTCCACAACCCTCATTTCCCCCCACATTTCCTCCATTTTCTCCTTTACCAGTAACAGCAACTTGCTTTGATTCCATATCGACTTATTATCTGCCCAGTTTTACAAGCAAATGGGAAATATTTCAAGTACTCTGTGCTGGCTTACCATTACTTATGCTCTTTGAAGTGCATGTTTTCTCAGGAAAAAAAAAATAAAACATCCTCCTCATTAAATCCTTTAATTTAGTAGCAGAGTCATAAAAATCTTCTTTTTACTAAAACAAGAGTTAAAAACTCTAACAAAAAACATTGTGAGTTCAGCGTCAAACTTCATTCCTTCATTCACTAAGAGCTGTCTCCAGTGGTGGAAAAGCAATGCCTGTGTTAACTCATGTTTTGCTTCTATTTTTACTTCTACTAAATTTTGAATACTAACCAGCTAGCCCCGACCCTTCCAGTCTCATACCACTTTGTGATAGTGAGTAACTTTAGTGTCCAGTTTGGCTTCAGAGAGAAAATGACCACGTCACGCTGCCCAGAGAGTGTATTGTAAACGCAATGATGGCTGAAGTTCTTGGTAAGTAAACAGCTGTAGCAAAAACTTACATAGAGCACCTTTAAACAATGTGAGTTTGTTTGACTGCTCTGCAAACACATAAAACCAATGCTGAAATCTTAAGGGTTAGAACTTGAAAACCACTAGGATTCAGTTCTCCCCCGCCCACTCAAAGACCAACTAATATTGACAGAGATTATGTAAATTTTGACAAATAAAATCTTATTACATTAGAATGTTTTGAAATATATTACAATTCCATAAAAGTTCAACACATAGTGACTTTAACCATTGCAAAACTACATCCCATTTAATGTTCTATATGTGGCTTTAGCAAGTAATGATAATTAAAATATTCTGTAGCTAGATCATAATAAAGCAAATGTATCATGATTTGTGAGGGGAGTCTGTATTGAACAGAATAGACCGTTGCATAGAGGAACATAAAAGAAGCAGAAAAATCTGCATACATGTTTCTGTAGGTCACTGGTGTAAAATCAGCTCACAGCCCACATTTCCATATTTTGACTTAGAGCAGACCAAGCACACAAGTCAGTCAACCGTTCTGCTCTACCCTGCGGACTTTCCATACCCGCATTCTCCTCTATCTGACTGACATGCTGCGGTTCAGGAAGGGTGGGATGTGCGTTCAAGAGCAACGATGGTTTTCACGGTCACAGACCACTGCACGGGACCCTATAAAAGTCATTCTGCCTGGAGGGAGGAGGGGACGAAGATGGGGAGCTAAAAGCAGGATCACCCCAGCGATAATGTGTTCCACAGCCACTGCACTGTAACCACCTGCAGGTTTAAATCAAATCCCACCATCCCTCACCCCAACAGTGGAGATTGATCTGCGAATGTCTGCCGCCAAAACCCAACACGCCCTCACACTCACAGGAGCGTTCCTATAATTTGAAGATATATGGAAGTGGGGAGAGGAAGGACTGATGGTGGGGTTACTTCCCAGCCAAGGCTTCTCAGGAGGAGTGCGGTTCCAAACCACATCGGTGTCGCACAGCCATCTTGTGGACAGCCTGAGCCTGGTTAGTGTTGGTCGTAATTACAGCTAGCAGCAATCACACTGAGCAGGGAACCTCAGTAAGATAACCCAGCGTAGTTCTGGTACTGGAGGAATTGGGGTTTTCCTTTTGGAAACTTCAAGGGTAGATCATGTTTCTGTTTGTGGAGATGTCTCGTTAGTGAGCAACACAGCGGGCATGGGGAAAATCAAAATTCATATTTCTATGTGATTTATGGCCAGTTTTAATCTGTTTGGCATTGACAAGCAACTGGAGGTTTGCGTGCATCATAACAGTTGAAGTACTTGAGAATACCCAGAGTATTTTTAAGCTGCTTTATCAAAGGAAATCTGCAATGAGATTAAAAGAGCTATTAGACTTTATGATGAATTTTCCAAGTGTTTCAGTAGCCTATGCTTTGTGACACTGTGCAGTGGCATAGTGGTGAAAATTGGCTGCTAGTCATGCAAACTCCACCAGGGAAAAAAAAAAAGCCTGGCCGCTGGCCAAGTTTTTCAAGAAGGCGTCACTCATCCATGTGCATATATATGCATCCGGTGTTATCAGTGTGTCTGTGTGACATTATGTTTATTTATCTACATCTCTGCCTGCTGCTAAGCATTAAACCGCAGTGATAATAATCAGAGGTGCTAATGGTTACTGATAGTATACAGTTCTTTTAACACCCGGATCCTACGCACACAAAAACAAACGAACCAAGAAACACACGAACGCAGAAACACACACACACATGCACCGAGTCTGGCAGGGCTAATCCAAACAGCAGGGCTTCTCACTGGGTTTCCTCAGGCGATGCTGGTGTCGGTGGCCCGCTGCCCCGAGGGCACCATCCTATCACTCTGCCTGCGGGGCTTCACCGGACCTCCAAGCCCCGAGGGCAGATGCTCCTTCTCCACCGTACCCAGCCATCGGCTTCTCTCTGCTGCATTATTGATGAGCTTCTCTGCCCTAACAGCCTCTGCTACTACACAGGAATTCTGCTGTAACAGAGTCTGCAGCTAGAAGAAGTTTGGGAATTATAGCAGTGGATGTGTGTATGTGCAGAGTGTATGGATTTGTGTATGTATGGATGGATAGGTGGACAAACGGGAGAGTCTCGATAAGAATGCATGAGTGCTTTTTGGCTCCTGCACTATGCCTAGTAGGACCTATTTAGTAAAACAGTGTGTGGTGTGAAATCACACTGTGGGTCACGGATGGAAAATGCTGATATGCAACCTGCCTTCCTTTTCTAACAGCACTCATCAGGACTTTCGAGGACTTGAAGAAAAACTCAGCTCCATATCACCCCTATATCCAGAGGGAAGACTGAAGGCTTCCGAGGGGATTTCTAAGGAAACAGGGCTTTGTACTTAAGTCTGCATCCTGTGCTGGATGGAAAAAGAGAAGAAAACTGTATTCAGCAGTGTACAGGTATTGTAACGCAGGTCTGAGAAAGTGAACTTGTAGAATGCACTGTGCAGTGCAGAAAGATGACGAGTAATGGTCTTGTCTGAGAGAAAGCTAGCTTCCAGCCAAAAAAACTGCAACCCTGGGAGCCTGTTACTGGCAGGGATACCATAAACCCTCCTTTTTAAAAGCCATAAATCAACGAGAGTAGACTGTACTTTTCAAATAAATACCGGACTCAGGAGAAAGTGGGGGGGGGGCCAAGACTGGGGGGGTAAGGGGTCGGATTTTGGGCAGTCAAGCACTGGCAGAGGATTGAGGCTGTAGTGACATCATAGTGTGGAGTTAAAAAGTCAGCCAGTTAATCTACGTTAGCTGTTTGTTAGTCCAACATGATGAAAAAACTGACCTTCTGAAATTCTTAAAGTTTAACTACAAGGACATGTGTTTTTACACACAGTACCCTGGTACCCATCTATTTTATGGCTGTTTTTTACACAGTGTTTGATCTTCAAGGAGAATTTTCTTATACACTGCTTGCTGGCAAATTTTCAAAATGTGTACAGATAAGATTTGTTTAAGAATAAATCTATGTTAACACGCTGATGGAAACTGGTGCAATACTTTTTAAGGTGGATGCTGCTGGTTGCTGGTTTTCCCGCTCTGTCCCCAACTAGTCCATCATCCACTCCTTGCCTGTTGACTCTTAACTACTCCATTCTTCACACTGCAATCAATCTAGAATCACACATCAATACCTACTTAGTCTTGTTATATCAATATTGTTATATCAGTGTAAAAAAAATTTTTTTTTCTCATGTTAGCATCCTGAGGACATGAAAACTCTGTAGTGCATGATCTCTTTGCTTCTCTGCTGCTAAAGAACAGTTTTTAAAAAAGGCTTGAATTCAATGTATTCACACACCTATAAATTATGCATTCAACTTTTAAACACATCATTGTATAACCCTTACTTTTAATACTAAAAATTATCATTATCAGTAAAAATGTCGTCATCAGATCAGCAACAAATTTCAGTACAGCCCACCTCTATTTTTCAACAGGAATCCTATAACTCATCTACAATAGCGCCACAGGGGACAATGAACTGTTATGTACAGGACCATTTGATAATTCAATAAAGTATGACAAGAGTGATATGCAAAGACATTAATTTACCTAATTAACATAATAACCTAATTTTATAAGTATTTTACAACCAGTCATTTAGAGGCATTTCGTCTCTGAGCCCCTCTCGGTTTCTAAGCCCCAGTGTGCAGCCACAACTTGATATGTATAACTTCTAAGTCTAATTGTTACCTCTACGCTCCATTTGAACTCTTCACTGCAGCTGAGGGAATGCGTAAACTGTCTCCTCTCTAGAGCCCGCCATGCTCTTCGACTCTCATAACAAGCCACATTACAGAGGGGTTTCCCTTTTGAAATGACTGATAGCTTGTCAGCGGGAGGGAACAGTTAAGATCAGAGGTAAATGGGGGGGTGACTCCATGCAAACAGAAGACACTTGAAAAAACACACCCGCTCAGGGTCTAATCTGATATAGAGAGAGGAAAGAGGAGAAGGACGAAGGAGGAGTGTGGAAGGGAGAAAGAGCGCGAGGAAGGGTAAGAAAGGAGAGCGTAATAAGAGGAGAGAAATAAAAGTAAGGAGACAAGAGAGAGGGCTCACTGGAATACTTTCTTCCTTTGTTTCGCTTCTTACAGCCGGTGAGGTTACGGTCAAATGATGACTGCAGCCGAGCTTGTGCGCTGCAACACATGAACATCTACAAGCTGATTTGCAGGGAAGGGAGAGGATTGTTTCTGGGCAGCGAGCACACAGTTTGCACACTGCACAGTTAGCTCCGGCCAAGCTCGGCTAATGCTGCCTGTCTCTCTGATTCCCAGCGCTGTTGTGGGCAGAGAGCCTGGAGACTGGAGCTGTCAGGGCCTCGCCTGAGACGCCAGCCATCGCTCTCTCCCCCAGTCTCTTGCCCACCCGCAATTTCCCTGGCTCCCCTCCGTCCCTTCCACCTCCTCCTCCAACGCCACCGCCGCCGCCACCACCACCACCGCTGCCCCTGCCGCTGCCTCAGCCTCATCAGCCAGCAGGCCAGCACGGCTCCCCCAACCGCTGTTTTGACAAGTGCTTTAGACATAATGTCACAGGGAACCCCCCGGCCTGCCAAAAATGCTAACTAACCATAACACTAATTAGTCAGCGGGAGAATGGGGTTGGAAATGGTAGCTCGAACAGTGAGCAGTGCTGGTGGCGGCCATTGTGGGGAGACTTGGACCCCGTCCTGATTGACTGAGAGGAAAAGAGACCAAGAAGGGAGGGGGGAGAGTGGAGGGGAGGTAGATAGAGGGCCAGAGTGGAATTTCAGGGACTCCATTTTCATCTGACGGCAAGGGTTGAACAGCGAGGCTTTCAGGGGGTGGGTTGAGTTTCGCGTGGTCCGTCCCTGGTGTACTCCCCCACCTACTTATCACCGATACCATCAATGTCAGCAGGGTTACATCCCCTATAACCATTTAATGGTTTCATCGCCTGTGTCCCCAAGACATTTTATAAGACAAATAAAGTCCTTTCTCTTGTTACTCAGAGGTTTCTTTTTTTCCTGTGGGTGTTGACTCAGTGGGACCTTTTGGCCAAAACGTTTGAGCTGCCAGAGAAGATGGATACAGTATTAGAATTATTGAATCGCAAGCAAATTGTTGATGAATGACTGTGTATTCATGCCAGCTGGATGGCTCTTAGACTTGCAGATGGTAAAAGTATTATTGTGAAATTTATATAGAGAGAAATTAACTTATATATTCACAGAATCATGCAAATCATTGTACTTATTGTTTTCCTGGATGATAAAAAAAAAGGAAATGAGATCCATTTTCCAACGTGCACAATCAGTGAATTTGTCCAACTTTTAAATAACTTCAAGACAGACAGCAATTGTGTTTTACTTGTTTATTTAAAACACGTGGGGAGTGAGGGAGTCAAGGAGAATGCCCCGCAGCTGCTTTTAGAACAGCAAACACATGCTGTCAGCAGAGTAATGACAGTCTGATTGGCCCCTCTCACCCACATGAGGAGGACAGCGGAGCGACTGACCCCATCTCTAAGCGGTTAAATTGATGTCTCCAAGCTCTCAGAAAGTCATGTGGCTTACCGAGAGAATTTTTCCCTCTACTCCAAAGTCATCTTCATGGGCACACTGAGTTATTTGCTTAGATTGGCTTAGCGCATCGAGTGGAGGGAGCGGAGACAGGAGACAATGCAGTCAGTGAAGTCTGTAATGTTTGTTTCATAATGTGCCAAAAATAAACCGGAATTTTGAAAAAACGCATTTTGCATGAAAATGTCTTTTTGCGAAAATAGACACAGGCCAATGGACTCCAACAGCATGTCCAAAAACATTAAAATGGTTGCATCCAACAATTCACAAACTACAGAAACAGTTATTTGAGCAAGGATAGAGTCTTTGGAAGTGGCAGAGATTGTGTGTGGTTTCCTGTAACACTTTATCCATTAGAGTTTGACTTTGTAGAGAAAACGTGATCAAGAAAACGGATATGTGTTTTAACGTGGGAGGTTTGCGCTCGCGGTTTAGTTAAATATCATGCAACCGCTACCGGAGTTTATTGTTAATGGCAACAGTTTGGTTTCCAGAATGAGCCACAGTGCCATCCTGTTACTCATTCAGTGGGCTCAGCAGTGTCTTTTCCTGACTGCAAATTTGAATATCGAAACCATAAAATAAACTGTCCCGATCAAAGATGCGAACAAGGCGCCTGAGTCATTTGTGAGTGCGGGAGGAACCTAGTGGTGATTTTGGTTGAAAATTACACCAAATAACAGGAAAATGAGATGAGTCATTAATCAAACATAAATACCTCCATATAAAAACACTTATTGGCGTGTATTAACACACACACACACACTGTCACACATCTAAAGCTCATGTTGCTTTCCTTGGACACACACACACACATACCCATTCATTCTCTTCCTCTGTAAATTATGCTGGAGTTGCTCAAGTTTAACGCTGAAAAATTTCCACGCTCTAAGAAATGCATGAACAATTAGAGGGACCAAATTGTTGTGCGCTGATGTAGAACATTAAATCAAAAAAAAAAAAAAAAGATTTTCTCTTGTCTCAGCATACCCATTACTTCATATCCCCAGGATGGATTCAGTAGGATTTAATTCAATTCAATACAACATTCTTCACTGTAGAAAAGCACCGGCGATTTGGAAATGACGGGTTTTGACAGAAATAAGATTTTCAAAATAGAGATGCGCTGTTTATTACTGGCCTTGGAAGGCAGACTAAGAATATGTTTGGCAACACTGAGTGGAGCCCATAAACACACATCAGCATGCACTCGCTGCAGCTCTTACAAATGCATACACAAAGACAAATGTACAGTGTTAAGGAAGTGATATCAAAAACATAAGTGATGTCCTTGACTGTGCACAGAATGTATTGCTAGTCAATGTTATTTGTGTAATGTGTTTATCAAGGGCTTCAACATAGCGGTAAAGTACAGTCATTGCTCAGATTCAGTGCCACTTGAAGAGTATATGTTGTGATGTGAAATGAGAAAGCTGAGAGTCATTATGACACTCAGTGACTCCTGGCTCTTCTGTTTCGTATCCTTGAGACAGAACAAGGTGAGAATTTAGAGAGGATATTATAATTCAAAATGACATTGTCATTGTTCGGAGTAACATGCGATATATATATATATGTGGGATGCAAGACATTTTTTACTAAAGAAATGCAGATAGAAGTAGAAGCACAGAAAAAAATATTTCACACTGACCCTGCACAAAAATTAATGATGAAGCATCGTATTGATTAATTTGACCTCGATTCCTGCCGAGTCTGAAGAAGGCATCGCTGCTCCCAGTAAATACAGCCTCCTAAATCTCACAATCCCTCGCCTACTCATGGTTTCTCCGCATTAACAAGCAAACCACAAACTGCCAATTATTGCAGTCTTAATTCCGGGCTAAAAACTTGCTCTGCACTGTATTAGTGACTGCAGCACTCAGCCCATACTGCTGCAGTGTGGGTTTTGCCCCCTAAAAGATTTCTTGTAGCAGTACAGGCTCAGGTGTGCTGTGCTGATGCTGTTAAGTAAGGCTGATGCTTGCTTAAGGTACCAGAAATCCCACTGTGCTCCTCATGAGTGACTCTGCCTCACTTAGAAAATTAATTGTTGCCGTTCTGGTAAGTTTGCAAAGTTTGACGAGGTGAACTTTTGTGGCTTTATTGCTGATAAAGTGCTTATTTTGCATATTGGAAAGAAAAAAGAAAGAGTCATGATCAAATGATTTTCTTCAGGTTGCAGGGGGCAGGTCTCAAATGCTGTGGGTCAAAATGTGAATCATTGTTCTCTCCTCTGAGGCTTTTGTCACAAGCAAAAAAAAAAACAAAAACCTGAGCTCGGTCTCTCTGGGGGTTTGCTGCTCCGTAGAAATCATCAGACTAGGACAAGCTGTCAGATTGCGCGACTACGGCAGAGGCTCTGACACACCATGCAATTTTAAGCTACCACAGGTCAGCCCAGCGCTTGTTGTGAGGTCACACCCTCAGCCACGCTCTTCCAGGACACAACCGCAGGCACAGTGGCATCACTTCCCTTGAGCTGAAGAACAACCCACCGTGTTGTTTTCCGAGTAATTTGAACCACATGAGAATGAAACTAAAGGATCAAACTTACGGCTAAGGGTCATCCCCACAGTGCCTTATTAGTGGAAAAAAAAAAGGTCATTAGCACAACAAAGAAAATCTTTAGTGTCAGCAAAGAAACTCAAGAGGAGCCACTGAGAGTGGAGCAGTGTTACATCACTGGATAGGCTTAAAGCATTAGCTTGGATTCCCTCTCCAGAAGCAAAAGATGCCTCTGAATGCATCGTTTCAGTGTGGACCTATAAGTCATTTCCCAGCAAGGCAAACGTGAAGTGGAATTTCAAATACTAGTTTTAAAAAATGCATCTTTAACAGAATTTCATTGATCATAATATTATGACAAAGTTGGGCGGTCCTTAAAGGGACCACAAAAATCAAAAGCTGTTTATTTGTTAAGGAAAGTAGATGTCAAAGAGCGTGGAAATTGGAAATGTTGAAAATGTTCGGTTTCACTGCACATGCTGATGTGGAGTTTGACAATTATATCATCTTGTTTAGTTCCAGATGTCAAATAGTCAAACTGACTGCACTCACATTTTCTTTTTGGCTCAGTAAACATACATCTCAGCCCATCTACAAATCAAATCCAGAATTTAGTTGATCACTCCCTGGGAAAAACACATACACACACACACACACACACTCACATATAAGCTAGTCACAACCATAAATCCACTCGGGAGTGTCAAATCATTCACAAGTTTGTTGCTGTTTGTCCGTGAGAACCAAAAAATCAATGGGAATTTTGAACTCGAAGTTCTAGCCTTCAAAAAATAGTAGTGAATAAGTATTCAAATGTACTTTGAGTCATACCTGTACGCAAGCAAATATTCAGTGATGGATCAATTTGTGGCAAAATTCATGCTTTTCCTTGTCATAACTCAGGTCAGATCTAACCACACGTAGACATGACAGACATTAAGTCATTCAGTGTTACTTACTATTTCAAGATATCATTATCTTCATGTCCATGGAGGATAAATGCAATCCACTTGGAAATCATGGAACAAAGATCCTTTATAACTCCAGAACTTGGCTACCATCACATTTTGAGTTGTCTTCAGTACCATTGTAATCCAGTCATAGTAGCCTGTATCCTTACTGCTGCATTAAAACAGCTAAAGCCAATTTAGATATTTTTCTGTCGTGCCAAATGTAGTCATTTATTTCTTTAAAAAGGCCTAGTTGTAGCCTGCAGCCACTAACTGGGACTCACTGCAACATTATACTTCCTGTTACTTAAGGTATTGCGGGAACTGTAGTCCTAAAACTTAAAGCACTGAAGTATGACAAATAATAAGAAGAGGACAAAACCTGTTAATATATTAATATTATTTTTTGATATTGTTATCAATATTTTGTTTGACCTGAGGGTGACAGGGTTTCTTAGATCATCCACATAAACAGACCATACAACATACACACAAAATGCACACGCATTTCTTTGCATGTATATTCACAAACGCATCCACATTGCACACAAGATGCTTCCATCTATATTTAATGATAACCGTAGGGAAATTACATGTACATATGCACATGTGCTGCCACGTTTAAACATAAAACAACTACATGAATCGGCACACACTCAAGCAAAACACATAAACATGTTTCTGTTTTGCCTGCTTGCTCCAGTGGCTACAACAGATATCTCAAACCTTCTAACTGCAAAGCTAGTTTATACAGCCTCTGATTTATGGAGAGTCAGTTGTATACAAACACTGACCTCAACAGTTCTCCTCCTGTCATCAGCAGAGGTTGAGAGTGAGAATCTTTTTATAGGCGGCGGCAGGCAGACCTATGTCAGACAGTGTTTGCAAAAACACTGGTGGGTGTTTCACATACTTAAGTGCCACAGGGCAAAATTTTATGCATACCACCACATAAACAGAGCCAAAAGTTTAGATGAGTTCAAGACCAATAATAATGTCTTGTTTTGTTTTGTTTTTTGTTTTTGTTTTGGTTTTTTTTACCGCTAACCTGTCACATTATCTTAATTGGTTCTGATAGAGAGAGACCTGAGAAACCTCTCTTTTTTGCATATTGAGGTGAAAGTCAGAAAAGACAATCCCAGACAAAATTACTGGTCTGACTGGGAGAGGAGCCAGTCTGAAAGAGAAAGTTACAAGGTCGGGCCTTAGGGCAGAAACAATCTCTTGAACAGACAAACCTGTGAAACAGAAACAGGCTCCGAATGAGTAAAAACAGCCCTCACATTAAAAAGCAGAAAGACTAAGAGTCAGAAGGAAAGTGAAGGTCACTGGGTAATAGAACGTTGCTGGAGACAAGAAAGAAACTGCCCCATAAAATGACCTGTTAGGTTGTTTATGCTGTTAATATTCGACCCCATATTTAATTTATTAGGCGACATCCAGCGTCAAGTCAGAAAGCATCAGTCTTTTCAGCAACGTGACAACGACAATGCCGCGGTGGCTGCCTGGGTGACAAAGCTCGCGGGACATAGCAAGCGTGACGCAAGCAAGGAGGAAGTCAGGTGAGGCATAAAGCAACAAAACTAGTGTAGACAGGTAGTCGGTGTTGAGTTGTTCTCAGTACCATTGTAATCCAGTCATAGCAGCTCTGTATCCCTACTGCTGTATCATTGCAAACAGCCAGCCAATTTAGATACTTTTCTGTCAAATGTGCCAAATGTAGTCATTTATTTTCTTAAAAGGCTCTAGTTGTAGCCTGCAGCTACCTAACTGACTTTACTGCACATTATACTTCCTGTTTACATTTTTCAAGGTATTATGGGGAACTGTAGTCCTAAACTTAAAGCACTGAAGTATGACAAATAATAAGAAGAGCACAAAACCTGTTAATATATTAATATTAGCTTTTTGATATTGTGCTATCAATATTTTGTTTGACCTGAGGTGACAGGGGTTTCTTAGATCATCCACATAAACAGATTCTTACATAAACATACACACAAATGCACACGACTTTTGCATGTATATCTGCCAAACGCATCCACATTGCACACATAAGATGTTTCACTGAGATTTAATGATAACCGAGGGAAATTAAGTACAAGACATGTACATGTACAAGCATGTTTAAACATAAAACAACTACATGAACGTATTGACACACTCAAGCAGCCTCACATAAACACAGAACTTGTTTCTGTTTTGCCTGCTTGGGCTCCAGCGGCCAACAGATATCTCTGTGTCCTTCTGTCTGCAGTCAGTTTATACAGCCTCCTCTGATTTATGGAGTTGCTGTATGCAGCCAAACAACGCTTCTGACCTCTTTTTTCCCACAGTTCTCTCCTCCTCTGTCTATCAGCAGAGGCTGAGAGTGGAGAATCTTTTTATAGGTGGTGCAGTAGCAGACCTATGTCAGATAGTGTTTGGTAAAAACACTTTGGTGGGTGTTTTAGCATACTTTGGGTGCTATAGGGCAAAATTTTATGCATACCACCACACAAACAGAGCCAAAAGTTTAGATGAGTTCAAGACCATTAATACGTCTTGTTTTGTTTTGTTTTTTGTTTTTGTCTTGGTTTTTTACTGCTAACCTGTCACATTATCTTAATTGCTCTGATAGAGAGAGACCTGAGAAACCTCTCCTTTTTTTTTGCATATTGAGGTGAAAGTCAGAAAGGATAATCCCAGACAAAATTACTGGTCTGACTGGGAGAGGAGCTGAGTCTGAAAGAGAGAGAAAGTTAAGGTCACGCCAAAACTAGCAGAAAATAACTTTGAACAGACAAACCTAGAAACAGAAACAGGTCTGAATGAGAAAAACAGCCTCACATTAAAAGCAGAAAGACTAAGAGCCAGAAGGAAAGTGAAGGTCACTGGCAATAGGAACGCTGGAGACAAGAAACTGTCCTCCCATAAAATGACCCGTTAGGTTGTTTATACAAGGGCTTATTCTGACCCTATATTTAATTATTAGGGCGACATCCAGCAGTCAAGTCAGAAAAGCATCAGTCTTTTCAGCAACGTGACAACGCGACAACGCGACGTACAAGCGCTCATGACAAAGCCTCTCAGGACATATAAGCGCGGGACGCAAGCAAAGGAGGAAGCCAGGTGATGTTATAGCAACAAATCAGTGTAGACAGGAAGTCGGTGTGACGGATGCTTTGACAAAACATTGTTTCCTGTCAGCACTGATCTTTTAACCATGACCACAATTGTTCTACTCATGTGTTTATTATTGCAACCACTTATGAACGTGGCTACCCTCTCGAACTTGCTACTGGATCGGGCTTTTCAGAGCTGTGTTTGATTTGCAGAGTAGATTCCAACAATCACACTTGAAATTAACATTTCCTTTAAACCAACTATGATGAATTGTGAGGTATCTTGGGGAATTCTCTGACTAATTCAACCTTGCATAACTTTTCATTGTTTTCTGGCTATTTTCTTTTGTCTAGTTTAAATGAAATCTTGACCTGAGCCTCCACATTTAATGATCTGACTTCCATGTAAGCCACTTATTAAAGAGAAAACTCTCAAAACACCAATACAACATTGCTTCCTCTTTCTCTCTTGCTATCATGGACATTATTTGTAGTTCAGAGGGTGCTGTGGAGCCAAAGTCACCGATCTGGGGCTGCAGCTTGTAGGAGAGCCTCATGGTATGCAGCATTTTCTGATGTTGGCTGAATAGAAAAGAGGAAGGCCAGCAACAGACCTCAGAGGGATTTTGCATCATGCGACTGGTGTGAAGGGTCATCAGGGTCACGCTTGACACCCCCCACGCCCTTCCAATGATTCAAGGTTTAGATGTCCATACCTCCCACTCCCTCGCTTCATTTTCTGATCTCTTTGCCATCTTTTCCCCCAACTGTGGCGCTGCTCTTTCCTGCCTCCAGTGCCATTTACTCAGGATCATCTATCTGTAAAACACATGCACACATGCGGTTGCAATCGCATCACACACACGGGCCAAACATCACATCAAGGGGTTCTTAACAGAAACACATGTCCTGGAAAATGCCTTTAGATCTCCAAATTAAAACAGAAGAGAATCAAAATATTATGTTCCCTATTATGAGTACAAAACTAACAACAACAACAGCAAAATATGAAAAGCGCCTTAATTGTTTCCTCCCAATTCGCCAACAGCTGGGAAACAAAAATCAACTCGTGTCACTCAATTTTCCCTAAAGAGTGAGGAGATTTTGCAGAATTACTGGAAATTACATGTTGAATTATTAAAAGTCTATTTTATCTAAAAAACAGAGGGCCTTTGACAGAGACTAAATATTATGGACTGTTGGCAAAGCTTTCTGTTATGGCTTAACTGCTCCTGCCACCCTGCAATAGTTTTTACATTACTATTGTTTCAGTAAAATAGCTTTTTCCCTCAGCTTTTCCTTAATTTTCAACTTTTCTTTAATGGATGTCATTTGTCAAAAGGGAGGAGATAAACATACTTTCAGCTATGGATTAAAATAGGGGAAGACATTCTGCCTTTTTTTTCCTCCTCTCTCCCAGAAGAACTTTTGGATTAGTGTTGTTACCTTTCGATTTTCATATAATGATTCTTAATTCCAGTTTCTCTGTACCAAATCTCCGCGGTTTTGCGGGCTGCCGTCCGTAATGACAGCCTGTTTGTATATCTAAGTGTCCACCCTGTGCTCATGCAGTAGTCACACGCACAAGCGCACTCACTCCATCATACCGCACATGTTGACCCACCTACACTGACAGTGAGCCATATTCACACACATACACACAGGCATTCACATGCTGACCCACCCACACAGCCACCTACTGTACCTACAAACACATACACACACACACACACACACACACACACACATCAGTTTGAACGTGCTGAACTGTGCTCGACTTGCATAATCTGTTCTGAATGGCCCACACCTCACGTTACAGACAATTGTGAGTCTACTGAATCACAAAATTTGTTTACATCCACTCTAATGATGCAGTTACAACCTCAGGGAGATGATAGATAATTGTCATGTAAACACTTCAAACGAAGTTAGATTGAGTTAAGGAAGACTGGATTAAGAGCTAGGCTCTTTTGAATTACTCCTTCCTGTAAATTCTTTAATGTAGTTACTTTGTGGTGTTTTTATTCTGCACACTCACCACTTACCTCATGACATAAAACAGATGCAAAGCAGCGAGCTTAATAAAAAAGCGGAATGGCTGGAGGTGGGGGAAAAAATAAAAGATGTTTTTTTTTGTGGTGACAGAGAAACAGCTGTGGCAACACGGCACAAAACAGAGCTTGAGTTGAGTCACTGTAAATTAATCAGAGTTGCATTTACTGTATTAGTAGCCTGCAGGCTTGCACACAATCTCCGATGTACACTTGAAGTCGAGGCACCTCACAACTCATGCAAACTTGGGGTCTTGAATAAGCAGTGGTGGAAAGTGACCAAGTACATTTACTCAAGTACTGCAGTTTAGTACAGTTTTGAAGTATATTTATCTGACAGCTACTAGTTACTTTGCAGGTTATGATAGCTGAATGGTTAGTGTGCATACTGCATGGGCCTTGGTGCCCTGAGTAGCTAGTCCCCAGTTTGACTCCTGATCTGGCTGGACCCTTGCTGTGTGTCACTCCCCTACTCTCTCTCTGCGTTTCCTGTCTCTCTCACACTGTCCTGTCAAAAAAAAAAAAAGGTAAAGTTCTTAATCCAGGACTTTTACTTGGACTGGAATACTGCATCCAACACTTTGGGAAAGTCAGATTACTATGACTTAAGTCATTTCAACCTTGATCACGGTGTTAGTGTAACACAGAGGTAGTCAGAAACGACTTGCACTTTTCTCTATAAAAAAAAAGCATCACCGTGTAAATAAACTTCCTTTGACCTGCAGAACAACTCTGCAAATGCATGCCCCCCCCCCCCGAGGATTTCAGTATGAGCAGAAAGATGACGAGGCCTCTCTCCTCCTACGTAGTCTGGCTAAAACCACCTGAGACAAGCTGGTTAATGACCTGAAATTCTGGAGGGTGCAGGATGCTCTAGCCATCTTTCACTCTCCCACTTTACTTTCTCACCCTGCTTTTGCCCTTGTTTGTAGTGGACGTGCGTCTCCTCCAATCTCGCATTTCTTTGCATTTTGGACGTGTCATGTTTTGGGTCACTGCCCTTGGCACTCCAAGTTGAACATGTCTCTCAACTTGAGCTGCGCTGTGCATGATGTCAGTGTCAGACAGAGAAAAAAAAATTAGCAGCGCTTGGAGGGGAATGTAAGCAGCCTCTTACAGGGTGTATTTGTCTTCAGCACATCTCGCTTCTACTTGGCTCTTAATATCCACTCATCATCCCACTAGATAACTAGGAAAAGAAGACAGGAAATAGGGGAGTGAGTGACCAGAATGGACAGTTTTGCTTCCATCAACAGAGAAAGTATGAAACAATGTTTTGGTGCTGAACTTAAAGGTGTTGTATGTAATTTTTTGCTATTGCTACATAGCCAACATTAGCATTAACAGCTGTTTGCTTACCAGTCTAGAAGAAAGGCTGCACCTCTTTTCTTCCACTTAGGTTAGCATGCTAACCAGCTAGCCCCAGTCCATCCCATCTTGTAATACCACATTCACTGCTATGTTTCTAGTTGTTCTGTGAAATACAAAATTCCAAGTAAATCACCAAGATAAGCAACAACATGAAACTACCCTGGCACCACAGCCTCATGATGAGCCAGTGAAAACTCTGTTATGTAAAAATGTCTGTATTATCTCCCATGTATCTCTAATTACCATAATGACAGACATAGACATAGTGTCCAGACTGCAAGTTTGCATCATCACTTTCTTAGCACTGACAGAAACCAGCAACAAACACTTCTTCATCTCTATTACACTCAGCAGCTTTGCAGTGCGCAGCCTGCACAAAATTCAAACCTTTTGTTCTATCAGTTCTTTTCCCAAAGCTGATGGCTTCTTTCAAGCAACAACCCTCAGAGAATCAGAGAGCGAGAATGTTTTTTTTTTAAAGCTCTTTTGTCTCTTTAGCTCGTTTGTTATAAAATCAAGTTGATAGTGTTATCTAAAATGTCTAAATGCTCGTATTACTGCAACGTGTTTAACAAATCCCGCAGTGCTACTGAAAGAGTTGACTTTTTCAAGACATGCTGAATTGACTAGAGTTGACTAGAGAGTTGTGTGTCCAGCATATGGCTGTGAGGCACGCGGGGGTGTCTGAAACTATCTTTAAGAGTCAGACATAGTGTACATTTTTATATTCTGAGTTCAGCTATATATTTGCCGCGTGGGTGGAACAGGATCACAACACCATCAAGTCAGACAGTGTCAAGAATGTGAATCACAGGACAGAGAAAAGCTGAGAAAAGTACAAAAAAATAAACAATTACTATCTCTGGAAAGTAAATGGTATGTAGATTTTTTTTTTTTTTTTAACCTTCCTGTTGCCAGATGGATTATGTTTACTACATTATTTGATTTGTTGCTGAAAAGCTTTTTAAATCAAACTGTTTTATTTCAAATGCTTAACCCACAATAACTTTGACCTTCTTGATCATCAGTAATATTCCCATCCATGTAAAATTGCAAGAAGGACTAAACAAATACCAGAACGCACCACTGAAATGCTGTTTCCCACCTCGCTTGCATAGAAATAAATGAGATGAAACCTACTGTAAAGGTTAATGTGTAAATAAAAATGTACAGATCCAGCTGATATTATCGTCGTTATCGGGCCTTGCGTGCCAACAGTGAGCTGATATTATGAGACAAGAGGTTCCCACTCCATCATCCTCCTGCTGCGAGCAGAGTTCAAGAGTATTAAAAGCTTGTACTGCGTTTTGGGATCATTATATCATGTAGCATGGAAATTGGCTGGTAAAAACAGAAACTGCACTCCAACAATGCCACAGTTAAATTTCCCATTAGGTCCTGATCATGACTATCCAAAAATATTTCCATCTCTTTTGGGCCCTGGGTGTCTCTTCATCCTCTCTCTTCCTCTCTCTCTTAATGGGCCATTTGGCCAAGTTGTCAAAAATAATGGGAGTATGACTGAGATAGAGTTGCAGTGGCAATCAGTCTTAATCAATTTGCATGTTGTTGTTTTTTTTTTTTTTTTTTAAATCTATTCCTTTTATTTTTCATGTTTTCATACATCATGAATCCTTGTAATAATTTCTATTCTGACTATTTGTGTAAGATAAACAGCATAGTCACACATGCAATTGATATCAACTTTACTGGTCTAATTCCACAGTTAAACTACACTTTGTTCACCATTCAGTGAAGGGAATCAAAGTGGGCGAGATGCATTCTCTACCTGTTAGAAACTGATCCTATCTTGTTCACTTTGTGCAGAATTAAGGCACAAATTTTGAGCTGGTTTTTTCCTGTTTTGTCATTGTGACAAGTGAGTGTATGGACAGGAATATATATGCTAGATAAAATAAGGTTTTTAATGAAAACATGGATTTGTTATTAACTTGTTAGTTGGCTCTCCAAGTAAGCTCCAGCAAATCTGTTCTCATTTTCCTGCCTGCTCTTCCTCCACAGCTTGTAGGTAAATTCTGCCTTGTCATTTGTGGTGTGGTAGCATAAAGTCATATTTTATCAGTTAATCATTACAACTCAAAATCCTGTACTTATTATGAGTTACTCAAGCATGTATGGTAGTTCAAAATTATCTTATTTTGATAATTCAGGTATAATTTCTCAGTGGAATCAGACTCCTTCCTCCTCCTCCCACACACACACACACACACACACACACACACACATCCCCTGCGCCTGCACAGTCACCCTGTGACTCAGTCAGCTCAGTAAATCCGGTCTGTCCAATCGATTAGCCACCCCTCTCTGTACGCCTCCCTAATGTTGGAGCTCTGAGAGGCTGCTGTGCTTCCCACCTGTTCAGCACAGATAGGCCACCATGACGCCTGTTATAGCGAATGTGGAGACGTCCACTGAAAAGCGACACGCGATAATGTGCGAAAGTTTTAATGAATTCATGCTGATGGCTTTTTTGTTTTTTGGGGTTTTTTTTTTTTGCTTCTTCTTCTTCTTCTTCTTCTTTGGTCTCCCATTGGCGAGTTTTGTGGGTCTGATGGGGGAACGCTTTTGCGATAGAAGACTGAGACCAGCATCCATCTGCAAAAGCCCAGACACTCTGAAACAAACTGATAAGACTGAAGAGGCCACTGAGCTACCACAGCAGCTTACTAATTGAGGCCGCTGTCTCCTCTTCAGCTTTACTCCCAATTGTGAGGAGCATCCCTTTTGTATTTGTGTGATTTTAGCGGCTGGATGCTGTTGTGATTATGCCTTATGTTAGAAAGTTGTCACGCTTTAGAGGTGACTTTATCCTTTAACTATGCTTTCTTTGTAATACAAATGATACCACTAAATTAAAAGAATTTCTCAACATAGAGAAGATAAAGAAAATCATTTGTATAATTCAGTCTCACTTGTTTTAGACAATGGCATCTAAGTAAGCAAAGCTATTCAATAAATCTCAGGTAACTGCGTGCTCAAAGTGCTACATAATTAAGTAATGGACATGCATTTTTTGTGTAAAACCTGTTTAGGACCTTTGCCAAACTGTCGATAACCATAACAGATGAGAAACATCTTCGTTAACATATAGAGGGAGAGACCCATTAGCCCGGTATCAAACTCTTGACATCTTGGCCTCTATAGATGGTCCGGGCGTAAAACTAATATGCATTACACGAGCGTCTGTCAGGGATCCATGAAGTGAATTAGTCCTAACAGGTCAGCTTGGCAGCAGTAAGGGGCTTGGCAAAGACGGCCGAGAGCTGTGCGCCTGATGAATCCATATTAATGACGGAGACTAACAGTTGTTTTCAATAGAGTAAAAAGACAGCAACTGAAAACAAAGCAGCGGGGCGGTGGGACTTTGTTGTTTTTTTATTTTTCATGCTCAGTTTATGCAAGGAAGGACAATATGTGCCAGCTAAATGTGGGTATTGGTATTCAATATTTGGAATATCTAATCACTGACTAAGGACTCTAATTATTATTGGCAATACTGTTTATTTGTTATGAAATGTGCGGCTGACTATGCTGGAATGAATGGGCTCTGTTTTGCGTGTCAAATTCTACAAAGTCAGTATTTGCAGTCAGTCAGACTGTAGACTGGCTTTTCAGGAACCCAGTCAATGATTGATGAAGATGTTTTCACTGCAGTAATGCTTGGAAATGCTCAGAGCCTGAAAAGTCCAAAATCATCTGACAAATGACCCCAAGGAGCCGAACCGCAGTCACAGAAATATACTTTGGTGGAAATCAGTAACACTGAACTCGTCGCTGGAGAAACTTATGCTTATGATTGGCGAGTGGACAGATCAAACCCACAGCACTGTTGGAGAGAGGGCAGTAGAAATGCTCCCTCTAGCAGCTTTTTCTCTTTTTTGTTTAGAGACTTTGGATCCTTTGTAAAACACACAAAGAGTTGTGATTTTTTTTAATACCACATTAATACATCTGTGGATAACTGAATAAATAATGTAATTCAAATCTGTTTCATTATTTTTTGCACTGCACTGCACCAGGAGCTGTCACAATATATAAATATATCATGCATAACATAAAGAAAAGTCATTCGAAAGGCTCAACAATGGGTGCAGCATATTTTTGAAACAGTAAATTCTGAGTTTAAAAGCCTGCAGATTGGTGGTCTTTGGAGTGTAAATTAAATTTCTGTGCTGTATTTTTTTTTAAAAAAAAAAAAGGTGCAGTGTAGACCCAGTGCTCTGTTTTGAAATGCCAAGAGGATTAATGGCACTGATAAGTGGGGTTGGTGTATTAAGCTAAGTCCTTTGAGTGTTGCCATTTCTATTTCAGCTATAATTTGTGGAACATGGATTTAAAGTATTACAAAGACAAAAGGAGAAAAGGCTGAAGAGAGACAGAGAGAGAGGAGAGACTGCGGCTTACGAGGGAAACAGTGCAAAGGTTCAGATCTATGCCTCTTTCGGCTCGCTATGCTCAAATGCTGGTGAGCTACAGGGAAACAGACGGGGAACAAACGTGAACACGGGCAGACATTCACAGACGCACACTGTGACTTTTTCTGCATGACTGGAGGTACATATTGCGAGCTGCAGCAGGGGCAGAGGGCAGATGGTGCCTTTGAGGTGGGAGGTTGAAATGTAGAAAGGTAGACGAAGTGTGTGTGTGTGTGTGTGTGTGAGTGTGTATATGCGCACGTGCAAGTGTGATAGTGTTGGGAGTGTTGACATAAGGTTCTGGTTGAGGTGTGTGGTGCACAGCAGTGCTTGAAGGTGAGATGCAGTGAAAGAAAAAAAAATCCTGCTACTGTGACAGTTTCATCTGCAGTTGTGCAGTTTTTTTCCCACCAGGCTATACTTTCTGCTTCACTCAAAATGATGGGACAGGTATGAAACTGAGTGGCAGATCTTGTCCCTTGAACCATTGTTTCTTCATGTATTATCTCAGATATGTAAAAGAAGCATCTTCCTGTTCACACTGCAGTGTTAATCCTCTACTTAAAGCCCTTTTGTTCTGAAAAATGGAAAGCTGGAGACATTTTTGCAGCAGTAGAGGTTAGTGTGAGTTCACAAGCTTTTCCACAAACTACAACTTCATACAGCATCATCACGGGATATGAGGTCCCTTTACACCTCAGCCCTCAACCTCTCAGGACAGTCAGGGAAAATTATTGAAGCAAACAACTGACAGGATTTATAGGTTTTTAAGAAGCTGAGTCTGAGAGGCTGATTCACATGAGGACCATTTATAGCATCATGTGTGATAAATGGGTTGATGTCTCCATCTAGTGTTCAACCTTTTCTTCTGTGGAACTACAGCTTTCTCTGTGGTTCTCTGTTTTCTTACAGGGAGATGGTTAATTTTTGCTTCTTATTGTGGGAACAATTAAATCACGCTATACATACAATAATGTTATTTATATCTACATGCAATTTTTTCAAAGCTCAAAGAAAAAAATGCTATATCAATTTAAAAACAATAAATAACACAAGTTTGGCTGGATATATTGACATTACCATTGTCAGTATGACATGTTTTAATAAAATGTTTTAGTCATAACATGGGTGCGCGATTTGATGAGAACAATACAGTTTAACTTTTCATTAATAAGTCCTCAGGGGATTCTCACTTCTAATAAGACATAAGAAAATGTTTTTAAGTCATCTGTAGTAGGAAAAGATTCCTACAATAACTAACTAAAGTCTACACTTTTTAATGTTTTTTATGTTGTTGATAAAATGATTTTGCTTTTTTTTTTTTTTGCTGCCATTTCCCATAAGGTAAGTGGTGAAGTTGTTAATGATTAATAAATATATTGATTATAAATCCTGAAACAAAAAAGTAACGTGTAAAATATTGCTTGAGTTAAATATGGTAAAATTCCAGTTTAAATGAAAAAGTTATAATCATTCAAAACAGATCAGGCAAGGACTAGAAATAGATTACAATTACAGCTGTTACACAGGTAGCTGCTTTAATAGTAAAAGATTTGTCATCATCACCTAGTGGTCAAACATGTAAAACGTCATGCTCATCCACCACGAGAAACATTTCTTTGTTAATTGTATGAGTATGTGCTAGCATCTGTGAACCATTTCCTTTCTACTTCTTTCTTGCCTAGTTCCCAGAGTTTAGTGAGGAGCCTAGTCCCATTTTTGGCTGTAGCCAGGAGGTATTTCTTGTTGTCTGGGTTTTTTTTGACATTGTGCCTTCCGTAAACCAGAGACTGGCACAACCGACAGAGCACTAGCAGGAAGAGGGAATCTCTTTCTTCATCACTGAGCAGCATAACGCTCTCCCAGCCTGATAACACTGCTCCACCTACGTCCAAAGGACTGGGGTTCTCCAGCATTAAATACATGATCATTACTGCCACTTCAAACACATAGCATCCATTTGTGAGCAGAGAAAAGTCGAGGATGCCTGACACCTCGTGATGCCCATTGGCAACAGCTGTGACAAGGATGTTCTGGTCACTTAAGTCTGCATGTATTATTCCTGTATAAGACAAGAGAACACTTAGTACCTTTGCCCCTGTAAAAGTTCTGTAGTAGAAAACTGTGCATCTATTTGAAGCTGTGACTTTGGCAAATAAACCAAGGCAGCTAAAATGCCTGGCTAAACCTGCAAGACTTTTTTTGGCCATTTGGGGGCAGCAGAAACACAACACTTATCACATTTTAGATTGATATTGTGGGGTTGTTAGCAAACAATTTCTTATGACCACATTCCTTTTGCATGTGATGCACTATTGATGACTTTTGTATGAAAAGATTGTGGTTATGGTTCAAAATCACACAAAAGTTAACTGGAGGTCTGTAACAGGGCATACATAACCATCCAATATGAACTGAATTTCTAGGTTTACTGGGTTGGATTGGCATTCACCCTGTTCATATATACACAGAAAAGTCATAGAATCATAAACACAAGTTTCACAGTGAACCAAAAAAATACAGCACATGATGAATGTAGACTTGTCATCTGATCTGATACCTTTTGGGAAAGAGCTGATTTTGGGCTCCACGTGTGATTTAAATTGTTCAATGACTGCTTTGATCACTTCCTTCAGGGGGTCTCCATCCATCACTGATAGGTAGCCCTCCATGAGAGGAATGTTGGACATACTCCAAAGTGAATCTTCTTGTTGTAAGACATCAAGGTTTGGGGATACCAGCTGAAAAAATTGAGAAAGAAGTTTTTTTTCATTGTTCATATGAAAATATTTATTAGCACAGCTTTAAATATAATCAGTAATTATGTGAAAGGGGTTGCTTGCAGTGATGAGCCCACAGAGAATTATCCCCTCAGCTCTATGGAGCTTTCTCTCCAGCTCATTGTTTTGGTTTTACAGCCCACAGCTGTACTGATTTGGTTCATTCTCACCACTCTAATAGTGTTGTTTTTCAGACTCAGCAGGCAGCTGTTTTCCATGCATAAGCTCTAAAAACCCACTGTTTGGCACCAGCAACAAATGACAGACAAAGTTAGTTTGTAAAGAGGGTAAGTCCTTCTGCATCAACCATCTGCTCCAAAAATCCTATAAATAGAATTTGGCCTTAAAATGTACCTGTTGCAATGTCTTATCCATGGATGCAGCCAACTTGCCCACATTACAAAGATCCTGCGTTGTCACTGGAGATTCTGCAATGGTTTTTCCAGGGATGTAGGTCAACAGCCTCACACAGTAGGTTTGAACACCATGTCCACAGTCTAAGAAGGTAGGGTGGATGCAAAAACAGAAACATGTTCAGTTCATTTAGTTTCATTTAGAAGTTGAAATTACCATGGTGATTAATGTAATAATTTAATTACAGACTAGAAAAGGCATGGCCTGTGTTTTCTCTTTGTTTATTCACACTGGGCAGGTGGTGTTGTTTGTCTCCCCGCAGAAGTGTTAAACATTGCAAAGTGCAAACACTCACAGTCTTGTGAAGCAGGCCACAGCATCATATGTGACTCACTACAGTATAGTCAGTCATATAAGGTCGCCTGCTATATGTATGCACATAATGCAACCACTTTTGTCGACAGTGTCTCCTTCTGCGAGCGGACACATTTCTGCTCTCACCAAATTCCTCTCTGCCATTGCCCCCACATCAGTATCTTGCACATCCTTGAACAACAGCATAGCTGAAGATTTGTGTAGGGAGACGGTAACCTTCCTTTTAATGAAAATGTGAACCTTTGAGCGGCATGTTTGGAATTGTAATTAAACTCTGACAAAATGTCAAAAGTGTCACGAGGGACATAAGAGTGCATTGTATTGGAAATTCTCGTATGATTCATGATAATTGTGATTTATTAATAATCTTGACCATTTGCGTTGTACTTGTACAATTGTGCTTTATGAAATATCATATGCTTAGTACTTTTCCACATGTCAGTAAGCTGACAGGGCACCTCGCCCCATCAAGGACAGGGGCTGATACAGGGCTACATAGCTGTGTAATCTCTGACGATTTTCTCTCAGGGCTACACTGTTGTGTAGTCTCCAGAAAATGTTTTCCTTTTTGTCTCCGGACGTAACCTTGTTTCTTTTGCATTTAACCTATAATCTATTGTATTATTGTTGAGAGATACCAAGGCATGAGAGGAGATAGCTGTGATCTCCTCCTCTCATTCCACAACCCTCCCTCAAACACCACTGCAGATCATTAACCCGACACAAACTACATTAAACAGTAAACTCAAACATATAACATATTATTATGTATATTATTCTAAAATGAATACTCTTCTTCTCTAATAGCCTAAACTTCACTATCTCTAAACAAGGATCAGTGACAGTCAGCAGTGGATGTCATTATTACGACCTTACTTGACAAGTCTATACCTCCCTCTTTCTCAGGAAGCCTTGAGGGTTTACTACTGCTGCACCTGAAATTCTACAGGCGATTCTATCGCTTTTTTCTCAAATGCCCTTAAGCCGTCAATGGAGATTTAGCTGCTACTGCGCCTCCTGTTTCAATGTAGCAGCAACCCACATGCCTCTGCACGGTATGAAGTAACAGCACAAGTATTCTCTCAGTTCAATCTAGGTAAAAATAAATAACACTAGGAAGGAAGGTGATTTTAACTGTAGTCTGTTGGGTTCACATGAGGATTCAGGTTAAGCTCTGTGTCTCAGAACAGTTTGACATTTTGGGAAACTCACTCTGTGGTGGAGAATTGGACAAGAACACTGATACCAGTCTCATCTCCATCTAATAAATATAACGTTACAGCCAATTAGCTTGGCTTAGTTTAGCACAAAGGCTGGAAGCCGAGGGAAACATAGCCTGGCTCAGTCAAAAGATACCTACCAGCACCTTACCTTACTAGTTATGTACCAGAGTCTCTGCTGCTTAAAAGCATGTTAATTAATGAGCTTAAGAGGTGTTGGTATGTTGTTATCTTCAGACGGAGCCAAGCTAGCTATTTCGCCCTGCTTTCATCCTTTGTGATAAGCTGAGCTAATGGACAGCTGGATGCAGAAATGCAAACTTAGCAGACAGATATAAAAGTGACATTGATCTTCTTGTGTCACGCTCCGTTCTTCATGGGCATGTGATGGTAATTAATCAATTCATGACTTCTGTATGTACATGATGGAAAAGGCTGGATGTTGTGTTTGTTGTTTTGATCCAAATGTGTATGCTTTTTGGACTGGACTCAGTTTTGCCACCGACCTCTGTGCCTGTTGAAATGTTATTACAGAGTTAACTTGCTCGTTACCTATTTCCTCCATACTCATGAGCTGCCCTGTAGTGGTGGGCACAGCTGTCTGGGCAGGAAATCCACGCTGGCGTAGAAAGGACAGGGTGAGGGTCTGCACCTCCAGCAGCGTGGCATTCTTACTGTCTTCTGAGTTCATGATCTTCAGGACGTACTTAGTACCCTCCTTGTCAACCACAAGGAAGTTCTGGTCCAAATAACTAGGCAGGGTGGTGATCTCAGTTGCGGCAACTCCATAAAGTGTCAGTGCCAGTTCAGTTACTTGCAGCGGGGTGAGTGTTGGCCGTGGATTGACAGCTGTAGCATTATCTGCACATAACAGGAAAATACATTTTTCACATATACTTTAAGAGAGTGCTTCCAGAGTGACAGAGTCTTGCCAGCGGCAACTTGTGAGTCTGCCAAAGGTCACACCAAAACCTCAAACATATTTTTGAGTTTGTGAGTCGCACCAGGTTCATGAAAAAGAGGTTGGGTGAGACCTTGCAGGGGGCAGATACAAGTCTGACAACACCCTTGGTCTGTTGTGCTTGTTGTAACACAACAACAGCCTGTTTAATTCTCAGAATGGACCACTCTTTTAATTTTACCTTCCATCCACTCTAGCCACCTCCTGTAGGGTTGCTGCCCCCATTACAGGATGGTTTTATCCCATGTGACATTTGTGTCCACATAACAATTCCATGAAATAAAAAGTTTTTATCATCATAAGAATGTGATTTATATTTTAAATTCTATGTTGATAAAACTACCAGAAGCCGACAACAACGCATTAACAAACACAAGAGTGGAATTAGGCATAATGATGCTAATTATCCTGTGCCATGTCACTTTAACGTCTTCTCTCATAATGTGTCTGTTTTACATTTGAAACTACTACCACTGGTCTTCCCTTGAGGAGACAATATTATTAACAAAAAAAAAACTTTGTTTGGATCCATACTTCTGATATGAGACATGGATGATCTATTATTTATGACTGTTTGACAACCTCAGGACATTATGCAGTGATTTTTTGTTATTTAAGTTGGGCTTGGCTCAGATGATTTGTGAAATATAGGAAGCTCTAAAATAATTTCAAGTATGTCACGTATTGAGAGATGTTACAAAGCATTACGATCCCAAGATTAGAATAATTCCTTTCCTTTAACATCTTTGAGAAAATTACAAATTGGAAACAACTCAACTAAATTTTGTGGCGGGTTGTTTTTCCAGCCTTTGACAGCATCTCAACTGCCTTTTGCAGCACTTACAGAGCTCAATGAACATTAATATTCTCTGCAAGACTCTGACAGCTGTCGTGAACCACTGGTTAATAACTGTGTATTTTTATAAACATTGCTAAATGGTGGCTTCATACAAACACTGACTGCAAAATGATGTCTGTGTTGAAAATAAATAACAGTCAACAGTTTTAAAAAATCTACTGTACTGAGTACTGTCTGAGGTTATTATAGGACTGAGCAGTAGCTAACTTAACATTGCCAGTATTACTTAATATACATACATGTTAATAAAAGCTTTGACCTTAATTAGAGTAAATGAGTATATCTGACATCCCCATTAATTTAACAGAGAATAAGGGCACTTACCCATCATCTTTTGGTAGTTGATGTAAAGGAGGTGAGAGGCTGAAAGGCAGTACAGAGTGAGAAAGTCACAAGCTTTTAAAACAGGTTGAGTGTGGAAAAGCCAGTCAAACCAGATTCCCACCCCTCAAACTGATCATATGGCCCCAGTGTTTTTCTTAAAACTTAATAAAGGCAAAAAACATGTAATTGTCTGGGTTTCATGTTTTCAGTCTTACCGCCTTTCTTGCAATCCAAAAAAATGTGGTTTCTTATCACAAACAGAGACCATGTACTGTAAGTGGTAAACTCATCTGTCTATGGTCGACACAGACAGGAGGAACATTACACATTTTGCCAAGGAAACAACTGATAGAGTATGTGTCTTGAATGCTTTGAATGATTAGTTGCATGCAACCATATTTAGCAAAGTGATTTTGGATATATTGGTCAAGTCAGTTTATTTAAACATACACATACACACAGTGGAGATAGTGTAAATTTAATATTAGCCTGAGGCATCAGAACAGGTTTCCTGTCTCCAAATGCCATCAGACGTGTCCTGTGAAGAATTCTGACTATGTGATACTGTGTATACTATGGCAGTTACATAATTCACCTGTCGGGCTGAGATATTAATCCATATCTAGGAAAGAGTTTCTTGAACTGTGCTGTAAATTTATGGTTACTCTTAAGTGCTTTTTAAGTTACTGTTGGGCATGCTACCATAGACAGTATTAATATACATTTCACTAAAATTGTACCTGATGTACATGAGGGGTTGAGTTATTTTTATTTTTCTTCCCCTAAAGGCAATGCTGCCTCCATTGGACATAGGAATTTATGAGGACCACTTGAGGGCAGTATTACACCAGATTTTATCCAGACCTGTGAAGGCAGCGGGATATACAGTAGTGAAAAATCTAACAGGTTTTTGAAGCATTTTCCTAGACAAAATAAACGGCAGATCATAATAAGAAAGTCAAAAGTGAAATAAATCTAGCTCCTGGGTAAGGGCATTCTGCAGATTAAATGCTCTAAAATGTAAAGCTCAGTGATCTTAAATGTCAGTTACATTACATGTTTTAAAGGCGCAAATTCATTCGTAATTTAAAGACAGTGATAAAGATCAGCCAAGACTTGTACAGATTTGTACCAGGAGTTACAACTGACATGTTAGAAATTGAATGTGATGAACCTCTTTGCTGTAAGACACCAGCAAACAGTGAAATGACTCAGGTTCTTTGTTCTTTGTTCCAAGAAAGCAGCATTAAGAGATTTCTGTATTTGCATATAGTTTTGCTGAATTGCTCAAACTGTTTTGAGATGGCTAAGTGTGCTGTTTTCTTTGGATCATGTTGGATTAGAGCAATGTGTGCAACCGTGGATAACAACTTTGTTACACAAAACTGTTGGGACATTTGTGTCAGTAAGAAGTAAACAATTTTCATTTCAATTTAAAAGCACAACCCATAATCCAGATGTAAAGATATACTGCAGAAACACTCTATGAGTTACTAAATTGCCAGATAATAACTTCAATTTCCAGCTTGTAGGTTTAAATAAATTGCACCCTCTAGTGGCCATAGTGGAGACGCCCTGTTAATGTCAACAACTGACTGCATTTTTGTGTATGTAGATCTGCATTTGTGTATGTGGTGGTGAAACAGACAGAGGGAAGTCTACAGTTAGCCTTCTTTAATTCTACTCAAATAGATTTTTTTTAATGTGAGTACATGTTTATGTTTTATAATAGGCAGTAGGTAACTACACTGACTTGTCTTACACATGTAGTAGTTCCAAAGATGTTTTACAATGCACGCCAAAAACTGTGCAAATTAATTATTTACCAGACAACACAGAAACATAAAACAGTAAACCCGCTCCTCCGTGCAGGGCTCAAGTTATTTATGAACAAGACTGTTAAAAGTGGTCACACAGTGGTGATACACAGCAGTTAAACGATATGTTACTGACATAAAGAGACACAACATGGTCTCACTTCACTCATGCTGTTCTTTTAAATATTTAATTTATCTGACAAACCTGCTAAATGCATGTTTACAGTACACTGAAAAAAAAAACACTGCAAAGACACCACCCAGAATAAAAAAAAACATCTGAAGAAAATAACCGCTGATGTTCCTGCTTGTAAATTTCTAGAAAAAACCACTAATTGCTGCATGTGTCAAGAATGTTGTCTCTATGTCACAATTATTCTGACTTACATCAAGTTCTTAAAGTTTTGGTGTTTATTAAGGTTGTACTTTGATAAGTTTCTGTGTCTTATGGGAAGAAAGCCCCGTTTTCAGACACAGGATCTCCCATTTCCTTGGCAGGAATCAGATGAGCTATGATGACAGGCTGTATACCTGCTTATTTATGCAATTATCTAATCAGCCATTTATGTGGCAGCACTGAAATGCATACACTCATGCAGATAGGGGTCAGAAGCTTCAGTTTATGTTCACATCAAACATCAGAATGAGGGGGAAAAAATATGATCTCAGTGACCTTCTTGATGCCAGACAGGTTGGTTTGAATATTTCTGAAACTGAACACAACAGGTTTAGTCAGAATGATGTGAAAAGACAAAAAAACATCAAGTGGCAGTTCTGCAGATAGAAACACCTTGTTGGTAAGAGAGGTCAGAGGGGAATGGCCGGACTGATTGGAGCTATGGTAACTCAGATAACCATCTCAAGGGCCACATGTGGTTCCAGCCAAGAACAGACATCTGAGGCTGCAGTGGACACACCTTAGTCTGGTAAATCTTGATTTCTGCTGAGGCATGCAGAAGGTAGGGTCAAGGAAGGTTAATGTTTGAATGCCAGTGAGTTCAATGTACTTCAGTGGCCTACCTAGTCACCAGATCGGAATCCAGTAGAACCTGGCAGCCTGAGTGTACAGCTGACAAATCTGCAGACATTATGTGATGCAGTCATGTCAACATGAACCAGAATCCCAAAGGAAATTCTACAACATCTTGTGAAGTGCTTGGTGAGTGTACATACATAGTTAGAATTATCCCTTTCAGTCTAGATCACACGCATTTTGTTGCTCTATTTTAACGTCTAAGCCTTTATCAGTTCACAAGAGATAAGACTAGGGTCAAAAACTAATAATGTACTGTAGTTGTAGTGTAATGGTCTCTCACCACCAACACACACATGCATGGTACGTAAGTTACCATATAGAAGAACTGTAACAGACTCTTTAAGAAATTGTTCTTTTGTTTATTGAGATAATTGTTCCAGTATAAAAGTATTAAACTGTTAAAATTTGGACCCACTTAAGGCATCATTACATTATGTTACAGGCTCTTTCATCCAAAGTGACTTACACATGAGACAATACCAAATGGAGAGCAAGTGAAGAGGATGGACTCTTACAAATCAATACAGCATGAAGTCACAGTAAAGTTGACCACTGACTTTTTGGATACAAAATACAATCACATCATCCCTCGATCTTTGACCACCAAAATCGAATCAATTCATCCATGAGTCCAACTGATCGCTCGTGCCAAACTTGAGGAATCTCCTCAAGGTGTTCCTGAGATATTGTGTTCAAGAGAATGGCAGGGAACAACGAACAGACAAAATCATATCTGGTTTGGTCAGATGTGATAAAATGAGTCCAATGTCCATCCAAGTGGCCAGTTACCACTCAGAGGAGCACCTTGGTACACAATCTCAGTGATGTGTATAATCCCTGTTGACTTTAGGCACTTATTAAACATGGCTCAGTTTCTTAAAAATAGTGACTGCTTAGGTATCGTTGCTGGTAATTACTATTCATGATGAGTCCTGAGTTACTTATGGAGTTACTCACTATATTGCACTTGTACTATATATATCTATTGATACCATCAAGGGTAATTTTAACTGTGAAAATACATACAGGTGTTTTCAGGTCATGATCATAACACTGTCAAATTTGTGAATGGCTTCCCACACATTCCTCACTTTCTGTCACTGAACTGGGCAGCACTCTCAAACCACACCTTCTCCACCTGCTCCTTCCCAAGCTCCCAGAGCTGACGGAGAATCAAGACGCCCCTCTTGGACGAAATCATCAGATACTCTGTGTTCTCTGGCTGCAAGGTCACAGAGTGGCGAGCTAAAACCAAAGACTGGCAGAAGCGGGACAGTACTAGCACATAGAGACATTCTCTCTCCGCCTCATTGAGGGGAAGGACACTTTCCCAGCCCGCGAGGACTGGTCCACCCACCTCAATGGGGTTCGGGTGCTCCGTCATCATGTACATAATAGCGATGGCCAGCTCGTGGATGTAGTAGCCGCTGTTCATGTCCCCAAAGTCAAGGATGCCAGAAATCTTGTAGCCGTCTCTCTCGTCAGGTTGCACAAGCACATTGAGGTCATTGAAGTCGCCATGGTTAATGCCTTGGAAAAGAAAGAAATAAACGCTGTCATTTATATGAACTGAAATACATGATCACTCATGTATTGCTTGTATCCCAGCTGTCAATGGAAACCATTTTATTAAGGTTCCCGCTGTGTCAAGGGAGGTGTTTGCATGACTTTAAATACATACAAAAACATTTTAGAGGTGTCAAAAAAGTGCACTCATGCTGACTTAAACACTTTCACAGAAAAAAGCATTTGACTCAATGACAATAGTGATAATAAAGAGCATGTCCCACAGGAAAATCAAAAGTATTTAGCAGAGAATCTAATGAGCAGATATCACACTCACACTTGCGGAAACCAGAACGTTTCGGTACTACAGAGCTCTTGTACTGATGAATGACAGACTTAACAACCTCCTGAAGAGGATCTCCATCTAATAAACTGAGGAATGCTTCCAGCATGGTAAAATTTGACAGACTCCATTTGAAGTTCTCCCTCTGCAGCACACTAAGTTGAGGGTGTTCCATCTGGGGAAAAAAAAAACAGTGACAATACTGAGCAGAAGGCAGAATAAAAAGTACAAAACACTGACTAAAAGCTTAGCAGCTCCACATATTTAGTTTCGTGTTTGACGAACAGTGATGAAAACATGAGTGAAACTGAAGTAGCATAATAATGTGGTTTGTAAATTCATCACTTAAGAACTCCAGTTCAGAAAAATACCAGAATTGTTTTTTCACCTGCAGAATTTGGTTCTTACAAAACTCAAGGCATTTTAAAAACTGATTTAATGCTATTACAAAACAAGGCAAATGATCGAAAAGTTTCACAGCTGTGTTATTATCATACCTCTTGCAGGATTAGGTCCATTCTGGCTGCTGTCTTGCCAGTTTCATACAATAACTGTGGTGTCAAAGGAACCTTGGAAATTGTAGTTCCAGGCAAATAAGTCAGCAGCCGCACCAGGTACTTCTGACAGTCATTGCCACAATCTGCCAAAGGTAAATGCAGGATTACTATTTCAACCATTTTCCTCACTCTTAGCCCTCATAAAGTATGACCTGTATGTTGTGGCCTTGCTCATCGGATAACTTATTACTAGAATGTTTGAGTATTAATAGTAAAGAGAAATTGATCCTCTTGCCTCGAGGAAGGACATGTCAGTGTACCTCCTCCAATGGTCAAGAAGTTCATAACTTATTTTTATGAGCTCTCTAGAACCGCACCTAGACTGGGGCTATTTCCAACTATTCAGCATGCTCACATACACACACACACATACACACACCCCATAGATCTGTTCCAATCAACTATCTGAAGTTGAGATTTTTCCTCTCAAGGATCAATAAATAGTCCTGTACAAGAATGTAGACGGATACATTAAGGGAAAAGAAAACAACAGTACTTTTATCACTAAACATTGTGGACCCTTTACTTATAATACAGAACATAATACACCTGAACATGGTCTTCACTTTTTTCTGTGGTAGATTTTGTAATGTGTTCTAGAACAGGTCTGAGCTATTCACAATGTTGCCCTAAAGACAAACAATACAAATACAACATCAAAGCACACTACACATTGACAACACACCATGTCATACATTAATATGAAATGACAGCTGTTTTTACATATGTATGACAGACATACATACATATGACATCAGTTGAGACAGAATTAATTTAATGTGCAAACACACACTGTATACACCTACACGGTGGGTGTCATTATTGTGGGTGGTGTGATTCACCACATACCTATTTCTTCCAGACTCATGAGCTGTCCTGAGGCAGTGGGCATGGCTGTTTGGGCAGGAAGTCCATTCTGGTACAGGAAGGACATGGCATGCGTCTGCACCTCAATCAGGGCGGGGTTCTTGCTGTCCTCTGCGTTCATGATCTTTAGGACGTACTCGCCACCTTCCACTGGCACCACATGGAAGTTCTGGTCATCATAGCTGGGCAAAGAGCGAATTTCTGATGCCGTCAGCCTGAAGAGCCTCTTCAACAACTCAGACACCTGAGATTGACTGAAGTTGGGCTTGGCATGCTTGGCTGACATCAATGCTGAATGACAAAAAAAGTTTTAATGCAGTAATTTACAAAACAAAAGAATCATAGTAATCAATAATACTTTAAAATAAAACTAATAGTCAGATGCATGTCCCTTTAGGAATACAATTAAGTATTTTTGCTATTTTGCAATTATTTGTTGGTGTTATAGGGTCATTTAAATAGCTTTCCTAATAGGACTGAAATGGTTAGTGAATTAATCAAATTTTGGATAAACAGTTGACTAATTAACAACGATTTTAATACTCCATTACTTTTAAGTAATTTATCAAATAAGAATAGCACAAGTCTAGCTTCTCCATCATGAAGATTTGCAGTTTTTCTTTGTCTCTATCATTAAAACCTAAATCCTTTTACTTTGGCTGGTCTGTTTTACTGTTATTTCAAACCACATAGCAAATAAAAGATGACATCTCGAACTCTGGAAACTTGTGATGGGAATTTTAAATAATAAATCAATGACACCGAAAATGCAACTTGTGTGCACGTCAAGTTTGAGCTCCTCTCTAAAATAACCACCGCGCCACTTGGGATGTTTTTCATACATGCAGCACCATTTCAATGTTGATGATTGTTTCAATATTTATAGTGCTCTTTTGCAAGGTGGACATATTGGAGTCAAACGTTCACTTCAGTTCAAATGTCACCGTGTTCCTCTGCGACTGTTAAAATCAGGGGGTAGACAAGATAAAAGGTCGCCATTGACTGCACATACATACCTCACTACACACAAATCACTGCTCTCTGTTAAAACAAGTGACAGGATTAAAGTTTTTTAAAAACTGTGACACAGACTGAATGAATGGCAAGTTTCCTTAACTACGAGTTGATCATTAATATGCAGTCTACGGTTGAACGGTTACGTTAGCTCTAGTTTATTTCCAGCATGAAAAGGCAGCCAAGTAAAACAAAAACAAAAAAGGAAGACAGACATCTCATTATAACTGGACACATGTAAACCTACCTCAGGCTGTGTGAAAACACCAGGTGAATAATAAGAGGGCGACACGTTGTGCTGAGCCTGGACCTGAACTCACAGGAATGTAAAAATATTTACATCCGGTTTGGCCTTTTCAAAATACAACGCCAGTCATCAAGATGAGTTTATAACCAGTTCAAAAGTGAGTCAAAAGTGACGGTTCAAAGTAATATTTATTGTGCGGATTACACACACACACACACACACACACATATATAGTACATACAATATACATACAATAATAGCATTGTTAACGAGAATGCCGTAACTTCCGTTTTTAATTTTCAACATAAAGGTCTTGGCAAACGTGTTATTGTGGCACTTTGAACTGATACATATGCAGTGAGTTGTCACTTTATTAGGAACACCTAGTCAAAACTAATGCAGTCTAATGCAACAGTACTGCCATTAATCCAACCTTCATGAAGATTTCAAGACATTCAATATCAGTACAACGGTATGATCTGACATAAATATGCACGTTTTGTATTTTATTGGCATTATATCCTGTACAGTAGTCTGTGGTGAAAAATTAAAATCAATTCATTCACAGTGGTTGGAAACAATGTATTCAGAAATGTTGATTATGTTTGTTGGGTCTCACCTGTCTGTATAACTTTATCCATCCATTTAGGCTGGAGTTACCCTCTGGGGAGATGACATTTTCATTACACATTAATTTTTCTTTTTTTTTAAAAAAGGTCAAAACAAACACAAACATGACTCTACATGCTCAGTCATCTCTTCTGTGATTTAAAGGTGCAGGAGTCTGTGGACTGCAACTTAAAAATGCACTTAATACATTTTATAAGATACAGACAGGATATTTTCTGTGAGAGATGTGTGGAGAGATGTGTTTTTTCAATTAATTTTTGTTCATCATTTTAGTGAGAAAGGCATTTAATGATTGAAATTCCCAATTTTAAGAGGACTGATTACAGATATACTTGCAACTCATGTTGGCCTACTCAGCCAGACTTTTGTCTCTTCTAAAGAGCAAATTAACAAGACATGACTTATTACGACAAGTGTTTGTCAAACTGTCACATTGCTTCAATCAGTGAAGCTGTGCCTGTTCCTGCTCTCCTTCGATATTGATTACAATTAATTCTGGCAGTATCCTGCAAATAAATTTGAATGTGGCTCTTTCCCCTGTTCTCTCCCTCCCTCCCTCACACTCCCCTCTCTCTCGCCTTCTTAACCTGACCAGTCAGGGCAGATTTGGCTGCCCACCCTGAGTTTGGTTCTGCTCGAGGTTTCTGCCTCTGAAAATTTTCACCTGGCCACTGTCGCCTAATGCTTGCCCATGGTGGGAATTGTTGGGCTTCTCTGTGTAGACCTGATCTATGTGAAAAGTGCCTCGAGATAACATTCACATTAAACACATGTGACTCATTGCTCATATAAAAATATTGTTTAGTGCAACTTTGATTATTATCACTATTGTCACTATCAACTGAACATTAACATCATTTAAATTTGTTTGAAACAACAGTCTCTTGAGAGCTCGTTCTCAGCAGATGGCCTCTGAAAGCTTATCACCCAGTTAGTGCTCTTGTGTCAACATGTTTGCTTATGGTCAACGGCATATTATATGGATTATACATTTATTTCATGGGCACAGTACATATATTGCTTTTGTGTGTGTGTGCATCTTGTGATGTGGGGATGTTTTTCAACACAGGCAGATGTGTGCATTTGTCTGGAAGCGTGCGTATGTATTAATGCAGAGCGTGTTTCAGCGATCTTCATTTTCTTATCACAGCTCCCACATGGCGCTGACTGCCTGTGCAGCTGGAGCCTGAGGTTCAGCGGGCCACGAAGGCGTCGGCAGTCATCTTAGACCACCTGTCACAAAGCATTCCCCCAGCACCTCCAGGAGAACCGGAGGAAAAATGTCAGCTGGTCAACCAGTGCCGAAGCTGCTTTTGTTACTGTATGTGCCAGCCAGTCTATCATATCTAGTATCTTCAGTTTATTCTACCGCCTTTCTCTTTACCTACCTGTGTGTCTTTAATTTATGTGCACTACACTGACATTTATATTCCCCTTTCATGATGGACTGCAGCCTCAACAGTGCTATTTCTGGCTGCTTTCATTAAATGGAGGGCCTAAGGAGAATATTGGCCAATTTTTCAGAAGAGCACAGTCCTGTTACCACAATGTAGTGTCTTACAGACATCAGATAACTGAATGAAATAGCAAAAAAATGAAAAATAACCTTGCTTTAGTGTGTTTCACGTGAGGGGAAAAGGGTGTGGATTCCAAATCATTTCATGCCGCACAGCAGGACCTCAGGAAATACAGTGAGTGCAACAAGGCCTAGCTTGCTTTACAAACAAAGAAATCAATAGTTGTGTTGCTTCTTCAGCTCCAAATCTATGAAGAAACAACAAGTCACTGGAAAGACCCTTAAGATCAAGATCGACAGGAAAAGCTTCAGGCGGATCTCTACTATCTACAGAGCCAGGAAGTCAAGCTGATAGGACTGAATCCATATGCAGCTAATCCTGTCAATCTGGACTCTGCATTACCCAAAGCAGGCATCAATAAACATGGCCACGAGGCAGGATGTGAATTGTTGGTTGTATCATTCATTTATAGACATAGTGACTAGGACAGAACCATGAAGTGTTCAGTGAACAGTGTTCAGTGAACACACAGAGGAGCCCCTTCTACGTCACACACCTGTGGATCAGACACAATAAATACACATTTATCGTGATGGAAGTTGGAAAAAGCAATTATCCTGTAAATATACCTTTATTTCCTAAACCTTTCTTCATCAAGTCATTACTTTTTTGTTTTGTTTCATATCAAAAAATTGTTATTCTTCTAAACATGGCAGCACTGCAGTGGTCAGCACTGTCTAGCTGATGGACAGATGTTGTAAGGATACTGTTATGTAAGTTTTTTTAAATAATTATTGAGAGGCAGTGAGTACAGTATTGTGAAATTCATAATGGCACATTTTTTTCCACCTTTTTAACCACACAAAAGTGAGACTGAGCGGACAGTACAAAAAGGCAAAACCATGCAGTACCCAAGAGAACTGCATTCTATATCCTTTAAACGTGCAATTCAAGACAGCAATGTAGCCTATTGCACTTGTTGGATTTAGACAGTTTGGCTCAAACAATGTCAGCTAACTTAGTGCTGGCAGTTTAACTGAGTTACAAGCTTGCAACAAATATGTTCTTATAGCCTTAGATATGTTTGACAAAAGTACAAAATGTTGTAAAGGCTTTCTTTCACACTCCACAGCACAAAGCTTGAGCTCTAACAGGGCACTGCAATTGTTATACCTTAGGACGGAATAGCTGCATAGCAGGTGGCTCATTCTGAAATAATTGCAGAATATCAGTTTAGATCACCAACAGAACAACATGACTTGTTTTACTGACAGTAATAGCTTCTCTGAATTAGCTCTGTCTTTACAGGTAGAATATTTTACATGCAGTTTAGAACTAGTATTTTCCCTTGACATGCATTTGTAGAGGAATGTAAATTCTGTGAAGGAAACTCATTACTGCCATGCAGCAGTAAAGACAACAGGAGTACTGTAGGATATGTTATATGTGAGAATCAGGATGTCTGAGTACACACTGTGGTCTGTATGGTCTGGCTGCATGTACGGGTTTGGGGGATTAATTAATATGCCCCTGGCATGTTATTTATGATGTTTCTATGTTTTCAATGCCATGATATTGTATTGCCACAGGCAAATCCCCTTAGACCTACTTATTCAGATAAGTCAAATTTTCCTTGTTTTTTAATTTCGTACATTCACATAACTGTACAGTGTGTAGAGACATGAATGATTAGTGTTACATCATATTTTCCAAGATCCCCAATATGATTTATGGGGCATTATGAATAATATGATGTGACTTATCATCAATGTTAATAGTACATTTAATTGAGTTTCCTGTATAGTGTTAATGTGTTTTCAAAATTTTTATTTTATCACATTTCTTAATGAAAGTGAGATATTAAGACTTGATGACAGATGGTGTTGCAGTGTCTTCTGCTTTATTAACTGTATTTTCAAAGCTATAACTCCTACACTAACTGTAGTGTATTCTTTGAAGAAGTCAGACTAAGCTACAGAGGATTTCATAGAGACTATAGATCTCAACTAATAGATCTCTTGTGTAATTCCTGCCACTCTCAATTTCAAAAAAACAGAAAAAAAGAGACCCCTATATATTTAAAAAAGAAAATTGTTGCCATGTATTTTCTTGAATTTCATGAAATTTAAATGAATGAAAAATTGGGTGTGCAAAAGAATGCATGCTCCATGCATCATGCTTAATTGTGTCAGTGGGAAACATTTCAAGACTTCATAACTTTAAGTGCTGCTCAGATCCGGTAGCTACGGGCTGAAAATATGAATTACCATTCATAATTGTTGTAATTCTTCCTTTTCAGCCATCAAAACCTGAGAACTGATCTTAGCAGCAGCCCAGTGGACCTCAGGATATCACATCAATTTAAATTAGGGAAAATGAGCTAAGTGTGAATTGTGAAGGCCACTCTCTGGTGTCCAAAATCCACATGATAAATGTCATTTACTGTTACTAACTTCAACATCTTTGTTTAGGCAGCTCATCAGCTCATCTTGACTGTTAGAGCTAAATAAGATGGCTAAACAAGAAAAACAAACAAACAAACAAAAAACAAGAAAAAACCATGACATTTGACATTACAGACAATATATCATGTATACTATATAAAACTACTGCGGACTGTTTCCGCAATGGGGAATCAGTATTTGTGGACATACCTAAAAAAAAAAGTGAAAAAATTCTGATAATATAAAGTACAGTGTCATAATGAAGCGATGATAGGAACACAAAGAAGCCATAGTACAATCTAGGGTATTTTTTCAGAAGCAGGAAGTACTTTTGAAGACTTCCACATGAAGCCACTTACCACATTTTCCTTTAGCTAGGGTTTATAATTGATGTTAAGGTCAAGATTCAGTGGCTGCTCAACAAACTTCACAAACCTCTCTTCTGCCCAATCACTTTGGTTTAAAGGGAGCAAAAGATGGCTGGGATTGCGTTAAGTAATCTCAATGGGATCACTTAATGGTTTAACTATATGCCCACAAGAGGGATTCAGCAGAGAGGCCTTCAATTGTTTCTCAGTTAGATTTGATTTCCTAATTTGTGTGCTGCGGAGAGTAATAAAAGAAGCAAAGATAATAACAAATGTAGTGAAAAGGCTGTTTGAATCATCGAGCAGGTCAAGGTGAGGTCAGTTATGGTTCTGTGGGAGCCCATTAGAGACCAAGCAGCTGCTCAAAATAAACCAAGCAGATACAGTGTATCGACAAACTGCCAGGGTGCAGAAGTCACCACTTTGCACGAGGGAAAACTCCAAATGGGAGCTGCAAAAACATCTTTTCCAGCTGTCATAAAACCTCTGTACCCGACCTACCCAACAGCAAACGACTGATGGACAAAGTATAACGCTCCTGTGACTCACCTCCCTTGTACAAAACAGGGCCTCTGAAGGTGGGAGAGGGAGAAAAGTGAAAATTAAAATGCATTGTGTTTGTAGCCTCCATCTGACATCCTGCTCATATTTATGATATGGCCTTTAGCTCGTGCAGTCCACACCACTACCTTCCCTCCCTCGCTCATGACTTGATCAAATGTCCCATGAGCAACATGCATCTGACATGGCAGCTGTTGACTAGCAGCATCAGTATACTGTATATTAATACCCTCCAGTAATCAAGGACAGTGATCACCATGGAAAACGTTTCAGTGACTGCCAGGATATGGGCTCAAACCCACGTACAATGGCTATTTAACACATCAACCGCCATATTGAACTATTCTGCCGATCCTCCATAGCTCGTAAACACAAACTACTCCTGACAGAGTCTTGCATCGGCTGGATCTGAATGGAAATGGCTTGAGGTGTGCAAAGTGGCTGTATGTGTATAGCTTGCTAATGGGGTGTGTCGTACTGGGGTAGCAATCGATCCCGTGGCTTTGGGCAATAGCGGGCTACTGGCTCATCCTGAATGACATCAGTCTATCTGTATAAGCACAGTTGACGTGCTGATCCTGCGGGGTAAAACATGTCTCCCAGATCTCTCTAATCCAGGTGTTCCTTTAAGTCATGAATTCAGCCACTATTTACTTCATTTTTTACAGCCGTGCTTTGCCTATTCAATGAAAATGAGTTATGAGAAAACGACCTTAGCCTGCACTGTAATTTTTGAAATCCTCTTACTTTAAGATAAAATCACAAGCACCTCATTACATCCACTCTTTCAGTTTTTCTTTTTCTCAACCTGCTTCTTTAAAATGATTTAATTATCTTAAGAGGATAGCACCCAGTAGTGACAGGTATTAGGAGAAAGACCAATTATGCCACACATAAGAAAATGTTACTTTTACCTTTATTTTTTTATACTTGTACTCCTAATTATAATCTAATTGTAATTTTCTGATTGCTATTCCCTGCAATTAATGGACATTTGAGTTTCAACGTTCACTAAAAGTGTAATTGAAATAAATGTTATTTCACTGATGCTTTTGGCCCCATAAAAGCTTTCAAGTGAACCTATTCAATCAACCTACCACAGTTACCTCATGTGGTTGGCTGATTATTCTATCGATTGCATTGACTCTAAATACAATAACTTTGTTATTTGACCACATCATAAGCCTCTTGCATAGAGTTAAGTTTGTGCCAGGGTAATCATTTCAGCTCATAATATTGGCTGGATGCTGACCACATACATATGTTGTGTGGATACAGACAGTAAAAAACCCTCATCCTATATATTTAATGCTTATTTTACAGCAGGCTAAGGCCTACATAGAAAAACTGAAATCAACCTTCATTGTGTCAAAGCATATCTGTAGTCTAGATTCCTTATACATGTACAGTGCATTACAGTACACTAGATCACTGACAGCCACAACGTGAGAGCCCGCCCCATGTAACTTTAAAGACTTGACAGGCACATTCGTCGTTGAGATTGGCCTTGCGACCTCTAACGTCCACACATCTCAGCCAGCTGACATGTGAAGCAATGTCAGAAATAATGGATTTTACTGAAAGGACAAGCTATCATGCTGTCACGGCCAATAACAGAGTGCCCAAAACAAGAAATCTGACAACTCAGCTCAGTGTGTCACCATCTTAGTGCTGCACTGTGAGTGACTTTAGTATGGACATTTAAATGTTCCCAGTGTCAGAAATGTTTACAGTTTGCAAGGATAAGTAATGTTTCTAGGAGTTAAGCTGGATCCCTGCCATGATGTTGTAAGGTAGTAAGGTAACTGTGCTCACAGCAGGCTTTCAGAAAAGAAGTACAGCTTCAAGTGTACATATAGAAATTTGAATGTCAGGTTAAAATTGCATCTGCTGGAACTGGTCACTGATGAGCAGTAAGTAACAGCACTGACAGACCTGGATATTAAAATAGACCACTCTGTTCTAAAATCGGTATTTGTGCTTCTGACTTCATGTTCCTGTCTGAGCCTACACTGCAAATTCCACTTTGCACATTGCCATTCTTCTGCAATTATCTAGCTCAATTGGAGTAATTATAAAAAATAAGATAAAAATAAACTCTAAAAAAAACTCATACAAGATTGTCTTCTTTTCATCTTTTCCACCAGATGTAGTGGACAATGCAGAGGAAATATAACATCTTAACACTGTTGATCTAAGTGATGTACTTACATTAAGTGCATAATAGTGTTTATGAATCTTTGTGGAACCTTGTGAAAATTGAATGTGTGCATGTGAGAGAGAGATCGAAAGGTCAGTGTGATCACTTATTAACATGCACCAGTCTTGTCAGGTTCTGCCCAGCAGTGATTCATTATTCATGAAAAACAGAAATGTTATGCGATACCTGTGCCCTACTTGATGATTTGCTCTTATCACTCTATCTCTCCTCTACCTGAAATGAGGAATATTTCCTGAAAGTTCATTAAAAATGGCAGACGAAGAGATTACTTAGATCACTAATGGCAAACAGATCACTGAATAGGCAATCAGCATATGAGGATGTGTGATTAGAGAAAGAGATACACAGCTCACTAAACTGGGAGCTCTCTCATGAAATCATTTTGCCTCAGGCTTATTCAGAGACTGGAGGCTTTGGCTTTTCCCTCTTAATTATCAGTATGGATTGGAAATGAAATACTTTTCCTGCCTCATTGACTTGGTAAATGATTCCAGCAATATTTTCTAAAGAAAGAAAAACAATAATCTTGACAACTTGTAAGAAAAAAACCTGAAATTGTCCAGAACAATTAGTTGTCTTCAAAGACTCTGAATACAGAGTTAATGAGGGATCACAAGGGAATTTTAATAACATGAACCATCAAAAAAGAAATGAGATCAGATTGAACTGATAGATTTTATGTTAATGACTTAAACCTGAGGGTTAAGTTGGAAGATGGCAGCTGCCAGGTAGTAATATTGCATTTATGAAAGAAATGTCATTTCTAAATTTAATCTAACTTTGGGCGAGTACATGATATAAACACTTCTGCCTTCTGAAGCCCAGAAGGCTGGAACAGATTATTTACTGCTGGTGCTGGAGTTATTCAATCAATTCACTGTCCTTCAAGGCAAGTAAAAAAAATACTGAATAAATAAAGTTTATGTGTTTTTTTGTTTTGTTTTTTAAACTTATGATGGATGATTATTTTAGTGAGTTAGCTGCTTAGCATTCATCTGTGGTTCAGTCCCAAAAAAAGATCCAGAACTTAAGCTCTGGAGGTCAAGCACCTTGTTCAGCAGCACCTTAGCATCATTTACTGAGAGTGGTGCAGTGGGAACATTTATCACTTCATCTGCACAGATTCTCTTTGCAAGTCTCCGGTGACTTCTCACTGTAGTGTCCGACTGCGATGCTGTCAAGTTAAAGGTACCCAGTGGAGTTAGGGTTAGGGTTTCCAATGCATTTTTGGGTAGAAACATTGAATTTAAACAGAGATTGTTTGTTGTTTGTTTACAAGAAAACTCCACATAGCACCTTTAATTTAGATCAAAGAAAAATTCAGATTGGAACTGCTGGACGTCCTCTAAAGTCCACCCCACAAACCTACCCCATTCACTTACTGTCCAAACCAAACCCCACCCTGTACCTGGTCACCCTCAGAGTATTTTAAGAAATGCAACTGGACTTTTTAATGGACCTACTCAATTTGGACATGTTTTACTGAACATATTATCTTACCCTTGCTATATCTAAATCCAATTTAGATACAACAAGGCACACCAAATGGCTTCTTCTGAGACAGGTGGTTGGCAAATAAATAAATAACATCAACTCATAAAAAAAAGGGAAAAGCAACAGCTCTACATGTTCAAGTACAATATAGACCCATACTCAACCCCTACAGCCCTGGCATGAGCCAGTAACAGAGCAAAACACAATGTTACATTATATTATTATGTCAATGTTTGCCAAATAAACACAATATTAAAGCATGGTACTACACTGTTAAGTGTCGGGACACAGTTTGAGCCTTAAATATTCAGATGTCCTCACTGGAGACACTCAGAAGACAGCTGAACATCACTGAAATACACTGATTGCACATGAAGGGCTTCAGCACTCACATTAACCAGTCAGATGCCCTGCAAGATGTGGGCCAAAGCAACATAAATAAGAATGGATAAATTGGAGAATTAGTCTGAAGTGCATAAAGCCACAACTGAGGTTTTATAAAAGCACTGAGCAGAGGTAATGGGGGTATTTCATGAGATTTTAGCAATATCTTTTTATCATCACTGAATCTGGCTCCTTTATTTTGAGCCATGCTTTCATTGAGGTGAAGTAGCTTGTCCCTTCTTACGACAACAAAACCCAAGTACGATTAGGGTCAGATGAGGATGATCTGTATTTTTCTATCTGCTGAGAGAGAGAAAGAGAGGACAATATCAGAAGAGAGAACTGGGTGAGAGTCAGATTAAGGAGGGTGAAGATGGAGAGACAAATAACACAGGCTGCAAGCTTGCAGGGAATGAAGACATGATGCTGTCTCCCGTGGTTTAAATTCCTCCCATTTCATCTGATATTGAACCAGTAAAAGCTAATTTTCAGAACTTGACAGTTCTCTGTTATTGCCTGTGTGATCAGCTGAAATGATACATCTAGAAATAATGTAGCTTAAATGTGTCAAATTTTAAAACCACAGCCTTATAATTTCTCATGTGTTAAATAAGAAAGACACAATGTTTACATGAAATATTTTTTGAAATTCCTGGAAGACATATTTTTCAGATATATGCTTGCTGCCCTGCTCACAAATATGTCATAGCAAAGCTACGCTAAACACATTTTGCACCACTGTGTACTGGACACCCAGAGATGAAATTGATATTGATTGCCAACTAAGGTCAAAACAACCATATTTCCCAAGATGTCAGTTGTTGGCCGTTTGTCTATTCTAAAGGTTCGGGAACAAATCTGTGAAATACACACCAAATGTACAAGGACTTGTCTTGGTATTTATTTATACCCATTTGGTTTAAGGTTTAATGTCATCTGTGGACACTTAAGAACTTATACAGAGGTAAAGGGCTGTGCACACTGGCATGTTAATTAAACAACTAAAAAATGCTGATGACACAAGCTGGGATAGAAATGAGAAAATCACAGGGGGGTATTACACTTTTGTTCTGGCCCTCTCTGGCCACAAAGTGTGGTCAGGTGCTCACCACACACATTGGGGGTGATTAACAGACATGAGCACTAACAGCTAACTGACAGTGGCTGAAACTGCATCACTATGCCAGACATCGCTTCCTCCCTCCCAAGAGAAATACTGTAAATGAAGGGGTAACAGTCAATTTGTCTGTAAATTACTGAAGAAATCCAGCACAGTTAAACAAATTGATAGACTGTTAAATGTTTGTTGGGTCTGCTCAGTCCACTTAACCAGAGCTGGAGCACTTCTGAGTGAAATCAGTTAGTTTTACAGGTCAATGCAGCAAAGTCAGGGCATCTGGCACACCCCAATGACAGCTATCTTATCTGCAGAAGGAGCACCTACCTGTGGCCACCTGCAGATGGTGCTCCCAGCTGTCAGTAACAATGGTGCCATCGACTCAGTCCATGAGGCGTTGCAAACTGGATTTCAGACGTGGAAATCCACACAGAGAATCAGACTTGTGTAGGCTGTGATGAGACTACCACCTCTACAGTTTTGCTGATAGCAAATATGCTAGCAAATCAATCACTGCTGGAGCAACTCCACATCAGCTCTCAGTGAAAAATGGCTTGAGGGTAGATTATCTGGTTTTACAGCCTCTGGCCCAAACTCATCACTCTCCATTACTGATGTGACCAGAAAGACAGACACAGGACCCTTCCACACTTTGAGGACGATCACGTTTTCTTCTTCAGGCCATCTGTCTGGGGATGATGAACACTACTCTTAACTGAATGGACTCCCATTCATCTGTACAGCTTTTGCTATGCACCTGACAAAGACTTGTGTTGGTCAGAAACATTTGGTGAATAAGAGCTGTCTTGAAAATCGTTTCCTCTTGGCTTTTAAGTGCTGACAACAGAGTGACATTCTCATCTATTCAAGAGTCACAAATCAATCTATATAGCCTATCTCTTGCCAAATCAAAGTGAAAGTAAGTGAGCACCATGCCACCTGCACCTGCAGACTATCAATGACTGAGTTTTTGTGTATTAGCATGTGACAGCTTAAACGGGAAGTCTTCCATAGGGGGGGGGAAGATAGGAACTTATAGATGCAATCTTCCCTCTTACCCCTCTGTACCAAATTAGCCAGCTGTTTGTCACCAGCCAGAACAGCACAGCACACATACAGTTGCCCACCTGTTGTGACTGTGCTTCCTCTTTATGGCCCATTACCTCCTAGAAGGTAATCAATCAGCCTAAAATCTGAGAGAGCTTAAGGTGGGAGCTAACTGTGCCCTTGATTATGTGTTTGTGAATCTGTCAAAGCCTCAGAAGTAGGAGGCTAGGATCAGCTTACCCATCTCTATCAATGGACATTCTGTCCCATAGTGACCATGTCATGTGCAGCTCCATCACTCCTGGATCACTGAGGTCGGAGCCTAAAGATACAGCAGAGGGAGAGACAGATGGCAATGTGTAGTGTAGGTGTGCAGCCTAGGTTCTTTTCAAACAGTTTGGTCACAGCAGCTCCTGAAGAAGGTCTCAGTCTTGTCAGGAGAGCCTCCAGCAGGTCTGCCACCTGCATTCGTGTAAAGTGGGCCTCCTGCATCATGATGCAACGTTACCCCAGTGGAGTCTGGCTAGATGATGGTGACAGCTGTCAGTCCATCACTGTGGCTATTACTTTGACAAGGTTCAGTGTCTTTCTGGGGTAGAGTCTGTTAGATCGCCAGTATTACCCCGGTACAGGAGGTCTGGACCAGCTCTCCAACCCTCCCTTTCTGACTTCCTTTACCAAACCATTTTTGGTAATGCTAGTTCCAGTAATGTTGTGTCGAAATCCCTCCGGTCCAGCACTGTTATGTTGCAATCCTTCTTGGCTTCAAATCTCTACCAATAGTGACTGCATCCATCCTACATACCGCTTCTTTCAATCATTCTTATTCTTTGTTACCATTGATACAATTAATCATTACTTTTCAGTAATATTATCAGTACAATTACTCTTTAACTTTTATACTTTGAATCACAATCAGCTGTTTAAATCATATTTCATGATTTTCATATTCTCGTACCAATCTTACAGTGTGCTACCAAACTTCCTTTTTTCTAAGATCGGACAGGCTCTCTGGTACTATCCAGCTATGTCGCAATCTTACCATTCTTGCTTAATCACAATGCCATATGATTCTTTATGCATCACACACACACACACATAGTACAATGATTATAATGCTCACATTTATATTGATTAACTTTTAAATGGTACATTAAACCTTGTGCATCTTACAACCATGGAGAGAATCTAGCATTAGATCCTTTCTTTTGGCGTCGGGGGTGGGTAGATCTCAACTTTTCTTGACAAGTCACAGATGCCAGTACAGTAATACCACTACTATCAGTTCATGTCTGTTCATCTCTGCATGAGATGGATGCTGATTGCCAATTGACTGCAATGCTGTGGGAGTCACTGCTGCTTCCCTCCACAGACAGAAAACAAAAACCATGCCCAGTTCTCGCATTAAGATTCAAAGAAAACTCCACCTCACGTGTGGTGCAAGAGAAAAATGTGGACTAAAAGACAAATTGACTGAAATCTCAATATCTATGCAGGTGGGGGAGTTTTTGCTCTCACCAGTGAAGGAGTGGTGCCTCAGTGTGAAAGGAACACAGCTCATATCATTATCCTATTAACATTATAGTAATTATAATGAAAGTGTGGGCAGAATCATAAATGCAGGCTTGAATGTCTGCATGTTCATGTGTGGTATAGAGAGGGTGGAGGTGAGGGACGATGACAGAGAGAGAAAGAGAGAGAGAAAGTGAGTGAGTGAGTGTATGTGTGTGCGTACTATATGTATGTGTTTGATTGCGAGTGGGGCTTGAGGAGAGAGAGCGACAGACCGGGAGGAGAGTGGACTGAGAGAGCAGCTCATTGTTCACACACCTCTCAAGACACTGATCTGGGTTTACGCCACGGAATAACAAAAAGGGAACATATTGGAGGTAAGAATATTTACACTTCTATAGAAAACACCTTTTTAAAAACTTTTTTCAGTGATAGGGTTATTTCAACTGTGTCACAAATAATATATGTCACATTATGAGGTTAAAAAACACAGTGTCACAATGTCCTTAAGATACTATAATTAATAATATATTAAAGTGAACATGTAGTGGCTCATTAAAAAGCTATGATCTACTGTATATGAACAGTGAATATAATGACATTCTATTATAACATTTTCTTAATAAATGACTTGATTTATTAATGTTTCATATCAGGCATTGGATATTTGTGTTGCTTTACTATTTGTGCATGAAACCAGCAAAAAGAGATTTGCTTAGGCTGCAACACTGAGGCTATAATTTAATTTGTTTCTAGTGTATCACCTTCATTTATCTAAGTGGTGGCTTTTTGTTAAAGTAGTGCCAAGTTCAGCATGAGTACTGAATCTACAAAACTACGTGAAATAAATGCATCTCTGCTAAAAATCTGCTTCTCTAAAGACATGCTTACTCAATGTCCTAATGGCGCATGAATTCTGAAATCACACAATGTGAATAAGATAGCCTGAGTTTAAACTCAAATAGGACCTGTGTTGTTTGTCATATCTCTCCTATACTCTCCTGACTGGGAGAAGTGTACAAATAAAAAGAAATTGATAGTGATCAGGAAAGCACAACATATTGGAGTCATAATTGTGAGGAGGGAGTGGGAATATGAAATGATGTCATGAAAGGAGTAGCATGTTCACAGAGAGATGGATCCAAAAAAAAAGGTCTGCCATGTTATTAAAGTGATAGCTTAAAATGACTTGAGCGATTCTACATTCAGAGTTTTTACCATTACTGCAGACACTTGACTACATGCAATCAAAGTGAATAAAAGTGCAGAAAGTGTGACTTCTTCATCAAATTGAGAATCCAGTTCAAGATTCTTGTAATCATGTTTAGCGTCCTGCATGGGCAGGCACCTGCCTACATTAAAGAGCTACTGCTAAGGTCTGAGGTCCTCTAATCAGAGTTTGTTGGTTCTTCCTCACTCCAGGCTCAAGGCAAAAGGAGACCGTGCTTTTGAGGTTGTAGCTCCTACACTCTGGAGCTCTTATGATCTGTGGACACCACTGACATCTTTAAAAAGCAGCCCACACCTTATTGTGAAGCATGTTGCAACGTCTGCTCTCGAAAGGAGCTGTATAAATAAAATTTACTTACTTACTTAAGCAGAACCAATTCATTCATGTACTTATCATGTCCTTAAACCCATTTCATCCCATAAAGTAATGATATTTTTGGCTCTCATAGGAAGAAGTGTCATATCGACTTCAGTGCAAAAGCTGGAAAACAGGATTTTATTTTGGTCTGCTGACATTTCTCAAGGCAGATGCACATGATTTGGACTTGTGATTTGGATTATTCATGGCATCATTCTGGTGAAAACGAAAAGCACAGACATGTATGCACTCTTGGGATGAGAACAGTGACAGACTGGCAGCAGCTTCTGGGCAAGGCCATGGATGTGTTTTCTTAGATTCTGATGTAAGGAGTGAGAGTTGTTGTAGACTGGATGTGTGTTTTTGTGTCAGGGTGAAAGCTGCTTTCACTGATTGCTGCTAAGTTTTGTAGCTAACCCAGTGCTAAATGTGTTTCTAGCCACTGGATTGGCATACTGCTTGTCATGAGCAGTACACTGTTAGCAGGACTTGTAAAGACAAAACCACTGTGAAAGTGTAATCATCAACAACATAGAAAATAGATATATAGTATGTTTTCAGTGGTAAAAGTGCAATCCATACAGTTATTTCATACATGGAGGCTTTGTTCTTCAAGTGAGAGCTGCACCTGCTCACTGGCCTTAAATCATTACATACAAAAGCAGAGGATGAATTTCCTTGCGGGGATCAGTGAGGTATAATCTAGATTCCCATCTGTGGCCAACAGGCGATCGAATGCCACAGCTTCAAATCCTTTCCAAGACAGAAACTTTAATTCATTCGTTTTAGGACTTTGTTTGACTCACTCATTTTAGGTGATAACATGACTCTCGGGGTGGGCAGGACAATAATCTAACTTTAGAAGCATTAAGAGACATGTTTTTAGAGTGGAATGTTTGAAAATAAACTGTGGACATATGTAATGATTTATAACTCAGCACCTGCTGCACAGAAGACAGTTAAGACAAACTTTCGTGTGTATGTAGTATTCACAACAACAAAAACAACAAAAATAATCTAGAGTTACTGAACTTTTGAACTAGAATATAAATGAAACTTACAGAATGCTCGGGAGGAGGATACGATGTGTTATCCATAAATGCATGAAATTCACTGTAGATCCTGTACTGAAACATTCACTTTAGTAATGCATCTATATTTATAAAGCCTACTCTGTTATTCCTTGGAATATGGCCCATACTTTGAATGTTAATATGCTGTTGGATCCCAGAGCTCAGGCTTGAGTATGCATGTAACAACTGGCCTGACGGACAGTTGGTGTTTTAGTATGAAAATCCTATTGACAAGAGAACTCATTTATGGCACAGTGGCTGCACTCTGAAGCCACTGGGGAATAGTTAATGGTATGCAGTTTGTTTTATTTTAGTGGATGTATTTCTACAATGCACTGCCAACATGTCTTACGAGTGATTGTGTTTCAAGCTCATTCTCTGCCTGGATTGAAGGCTCAACAGACATGAGATGCATCCTGATAAAATACATAATATAGCAGATGAGGGAAAGACTGTGCCAGAGACAGAGATTTTTCAAATTTACATTCAGCTGATGAACAGGTTCCACAGAATGCAAAGACCTGGCAATAACTACTTTCCTTTTTAGACAAAATGACTGCATCATATTCAAATCCGGCAACATCCCATTTCAAATCCTTCCAAGAAACTCCTCTGGAAAGCATAATCAAATTTTCTTTATTAAATAAAATTACAAGCCAATAAAAGACTTAAAAAATCTTACACATGCAGACAGTCATTTAATGATGGAATTATCCACATGACAGATGTTCTTAACCTTCATCTTGACCAAGTTCCTATAAAGACTGTCACCCAAGGATATAATTAATATCAGTATTAATATTTCTTTCGACAGGAACTTCAAAGGCCTCAAAGATTTCACATATGATGAGTCACTGCTTTCTGATGTGTGTTCCTTTGAACAGGAGGTACACTATTTTTCTAATGACATACTGCTGTCAGTCTGCTGATTTGTCCTTGCACCTGTAATGCTCAAGCAGTGGCCTAAAGGTTAAAGAAAGGTCTCTGGTTTTGATCCCCAGACTAGCAGGGGAAATGTGGTCCAGGTAGTAAAAGTGCGGTGGTAGCACTCTCTTATTAATGATGTTGAGGCGCCTTTAAAGAAATAGGGTAGTTAGACATTTTGGGATATTTGCTTTCTTGTTGGGGGGAATGGGGGTAGAGGGATTGTTAAAGATGTAAAACCGTAAGCAAATAATTAGATACGAAAAGAAAAGAGAAATGAAAACAAGAAACAAACAAACAAAATAAAAAGGAAATGAAATGAAATCGGTTAATTTTTCCTGGCAGAGGTGTCTTATGGTGCCCAAGGTCACCTGGTGTTATAATAGTTTCCGTTTCTTTTATTTTGTCTTAGGTGTTTTTCTCTCCTATTAATTTTCTAGCATTTTATTTATGCTTCATGAGGCAAGGTTCTCTCCTCATCTGCTGCCCCTAGGCCCTGGGGAAGGAAGCTGGCTGTTGGTTGTAGGGTACATAATACTGTTACTAATCTACCATCCTGGGTCACTTTAATCTGGTGACTCAGTGCTGCAAGCACATACAGTGCAGTACAGCTAATAGAGTAGATCTCCCCACTGGGAAAAAAATCATAACAGCACCAGTTCCATTCATTATGTACTGAGTCACACAAGCATGGAGCTCCCACCACTGTCACTGACGTTACAATCCTCCACCCACCGGGCCTCAAGGGCCCACGGTAATGGGAATAATAAGAGCACCACCAAGACCTTTCATTGCCATCTTGACGAATGCTGTGCTCTTGTTCCAAAGCTATCCAGCATACACACTGACTGGACTGTTCAGAGAAATCTACTGTCAGTAGATCACATGAAAACAACAAAGCCAACAATGGATTAATTCTGCTGAAAAGTATTGGCTGTGTACATGAAGCCTGATCTACAGTAGTTTGTATGTATGTCTGTGGGGGGCTGGAGCCTATCCCAGCTGTCACTGGGTGAGAGCCGGGGCACACCCTGTACGGATTGCCAGCCCAACAGCCCCTCTGTTTTGGTCTCCATATACTCCAGAGAAATATATATGGCTCTTTAGCTGCTAAATGCTCTACTACGTTCACCAGCTAGTCTCTGTTTGTTGTTTGGGGCTAAATGGGTAGTGTACAGGGGGTTCATCAGAGTTTTCTTGGTAGAGCTTCTAAGGTGAGACAGAACCAAAACAATAAAGTTGTGCACTGGAAGAGCAGCTTTTAAAAAATTACATCTTTAGTTGACACATAGCACCACATCCATTGTTTCCTTATTGTTGACAACATGAAAAATAGAGAATAGTAACAGTCTCCTACTAGAGCTTGTCTCTGTGCAGATTAGTCTGGTTGACTGTGTTTTATAGCATAGTGGCTGACATCAACACAATCAAAACAATCTGTCTTATGATGTTACTTTGCAAATTACTTTCAAGAAAATCCAGCATGTTGGAGTTCGTCAAAGCACAGCGGCAAAGCTTCTTGAGATCTTAAGCTCTACTACAAGGGCAGGAAACAGATGGCAACCCAAGCTATTTCAATCACTCAGTCTCCTGTCAGAAGTGAATTCAAAACTCATTGGCAGAAACAGCAGTCATAGTTAATCTAATTCAGAGTTTGGGGAATTGGTCAGGAAACATGATGGAGAGAGATGAATGTCAAGATGTGAAACAGCTCCTTCCTCATTTGTTGAGGGCACATGCATTTGCAATGATCATCAAAACTTTGATTCCTGTTTAACTATAATTAGAAATCTGTTTTATATAAATGTCATTACCAACCACAGTCTTTATTCTTGTGTGAGTCTGTTCAAAACTTTTGCACTAAAATGGCATTTAAATACAAATGATTTTATCTTTTCTTTCCCCCTCAGATAGCAATAGTCTACTGCGACTACTTCAGCAGGATGTCAACTTACAACTGGTCCTTTGATCTATTGGGTGAAAATGTTGTGTGGCTTTGTCCTCCAGGGGTAAAGTGTACCAATCTGACCCCTGGCCTGAATGTCAGCCACATCAATCTGGATATGGATAATAGATGTTTGGCATACACTGAGAAAGACAGCCTGGAAAAAAATCTGGGTCCTCGTCAATCACCTGTGTTCTTCCCCGTCTGCCTCATCTACCTGATCATCTTTATGGTAGGCGTGGTGGGGAATGTGCTGACGTGTACCGTCATTGCACGCAACAAGGTGATGTGGACACCAACAAACTACTACCTGTTCAGCCTGGCGGTGTCAGACCTGCTGGTGCTTTTGCTCGGCATGCCGCTGGAGCTGTACGAGCTGTGGCAGAACTACCCCTTTCTCCTGGGGAAGGGAGGTTGCTACTTTAAAACCTTTCTGTTTGAGACTGTCTGCTTGGCATCCATCCTCAACGTGACAGCGCTGAGTGTGGAACGCTACATTGCCGTGGTGCACCCACTGCGAGCAAAGTATGTTGTGACACGCACCCACGCCAAACGGGTCATCCTCACAGTGTGGGGTGTGTCGGTGATGTGCGCTATTCCCAACACAAGTCTACATGGGATCACCATCCTTGACGGTTGCTCCACAGGCCCTGATGGGGTCCTAAACATGGAGATCCCTGACTCTGCGGTGTGTACACTGGTGAAACCACGCTGGGTGTACAACCTGACCATCCAGGTGACCACTTTGCTGTTCTTCATTCTGCCCATGCTCACCATCAGTGCCCTCTATATGCTGATTGGGCTGCAGCTGAAGCGCGAGAAGATGCATCAGGCACTGGAGGCAAAGTCGGGATTTGGACAGGACAGCTTCTGTAACATCCGCACACAACAGCAGAAGGCACGTCGCCGGCAGGTCACTAAAATGTTGTGTGAGTATCAAATTTTCTTCATCTGTCATAGCCATAGTTTTTCTTTTTTTTAAATTTACCAACAGTCTTTTCTACTTGTTTTGCAATGACTGTGTTTGGGGTAAAAATGCCTTTTGGGCCAGAGTACGTTACGTGAATCTGCACTGAGTGTGGCCACTGTCACCAATATCGCCTCACAGCCCTGCACTATTCCTGGGGGCTTCTTAGAGATAATGAAGGGGAGACGGCCCCACTAACTAGCGCAGACTAGGGGGAACCATTGGCTTCCATTTATTTTATATGAGAAGCAGCAAATCCTTCTCAAGGAACAAGATGGGAACAGCAAGGAACACTCAGAGGAGAGCATAGAGCAAATTTTAAATAAATGTGTTGCGGCTTGTTAGGCACAAGGGGATAGGGAGAAAGTGGGTTTATTGTATGATTAAGGGGAATGGTTATGGTGGGGGAGATGGGAGGCAGACTGAAGCAGAGGGCAGGCAGATGAGTGGAGCTGAGAGGTAGAAGTGGCATGGCGACTACCACAGAGTTTGGTGGAACAATGTGGCAAGTGGGTGAGGAGCCAGGGTTCTTACACTGCTGGTTTGATGAGTGGATTGACGATAGGTGTGGAGGTGAAGAAGGAGGCATTTTTTGTTACATTTTTAGACAAAAAAAAGTAAAAGTAAAATAATCATTATTTGCAACCCTAAATAAATGAATTGTGATCTAGGAGGAATGGAAATATGACATTGATAAAAGCATAATTCATGTTGCAATACATTTTTCCCAGCTGTATTTTACTGATGCTAATGAGCATGAATAAATATTGACGATATGATAATTAAAGGTGGCATCAATCAAGCAGAACATATTAGATCATTTCCTCCATCTGAAACAGGCACATTAAAATCTAACAGGGTTCGTCACAGTCTGTCATATCAGCTTAATGATGCAGCCCACGTGTGTGTTTGTATTACTCAGTGGTTGAGGTGAAAGCAAAGGTAGAGGTGAATGTCGTCTGTGGCGCATGAGCATGAGTTGTGTGCAGGCGCTAATCTATATTTTGATATAACGCTATGACTTTGATTCACCTGCTTTCAGATGCTTGGCTGCACAGGTGGAGATGTTGAGACTCTGTTGAATCTATTGAACCACCCCGGAACAAAATTCAGTCATCTATTCACAGTCTCGGATAGACTTCTCCTCAGAAACATCAACAATGAGGCCTCTGGGGATACCACATTCCTTCAAGAAATATTTTTCCATGGAAGTGAAAAATTTTGAATTATACTGTCTACCTTAAAAAAATGAGTATTAAAGTAGCTGAAAGACTGGAAATTAAAGGTCAGAGAATGTATGCAGTTCGTATCCCCACAGTCGGAAAGGTCTGTAACTACTTTTAATGACAGAACCACAAAGAGCTCCAACTGCCAAGGAATGAGCAGTAGGGACTTGATGTCAGTTCCTTTCACCTGAACAATTTTCTGGACAAATAAAGGTCTGTGACACTGCAATACCACAGAAAATCTTAAGAACAGGTAAATGTTCTTAGAATTCTCTATATCAATATTCAAACTCAAGGCACACATTGTACTGTCAGGTTGAGTTTAAAGGCAGGACTCAGGCCTTAGAGATGTCGTGACAGACTTTATTAACAGCAAAGTTCTCATGGGCGAAACAGAGGCTCATAAAACTTTTCGAGCGGATAAGATATGAAACAAAAGTCACTCTAGGAAGCCGTGAGGCTATGAAAGTTTAACAAGGGACCCATTCAGTGATATGAACAAGGACTTCAAAGACGCATGGTCCGATTATGAGTCTAAAAATGTCTTTAACACTGATGTTCAGAACCAAAAGCTGTGTGCCCAGGACAGAGATTCTGTACATCATTGACACATTGCTCCCAGAGGGACAATTTAACTCAGAACAGAGAGAATATGTTGGCGACATCAATCAATGCACTGACATTAAAATCCCCTCTAACTGTGACTCTCATTGGCTTTTTCTCTCTCTTGCTGTTTTTCCAGTCGTTTTAGTGGTGGTTTTTGGGATCTGCTGGGCCCCATTTCACACCGACCGCCTCATGTGGAGTTTCATCAGTGACTGGACCGAGAACCATATGGAAATTTTCGGGTACGTGCACATCATCTCTGGAGTGTTTTTCTACCTCAGTTCAGCGGTCAACCCGATCCTGTACAACCTCATGTCCACACGCTTCAGGGAAATGTTTAAGGAGGTCATGTGCCATCGGTCACATCACATTACTCCAAGAAAATACTCGCTCAGCGTCACCCGGGTAACGCTCCGCAGCACTCTGAGCGATGCGCCGCTCAGCAACGGAGCTACTGTCGTCAAGGCCGAGGTAGAAGAAGAAAGGGAAGTGAGGATGAAGGATGAGACCACCTTTTCAACTTCAGGGGTTTGTCAAGGTTTGTCGGTAGGTCAGCACGGTGTTTAAAAAGATTCTGAGTCAGTGCATCCATCAGCTGTCATCAACATCCACTTTGAACTGGTGCATCAGCCAAACACCTAAAATAGTCTAAGTGGAGGAACTGCAGGGATAAAAAGCACACTCTTCTGCTGAAACTGTCAGACTGCAGAATAACTGTCACCATGAAAACTTTATCTGTAACTCAGCAAATCACAGTTAAGTTGAACTTCTTGCAGTGCCACATTTTCAAACAGGCTTGAGCACACTTGAACACACTCTCCAGTAATGGGAAACAATACAAAGAATTGTACACCAGAACTCCTGCTTCAGATTGTCAGCATGAATGACAACTAATGCTCAATATACGAAAGCCATCTCAATGAAAGCATTCTTGGTAAGCACTTTATTCCATTTGGGGAAATAGTGTATGTGTAAATGATGAACATTCAGTTTACAAAAAATCCTGTGTCCCGGAGGACTGATGAATACAAAAGTCGGTCCAAACCAGAAAGAGGTCGAAAACATAAATACAGTAGTTTGTCATGTACAGAAAGAATGTGTGGAACTCAGTGAAAGAATCTTAACAAAAGACTTTGTATGTGTAATATTAACAACAGTTAAAGGTGGGAGTTTCTGCATTAACTACAGAGGCAGTGTAAAGTGGACAAATGTGTATAAAAACTGATGGCTGATGACTGATGTTGGAAAATTGAATATCTTCTTGTAATGGTCTGTCATGTAAGGTCTGTATATTGGTGAATTATTTATATTAAATCATAAGTTCTGTATATAATCAGAAATGTCTATGTTTAGGTAACAAAAAATGCTTGTCAGCCCTGTGTACTGTTTACATTGGTGTTTAAGTGTGAGCTAAAGTAATTTCTGCTAAATGTCTATTGCGTTTAATGGTTATATAGTTAAGAAATGTGCTATACTTTATGCTGTTATCTATAGCTAAGACAAACAATAGGAGTTTAATTGCACCCCTTTTGGTTGATTGTTTATCTTTTTTTGGTTTAATTGTTGAATATCTGTTAATATCAAGTATAAAATATATATATATATGGGCTTGTTTTACATGCATGAAAACAAATTCAAAGATCATTTTTATCGTTTGTCTGTGTTGCATTGTGTTTTGTACGGTGCGGGGAGCAATGCTTTCAAATGCTTTCCAGTGGTTATCAGGGCTTTCATAAGGCACGTGTGGCAAAACTTATCTGGGAGGTAAGTGGGCTAAAACAAAACTATAAAAACTATTTGCCAAAAAGTTTGTTCCACAATTCAGTAACTTATAGTTCAGATTAGGGCTAAAGCTCAAAAGCCTCCCCGAGAGTATGCACTGTTTTCCACATCCCACAATAAATAACACAGTTTTGTTTCTGTTGAGAACCTTACAAGCAGAAGGGCTGTAAATATATTTTCCTTTAAAATGTAGAATTGGAAATATGAACACGCCCAGCATTTTCATGACAATAGTGGCCTAATGCTGAGTTACACAATGGTGAGGAGGTCACCAAATGACATAAACCTGTTCCCAGACACTTCCATGTTGCACAAGCCTGACAATACTGTACCCAAAGTAAAAGGGTTATTGTTCTTAAACCATTTTGATTACAGCCATCACCCCGGTCTCTTTTGAAAGATAACTCTTTACAACCAAAAAGTTAGAAATGAGTGTTAGAATGTAAGGTTCTCTTGCCTCATCTTTTTTTTTCTTTGGCATAAAATGGGGAATATAAGGCCTGTGGTAGGAACCCAGCCACAAGTCTGAACCAATTCTGTGTCAACAGCTGCTGCAGTGATATGATCTTAAAATGCTTTGCACAGACAGAATCAGGAGACTTCAAGCTTGAGCTTTCAAACAATGCATAATTTATCAACCTTGTGTGAAGATTTTGCATTTTAAAAGGTTAAAAATTGATTTCAGGGTGATGGAAATGTCTACAGCACACTGCGTGGCAGCGGTACTGGTCAGATATGAACCAACATGTTGGACAGAATCTGAAATTACCTCACACACAATGGCATTTTCCTTCAAGTTAGCTGTAAATGTAACTGGATGACAATGTAATTGGATGCCATGACAATATAAGTGGCAACATCCACCATACCCACTTTGCTATTCAAAGCCATTCATGAAGAAAGGTCAGAAGTCCACTAAAGCCGTTTTCTCACTCATGACATGTCTTCACAGGTATTAACTGAGGATGCCCCTTCTATAAGGGAAGAATCATAATGGGAATAGCTTTTGGAGGCATTTAAAAATGATCAAATCTCTCAGAGCTGACAACATCTGAAACACAGGGTAGTTTAAGCTGCTGTTAATCCCCCATCTGCACTTCAGGCAAAGTGTAATGGATGCACCTTTCTTCCTCTCTAGTGCACTGTCAGACCATAGGCATTATCACCATCATTAGCGGTATGGACTATTGGCCACAAGGTGCCTTGGAACAGCTGCAGTTTTTCATGTGTACGTCCTTAACAATGTATAGGAAAAGGGCTCATTCACTTTACTAATACAGATTTACTCTTCCACTGAGAGAGACTCATGGCTGTAAAAGTTTTGTTGTAGATGTAATGCTGTGTGCAAGGGTCATTTTATTCGACTGTTGTTCCATCATTTAAAATAAGTGTAAAATGCTCTGAATTCATTTATAACGGCAAGTGTATACCAGCCATTATTGCAGAATGAGTACTTTTTAATAAGGTCCATAAAAAACACAAAAATGTATTCTCTGCATCTAGTTAAAAAAAGGTTTTGATTAAGAGTATGTTTTGCCAGCTACACAGCATGTTTGTATTTATGAAAAATAACATTTTTAGGACAAAATACCATCACAAAATTATCATCCACCAGGCTTTATCAAAGAACTTTGGTATGCTCCATTACCACTAGTCTCTTACATTAATCATATCATAGAAGAATCATAGAAGAAGTTTTTGTTGCAGACACTGTTGTGCTAAATAGTTCATGTAGGATCATATCACTGCAGCAGCAGAAAAGAGCCAGAGGGATAACCTCTCTGCTAAACGCTGTAAAGTGCCACATCTAATGGCCCTAGATCCGTCATCCTTTTGTGTGTTGCTGTTTGCCAAAGCAGTGGTGAGGAAAATCAGAGAAAAGAGGTTGATGATTTGCTATGGTACTGATGAAGGCACAGATGTTGAGTTCCTCTCTCACTAAGTTGTAAATCCAGGTGATGTGCAGAAAACCACAAAATAAAAGGCTTGAAGTAATGCCCCGGGCTCTTTTGTGACTGGTAGCGGCAGTGGATGGTCAGTGAATGGTCTCTGGAAATGCAGACACTCCAATATCATTTCATGCCATGTTTGATGCCAGACAGCACAGGGGATTGCCAAGAGCATGAACCTGCATGACTATATAATATTTAGTAAGGATAAAGCATCTTCAGGAGCCTAGTGTCATATATCAACTGACAGTTTATCTACCAAGGGGCTGCATTCACGGACAGGTTTGCCTTGTCTTGTATTTTACAACTGTGGTTGTAGGTGTGAAGCAGTAATTGTGTGGTTCTCAGTCTGTGTGGCCATGTACAGCAGTCACACACTAGAATTAGTGCCAGCCAGGCCGTTCCCAAAAATAAAGAGAATGAGTATGGGAATAAACATGAAGCCTCATCAGAAAATGTACCAATAATATGGCTGGTGGCCAAACCTGATCGAAAAATAACCAGAAACTGTGATAAAACCAACTGGTGTAGTAAGACTCAATCTACATGTGATCTTAACTCTTGTGGGCTTTCATAATATGTACTGTGACATATATGAAGTGCGAAGTGTCATTACATTAACCTGAAGATGGGCTGCAAGATGATAAAAAGCCAATGATATAGTGAATGCCAAGATCGTGTCCTTGACCATCACACTGTGTGCTTTTTTCAGAATAGTAACTGCATTAGAAATTCATGCAAAGTATAGCTGAGCTACTTTAGATCGATCTGGGTCTCTGACTAAACCAGCCATTTAAATGTGATAATAAAATATTTGATATTCTGAATTAAACTTCTCATTACTTTGAATAGCTCAGCATTAGCATTTGTAATGTTATACTCACATGAAATCCTCAGCTGAGGATCCTTTAACTCATACCAGAGGATGGTCACATTTTGTCATAGTCTGATGATAATGTGTCTCTGTGTGACCTTACAGATTAGAAGAACCTAGTTATTAGGCCTAGTGAAATATTTGGCACATATAGCACATTTAGGCTGATGGAACACATACTGATGCCTATTCACTTTACAGCAAACACTGAGGCGAAGATGTGTTTGTGCTTGTTAAAAAAAAATGCCCAAAAATTCATGCTTTTTCTAAAACTTAATGACTACACTTTGTTAGCAGAAAGATTAGAAGAAAAAGACAGGTTTGAGATAGGTACAAAATCATTTAGCTAGCTACAGCTAACATCTGTGCGGATGGTACATTGGCTCTTTGAGGCAAAGACAGACTGAAAAGTAGCCATTTCTGGACACTGGAGGTGATTGAATGATCAATCTTTCCCTAAATGTAGTGAAAACAAAGGATTATCACTGACTTCCTGGGAGCCCACACCCAACACCCCCAGCTGACAGTACTGCTGTACACCTGTTTCTGGGTGTGCACATCACAGAGGACCTCTCCTGAACTAATAACACTCTATGACCAACCAAGAAGGCCCAGGAATGTCTCTTCATCTGACCAATCTGAACATCTGATGATTTCACAGTCTGGCTGTTCGCGGCTCATTTATCTAACTTTATCATGAGCTCAAGAGACAAAGCATAGCCTGGGACTCTACATATACTTACACTTATCACAGTACAGATGCCTTCTCCTCATGAATATTTCAGTTAGGATACTATTGCACAAGCTAAGCCGTCTAGAGAGAAAAAAAAATCCTACATGTAGGACATTTGCATGGCACAAACATCCATCTTGGAGGCATCGCATGTGATCTCCTGGCCCCCAGTTAGATGAATAATGAGGGTGCTTCATCTGAGGCTATGGTTTGATGTGATTGCCTCAAATGCTTGTTAGGGCTTTCAAATTACTCTTTTTGGCCTTGAATATAAAATCACACCACTGCAGTGTAAGGTCAACATGAATAAGCCACTTAGAGGAAATATCTTGAAGATTAAAGGACACATTTAATCTCCTCTGTTCTTCTATTCACCTTACACAATGCAGTTGATGTGAGTATTAACTGACTGCCATAGTACTCAGCTTCACCATTTTCTGTCTATAAATGTGTGTTTGACTGAACTATAGCAAATGTCAGAGACATGGCTGAGGCAGCTCTGCATTTTGGACTAAAAAACAGCTTATTTGTGAGCAAAAAAAAGGTTTTATCACTTAACAAAAAACATTTTTAATACTACTTATTAGTGCACATAATTTGTTTGCTATAGAAATGAAGGAACTAAATAAAATTGAGAGACTCTCCCCTAGATGGGTGATCTCTAAGTAGAGTCAAAAAGTACTCAATTTATTGCTTTAATCAGCAAATTTCACACTTCGATTTAAAGAAATATTTCAAAATTTTGATACCCTTCATTGTTTTCTGGTGGAGAATTTGATGTGAAGATTGACACCACTGTCATAACTGTTCATTTAATCTGAGGCTTCAGCCAGCAGCTGGTTAGCTTATCTTAACACTAAGTAAAGTAACAGTAAAAATATCTACCTAAAAGCAGCTCTGAAGGTTACTAATTAACATGTTAGATCTTAGTTGTTTAATCTGCACAACACTTTAGTGCAAAAATGACAATTGGTTGGTGATTGCCAGGCAATAAGAAGTCCAACATGCAATGCAAAATGACAAATATATAGAATTCTTTTTTCCTATATATATTGTTTACCAGAGACAAAGGAAACAATGAGGTAGTATCAATCACTTTTTTGAAATTTCCCTGGTTAGATTCACCGGTAACTTAACTGGTAACATATGCAAAAATGTGCTCTCCTAAAATCATTGCCAGCATATGACTCAGAGCCACAGCATGTATATAACTTTTTATTCTACAGTACACCTTTCAATGGTAGTAGGAAATAAGCAGGATATTTTAACATTATCAGTACATAATATCTATACACACACAGTACATCAGACATCAACATTTTCTGTCAAATGCCTATAAACTGTTTGAAATCATACCCCAAGCCCTTAATGTCTCAAATAGTGCCAGATGTTTGAAAGCCTTGGACCCGTTGCCAAGATAGATTATCATCGCTAAAAATCTGGAAGCAACAGTGGGTACCACTGAAATACTCCTCTTGTAAATAACAGCCAGTGATCACCTCATAGGCAGCTCTCCCCAGAGGGGGAGGTGAAGACTGAAAAATAAGGGCTCATGAATGCACAGGCACAGCTCTCGCCTGAGTCCATCAGTAGACTGTGAACACAGATACACAGGCTTCACTTCGACCCATCTGGAAGAGCACAAACAAATGCTTAACTCTGAGGTGAAATTATGTCGTCACACAGGAAAAATATTAACTTTGCACTGCCGACACAAGGTGGACAATATCTCCATTGTGTGTATTTTTAGGCATCATCTGCTCCTTTCTTTGTGTGAGATATGTCATCAGCAACAACAATAGTAATAGTAATAGTAATAATAGTATGAACTGAGGTAACACCTAGTAGGCAGGAGTAATCAGGAAAAAAACACAGAGGCAAGGGAAGGGTCGACTGAGGCAAAAGTGTTACAATAATGTCTGGGGCATGGCGGGGTCACAAAACAGAAGAGAACTCTTTGAATCATGAAATGAGTCAATTTGCTCTGTCCTACTTTCAACATTTCAGTGTTAAGGTGACAAGTTCTGTCCCTAAATACAATTTGTGTGTCCTGTCAAAGTGTCCACAAAAAGCTACTGAAACCACCTTTACTCAAGCATGCAATTCATGAACAAACCATCAGCTAAACTAACAGGAATCATAATCACAATCCCTGTATTTACGATTATGATAGAGTCAATGTAGAAAATCTAACCTGGAGGCATCAGGAAAAGAACACATGCTACAAATGGACCTGCTATTTTGTTCATAAGATCATATAAAAATCATATAACTATATACATTTTGAATCATAGTCGACATAACATTAATATTTAATGATTGGTATGTTGATGAGATCAGGATTACATACATTTAGCAAAACTAGATTGTTGTTGACAGGGTTAGGGTTAGGGTTAGGGTTAGGGTTAGTACAACAGTACAACAAGTACAGCACATATTAATCATAAATGAGCAACAAAAGATTAAAAATGCTGCCGCTTAAGAGCAGAGTGCTTGAAGGTGATCCACCTGCGAAACTTTTACAGGGGACATTGGACCACCAACAAAGATGTGATGAAGGCCATGTTAAGGGGTGTAACGATACATCGATTCAATGATCAACGATTTCTTAGCATCAATCAAAAATGAAACGTGAAACGTCTCTCGCCAAGCAAGCACAGAGACGTCAATTGGTTTTGTCACAACTTTTATTAAGCGCTGTTGTTGCTGTTTGTGATTTGATATGAATGGAAGTGAGTGTGTAAAATCAGCAGATGATATTGTCTCATATTGATTGCTGGTTCCTGAATCGAATGGAAATCGTATCATAGCAGATTTATCAGCAAACATCAAATCGTCCACGGAATCAATATAATATTGTATTGTGATAAAGCAGCCAAATCCAGCAGACATGACAGGTAATGGGTTATGGGCCCTAAAACAGTGAGTATGAGTCACTAGTGCAGTCACAAGGGAGTGATTGCTCACCAGCTTGACAAGCACAAACAGAGGTTAGTGATACATGGTAATATAATTCAGAAAAAACTAAATGGAAACAGGAATGCAGAGTACTGCAAAATCACCAACATCTGTAATCACTTTAAAATTCATACAACAGCAGCTCTCTCCCAAACACTACAGTTCACAAGTTTACATTATGAAGCTCAGGTCTCTGAGATGATGTTGCTATAGAAACCAGAAAATGTCTCAATGAACTTGAGGCTGAAGGTAAACATACACAATCCCCAGTGTCCTTCCTATATAAACAAATCAGAATAGTCAAATTGTTCTCTGAGATGATGTTTCCTCCTCATACTGGGTTCTGAGAAAACATTAGATGAATTGGCATCCAATCTTGCAGAGGGAGGAAAACCCCACCATGCAAAAGCTTTCAACCTTTGTCTGCTTGTTTCAATTGACAGGCCACGACTGGATCAACAAAACAGTGATCAACAAATGAGTAATGGTCCACAAGGTTGAGCAGCAATTCCTGTAATGAGCTTCCTGGACTTCGTTTTAATCCAACAAAACCAATTCAAGATTGTCCACTAAGCTGCTTTTTGTTGAAGAACCATTTGCATAACTGCTGATGTCCACTGGGTGACACATTTGAATAAATGAAACACACATTCAGGTTTATTCAGCTTAAAGTTGCATTGTGCACAAATTAATTATGCAGGAGATAATTACACAGTCACCAACTAGGACTGCTGACCAATTCCATTCTGCAGGTGGAGGAGGGATTAAATAATGGAGCTCAGATGTGGAATTTGCATCAGCAAGTGCAAATGATCCATTACCAGTTCTTCTTCAAAAAAATCTCTCTAAGAAAATAAAAGGAATGAAATACAAGGATGCAGAAAAGATTACTTATGCTTGGTAAGAAACTGCTGCTCCTTATTTGAACTAATTTAGTGCAGCTCTACTCTTTGTAATACACTTGTCTGCTGTAATTGACAGAATCCCCATAATGTGCAAATTTCTCCTGGTTTTTGAAGGCAGAAAAAATTTCCATACATAACTCACTCTACAACCTTATGTAAATCCAACACAGTTGATCACACATCTCATTGCATAAAGGATGAGGGGTTTGAGCTTCATTTCTTACATGCAAGGTGTGCTTCAGATGACAAAAGAGAACCTTCTGGCATGCAAAGCTCGCCGTGCTCAATATTCAAGCCATGAATTGGGTCTCGGTACGGTCCGGTACGCTTGAGATGATTTTTGTTGTGATTCAGCGCTATATAAATAAAATTGAACTGAATTGAAAGATGATGCAATTATGGGTATGCACAACTTCTGTTATCATGCTATAGATCACGCTAGATTTAAAAGTAAATAATTTCATGTGGTTAAGAAAAACAAATACAAATTGTTTGAATGGTTCTAGTGTTGTAAAACAAGAAAAATGCATCTCATAATTATCAGGTATTTCTTTCCTTTTTTCAAATGAAAAAGGTGTTTATTCTATTGAATTTGCTTTGAAGGTGCCACCAGTGATCTGCCACATGAAAATCAACCTTTAAGCATTTGTCTGTTACAGTTTAATCATATGGAGGAACAGATATGCAGCTATATGATGATTCGGATGATAACTTATCACTGGGTGTCTCGTAAGAGTAGCTGTAAGTTTGTAAAGTTAAATACGATGGTAAACAAGAACACGAAGAGAGGCGAAAAACAGAAACACTGCAGCCACTTCAGCACCAGTTTGGTAAAAGCAAAACATACAGTCACTCACACATTAACATTTAAATTAAGTCTCTTTCCCATTTAACTCAGATGTTTACTTGTGCATTAAGGCTACGGTCAGCTTGGACTGCCTGTGTTTTCTCCTTCCAAGTCTCCAAAGCCAGTTGAGATTGTTGAAGAAGCTTCAATTATCTTCCTCTTCAGTGATACACATCTAACAAAGCCTTTCCCACCGTAAAACTCCTCGCTGCAATTTCCATTACCTAAGAGAAGTTGAATGGATGTAAACACATTTACTTCACTTTCAAATGACTGCACAGCAATATTCTCCTGTTCTACAGGAAGACAAACCTCCTCAGCCTCACTCCTTACAATAAGGTGAATACCAGGGTGTAAACACTGCAGTATGTAATTATACCATGGTATGGCCTGATAATGTGCTGATATATCCTTTTCGTGTTGCAAGGGTGCTATAGATGGGTGAAATCTGACACTGAGCTATCAATTAATTACAACACCCGAGGCACCTATGAGGAGACTGTCACAGACCACAGTGCAGTATAATTTCACCTTTCGGCTTTCAGCAATCAGCGAGTTACAATAAATAGAGGTCATTTTTCTCCATCTAAAAGAAACAACATTTTCGAGAATGCTGGTAAGACTATTCTTTTATACTGCTGGGAAACATGAGTGCTTCATAAGGACTAAAAGGTGACCACCCAAACCGTAACCAATTATTATTATTTTTTCAGCTATTAAGCAACCCTAATTACTAACCACCAGTTCTTAATAGCCAGCCTGGAAATGAAGGCTGAGCACTGCATTGGCTGCATTCATGCAAATCCTGCAGTCCGGTAATTAGAGCTGATTTATAAATATATCTAATAAGAGGGAGTTTGATTATCATTATGCGGTTCTGAGCAATGGAAAAGGAGACAGCCATGTTGTTGTACTAATTATATGTTTCCTATTTAAACTATTCTTTTGACAAGACATGGCTGAGTATGAAAAGAAATCAGTATAGTAATATTTCCACTGCAGATAGGCAGACATTCCCCTCTCTTTCTTCAAAATTCTGTTTTTGTTCCCTCCACTTACATTTACACTTACATTTTCAGTTTCATTGACTCACTACAATACCTCTCAACTGTTGATAAAAATGTTGATATGCTTAGTTGTGTTGCCTCAATTAAAACCATGCACTGAGCTTTATGAAGAGCAGAAAGCAGTTTGAGAATGTCTCTTGCCCTGGGTTTTGCCTCTCAGGCTCCTTACAGACTGCCTCTGGTTGTCCCTGCATAAAGTACTGAGGGCTGAAAAAAAAATATTGTGTATATGTTATGTATATATGTATATGTATATGACAAACATTTGACTGAATATTTATATTTGCCCAAAACTGAGCCCTATTCAAGTTCACAGTTATGTGCAAACATGCATATCTAACATGTCAAGTATAAGGTCAGACTAATTGTAAGTGCAGTAGGTGCATTAATAATACAGCAATTTGCATAATAATTCTAATTCTTTTGTTGGACTGTCATTACTAAGGATAGCTCAAAAACTGATTTCATTATGTGTCATTAGTTGTGATGAAATAACTGTACGAGTGCAGGAAATTACATTCACATATTTTTCTTTGCTTTTTTTTCCACAAGCACTGCTGATGAGTGACAGCTGAGAGTGTTGAGAGAGAGAGCAGAGTGAGGCCACATCTCTTTTATTTGTGAATGCACCCCTTAGTTTAGTTCAAAACTTGATTGAGCAACATTTGAAAGGTGACAGCTTCAGACTTAGAACAACCCTGAACATTGATCTACAATGCAAGACTGAATTATATTTGTTTAAAGCTAACATTAGCCACATAAGTTACCTACTTTTTGTACAAATTTAACAAAAATAGAGTGGTAAGATGTAGAATTTCTCAAGGCCAAAATCCAATGGGGGATAATGCCAATGACACACAGACGATTTGTGTGGTTAACATTTTTAAGTAACGTTCTAAATAAGACCAAAGCAGCAAACGGAGCGAGTGACATTTTTCTTCTGCTGCTGTCTGCTTTGATGAATAATCTCTGTAATATGCAAATCCTCAAAAGGAGTGGTGGCTGTGAAAAAAGTCCCACAGCATGAGAACGGTAAGGCTGACCCAAAAGTCCATGTTTGTGAATAATAAAACACATGCCTATGAATTTTAACAACTCTTTGAAATAAAAATGGATATGGAGGATAAGAAACAGTAACCTTGAAGAGACGATGAGCAACGCTGCATATATAGATGACACCAAATTACCACTACATGCTTCAAACATAAACCGTCAAGCCAATTAGGAAACCCTCCAACATCACGCTTAACCTGCAATTTTCTTTAGCAGGTCGTCCTTTCGAGTAAATGAACATTTACTGCGTTGTTATATAGCAAGAAGAAAAGGCCCTTGAAACAATGATAAAAAGAATATCTGTCTTTGATAACGCTCTAATGTTCAATCTCAGCTGGAGTCACTTACAAAAGGAAGCTATGAAGGCATCCAACAGGGTCTGTGAGAGTAATATGACACTGTGGTACAGAGGTCTGTGGTAGTTAAGTGATAAAAGCGAAAACATATATCAAATAAGACCATGAAAGTTACTATGTCTTCTCATTTTGAAGCAGCTCATCCATTAAATTAATTGAGTCATGGTGGGCTGAAGTGAATGTTCTCTTCAGTATCTCCCAGTTTCATATTAAGACTGTAAAGGGAATTGCCCATGTAGTCCTCTGCTTCTTCTCCAATCACAGCTCTGGATTACATTGTGAGAGGCAGGTATTTAGGTACATCTGTTGGATTTAAGCCAGAGAAGCAATTAAGTTTCAGGAGACAAGTGTTTACTCTGGAAAATCAATAGACCCACTTAATCACTACACAGGCTCATGGGATTCTAGACTGAGGATGGAAGATTTATAAAACACAAGGTGACATAAATGGTGAGGAAGGCTGACCTGTCCATATACTTAACAAATATTAGAAAACAATTATATTGGTAAAACAGAGTGAATTTTGTGGGATACATGTCCTTCCACCAACAAGGTCACATTTTGTTGAGCATGTTTGTTGCTTCTCATCTGCCTGTTTAGTATTCAAGCATGTGAGCTTGACAGTGGATAAGTGGAATGAAAGGCCCAGTATAGAGCACATGTCAGAAAGGAACGACAGGCACATTTTAGTGTAAAGATGCCTATAATTTTCAGTTGATTGCCAGCCTGCACGTACTGGGTTAAAAGCAACGGGTGAAACCTACTGAGACTGTCCACCCAGGAAAAAGGACAGCATCGGTTGTTTCAGCAGCGACACACTACATTCACATGATCATGACCTCTGGCAACTATGAGAATTAAAACCACAGTGTGAATAGACGGGTCAAAACATGGCTTTTAGACTGGATACAGGGGTTCATGTTTTCATGTTTTTTAAATAGCCCCTCTGATTCAAGTTTGGTAAACATGATGATTGGAGTGTATTTAGCTCAAATGCTGCAAATTGGCCTGATTTGAAGAATTCCATGAATTGTTGTTGTTCTAGTTCTGATGTGTTTACCAGTTAGTCTGCATATTATGGAAAAGGAAGGAGTTTCATAAAGCAATAAAACAAAATCCACTAAGTAAAGCATCAAATCTATTTAAGCCACTCAGTGAATCAAGTAAGTCACAATATTCTCCAAGTGTATCTATAGTATGAAACACCTACACAAATATTGCTTCCAAAACAACAGACAGTAGGGAGGAGAGAGCAGAGTAGTATTCAGGGTTTGCAGAAGTCACCATGATCACTGCCCCCTGACAAACATCTAACAGTCAGCATCTGTCTTTGTGCATTCACATGCATAAACAACATCAAAACCTCTACTTAAATTGTAAAGAGCTGCTGCGCACAAACACGTTCATAAAGAATCCAGGCATATGTTTATTATCGACTGCTGAAAGAGATGAAAAGTAATGTGAGGCTACAGTGTACTCTCTGAAGGGTTGTGTAATGTTAACTAACAAAGCGCACAGATTTCTGAATGTAAGAAAGTCTAAATATTTTTACAGACAACCAGAAGTCCTCCTGAATTTGATCAGATTAATAAATCCTGCTTTATCCCGCTGATAATGAGGTTTATCTGTATAATATATGGGGTGACTGATTCTTGGTGAGCGTCCAACTGCAACAGGACACTGTTCACCACAGTTCATATATCCATACACTCATTAAGCACTTTATTAGGAACACCTGCACACCTGATTATTCATGTGATTATCTAACCAGCCAATCATGTGGCAGCAGTGCAGTGACTTTGACTGTTGCATGATTGTTGGTGCCAGATGGGCAGATGGTGTTCCTAATAAAATGCTCAGTGAGTGTATAGAATATATTAAAAGGTGAAGACAAATGGGGTGAAAATGCAAATACCTGCTGATTATGCTGCAGATTAGTTGGGAGTCACTAAATGTAGTTTGAAAAACAGTGCTTTTTTTCCTGTAAACACTATTTATTGGTATGTCTTTACATTTAATATGAATAGAAATAAATTCCTCGATTTCTTTAAAACATAAATAACAAAAATAATGAGCCCTAAATACAACCTGATGATATTCTTCTGACATTCAAACATGTATGCAGTGCAATTATATCTAAGAAATAGATCATGTTATTCTTTCTTCTTCTGTCTCTCAGCAAATAATCCAGCAAATGCCAGTTTCACTTAGCAAAGGACTGGGAATGATTTGTTTCAATTATCATTTCAAATGAAAATCTTGAAATGGTTATTTAGACCTGCAATATATTATGGGTACTGTAGGACTACATTCTGATGTCAACAACAGAGCATATTGTGATTTCCATCACTACTACTTAGTAAAAGACTGTACCTAGTGGTCAAACCTTCTTGTACTTTTCACTGACATACATACATTGTAAATCAGGTGAACAAGACATACAAACATAATAATACATTAAATCCCTGGGGTGAATATCAAATGAACTAGGCTGTCTCTTCTGTAACTCTTATTCACATATTAATGTTGTGATTTATATTCCAATGACAACAAAGGAACATAAATATTGAATGATGGCATTCTCCAAATATCTACAGCCACACACAGGAGTATTAAAACAGCACATTTATGATGTATCAAGATCTTCTAGCATTTCATTCACAACTCAGCTGTGCAACCAGAAATAGAGCAGCGAAAACAACTCTGGCGTGTATATGTAATCAGAGTATAAGTCATTTGACTAATTGATTCAAGGAAGCGTGATCACCTCAACTGCTCACCTCTGTCTCATTAGTTGTTATATATAGTCTGAAAAGCATTTAGTTTTCCTGCTGGAGGCTGGTTTGCTGAAATTAATGGAAAAGGCCCAAGAGTAATTACCAAAACACAAGAATATCTGAAAATGACCTCCTGTCTATTTGAAGACAGGCATCTCAGTTTCACCAACAAATTATGGGGAACTTTTCCGATAACTGTTGCAAATACTGTAGTTAAAGGGGAAGTTTGTTGTGTGAAAATAAAGTTGAGGTTTATACTCAGCCCTTGAGGAGTCATAAACCAGAGGTGAAATGAGTAAAAGCAGGCCACCGCTACAACAGAACGCAGTAGACTGAGACACTTTTTAATGAGGCAAACATGTCACAAAATAACTCTTTAAGTCATAATATCTCCTAAATGGAACAAAAAGTCAACAATTATACTAACACTGCTGTTAGACCAACTTTAAACCAACTTTAAAACTTCATTATCTTAATGTGATCACTCTTTGTCACTGATTTTATTGTGAAAAAAAATAATCTTTTCTGTTTTAATTGTGTTTTATTCTCCTTAGTGCTCTCCCAAGATATAGTTTGGGGTGGTGCTTTGTGATGACTAACAGTATGATGAGTTGCGTTACTGGCCACCAAATGCGCTCCATAGATCCCATGAAGTGTGGTGCCTCTTCACTGAATCTACAATCTGTATAAATGTAAACCTTCTTACAGTGGAGTCTAATGGAATAAACTGAAGGTTTCATGTAAAACAAGTGAGATAAAGAGTATAATGGCTCTTATTATATACTGTTTTGTTTCATTTTTGGACTGAGCGTTTTTTGTTTTTGTTTGTTTTTTAGATTGGCTTGGCTAAACATTACAGTTTCAGTTGATTTTAACAGGAATGTCTCCTGTCAGATGGGCACACGATACATTCTTTCCTAATGTGATCATAATAAGCATGTACTGACAAACTGGAGTACAGGTTATGCAGATGGCTTCTCAATGAAACTTCCATTGCCTCATGCAGGTGCCTCACAACAGACATTGGGTTTTGACTGAATTATCTTGTGTCTAGTTAGTGATTGTATTTTGATGCCTTGGGTATCAGAAAAACAAAACAATATTTCTTTTCTGGTTTGTTTTGTGTGTGTGTGGCCTGCATTCTTTGCCCCCTTACACTTACACAATCAAGGTTGTCATGGGTAGTGTAATTGTCCTGACCAAGGGCATGGCCATGAGGGAAAAGGGAATTGTATTAGTGGAGGATTACTGCTCACCAATTAGTGACTAACACAGGCTTCAAATTCATCTCAACTCAAACCTAAGACACGACAAATCGCCCGAAGAGGCCGATTGGAGAAGGTCGAAGTGAGAGTGAGGCCAGTTGAGCTTCGGGCACAGGAACAAAAAGCTCACAAGATAAGATTTTTGGGAATCTCAGAAGAGAGCTGATTCCTGCACTTTTTAAGAGTAAGCCAGAAAGCATCACAGCAACACCCACCCCTCAATCAGCCTCTTCCAAGAAGGCACCGGGATGTGAGAAACTGTGGGCCTCAGCTCTTATCACCCCCTAAAAGAGAACAATGCTTTTGAAATAGGTTTAGTTGCAAACAAATTTTTAATAATGTGATGCATTATAGCTTAAAGGTCTATACTATTACCTTATCAAGTGTTAATAGCATGTCAGGAGACTAGTATGTGTCTACAGATCCAGTGTAAACCAAATCAATGACTTGAAAGCTTGTGAAGTGTCAGAGCTGTAGTAGGGTCTGCATTCTCGGTAGAAGAGGCAAATAAGTCAGCTAGTCATTTGATTCAAAGTAACAAATATTCATTTTAAAATATCACTTAATATTGTTTTAAATGAAGAAATTTTGTATGTTTGGACAGTTGTCATTATACAGGAAAAAACTTCTGTTCACACCATTTTTGCTCCAAGGGACTCATCTGTATTTCTGAAAAACTGTCCTAAGCTATGAGAAAATTTGATTGTATAAAATGACTGCTATTATGTTCAAATGATAAACAGTAATGCAGCCAGCTGTAATTCCAATTTTATCTTAGGAAAAATACATTTTCCTAGTGTGTGATATTTGTCATTTTTATGCCAGGCACAAGTCCTCAAGCACACTGTGACTGCTGATAAAACATGGCCATGTGAAAGATAAAAATCTAAATCTAGTCTGGGTCACTTCAGGTGGCATCTCATGCGGATTCTTGCCAAGGGACCACACAAACAAAGTTAAATTCATGAATTTAACTCCAACCAAGAAATTCTATGTGGCTAGAAATGTGTAAGTAAGCAGCTCTATGTTTTCATCTTTCAATTTTCAATAATACGCCTTTTGCAGCATTTTTATCATTGTCAAAATAGTCAATCAATTAACAGGTGGAACCATGGTTGAGTAGCTTGCACTGTTAGTACCAATGTTTTGTACTGTACATTTACTGGAAAAATCCAACAATTAACTGTATAATGTTGCATAAAAGTTCAATATCCTTTCAGTTATGGTTTGATTTGTTACAGTAAATCTACAAAAGCTAAATGGGATTATAATTTATTGCTTTCATGATGTTACAGTACTATATACAGTGTACAGTATATGAGAAGGAGGTAACATTTTTTCAAAATATGAGATATTGGACATCAGATATTGAAACCATTTTTTTTTTGTTACCGTCTTCGACATGCCAAGCTACATAACTTCTGTGTTACATTTGTGTAAAATACTGGATAGAATGACCATAGTGGTATCAAACTCAAAGTATGGGCTGATTAATATTATTGTAAATTATTGATAGGGACTTCAGTCATAGAGAAATAGAGAGGTAGCAGTGTGTACAGAGGTGAGCAGAATTAAGTCAATGATCATAAAGGTGGTGATGCACTTAACAGAAAAATTTAGTAAGGTTTCCTGTACAATTACTGTATATCTATATAGTTTTCCCTGTTATGATGCTGAAAATCAAGACAAATACTGACCTCTACTGTAGCTGCTGTGCTAAGTCAAGCATTCAAAGTGTAGTACAACTACACGTAGTACTGTACCTGTTTGGGATTTAAGGAGTCAAAATTGCCATGTTTCGAGGTATGGCGTGATAGTCGTTGCCAGTCTTTAATAATCATCTTGCCAAGACAGAAAATCCTGGTGAAATCCTTCATTTTAAAGTCACTATATTTTGTGCAGCGGATACACACCCAGTTACTTCAGATCAACACACGTAGACCTGAAATGCTGATGGTGAGCAGTCTTAGTTTGGAAATTCACCTCATGTCTTTTCATCTGAAAGAATTCTGTTATCCATCCCCTTGTCGTCAGTAGTAATAGCTTCCGAAAACTGCCACCACACAGAATAAGCTGTCCTGTAGAGGTAAAACACAAAGAATTAAAAAAAAAAAAAACTGTCTGAGAAGTCTGTCCCCCTCCCTCCCTCACAACAGAGTGAACAGAACAAAGGCACCTACGTTCATGAAAACATCTTCTGCATAGTTGTCAGTGTCAGCATCCCACAAACACCTGGAAGACATCCTGGTAAAACACAAGAGACAGAGCTGAGAGAGTTACAAAGGTCATGAACTCATTTTTGAAGAACCATACACAGAAATACATCTATCTGCTGTCTGAAAAACCCTGTGTAATGTAAAGGAAAATACTATTTTTTAATGAAACTTACATATTTGCTGACAATAAGTGAGAGGAAAATTTCAACTCTGGTGATCTGGTTAAGATATTTTGTCCAACCCCATTTACATACATTAGGTGGGCAGAATATTGGGAACATCTTTCAGTATAAAGCAATCTAATGAAACACTACCACAAATTACAGCCCAAATATTAGTTGAGTCAATACCTATCTGACACAGAATCAATAAAAATTGTGGGATTGAAGTTTACCTCAAGCCTACCTTGATTACCACAAAATTAACTTGTCATTAACTCGTCACACTGTTTTTAATTTCATGGGTTATTCACTAACATTGATTATGTAAATGTAAAGAGCAGAGCAGGGTTAATTTGACTATACTACAGCAAATTATCATCTGTTGCTGGGCTATCAGATGCTAGCTACTGCTACTGAAATATTGCTTGAATAATGATATTGTAAGGCCATATTCACACTGCAAGAAAGATATTTTTAAGCACACTGGAGTGAAAGTGCTTGTGCCACTCTGTTGACAAGATTACTGCTGTAGAAATACTGTGAAGCCAAAAATCTCCAGCTGCGTCTCAGTCAGTGCAACAGATTTTATACCTGCTGTCCCCAGATAACATAGTAAGCCACTAAAATATAGTAGTTTCACAAACTATAACAGCTACTTTTTATTTACCAGTACCAAATGATCACTCACTTGACTCCCTGTCCCCGTTGTTCTCCAATGACCACCTGCACGACAAGTTTATATCTCTCGAATCCTGAGTCTGTTGAGAAAGACAAAACAAACTGTAACAATGCACATAAGCAATTGTGCAAATATTGCGATGGAACAATACAAGGGTAGGTACTAATATGCCACATTTGCTATGTATCAACAGGACGAAGGGCCAAATGCAGATACAGACAAGCCAGCCTGGAACAGTCCAATTAGGAGATGGTGATTTTGCAAATGACAAGGGAAAGATGGCTGGTATGTATACTATGAATGGGAAAACAGTTGGGGAGTCAGGACTGGGTGATTAGGGAATGACTGAAAGGTAGGTGAGCAGGTAGGAGTGGGGCGTCAGGTGACAAGGAGGCAAAGAGGAAAGTCTGAGGACATATAGTGGGCAGATGGAGAGTGGCAGGAGACGGGCAAAGTGGTAACAATAAACATGGCTGAGACAGTAATAGCGACATAAGTAAAACATTTTGTGTTGTGAGTTGTTTAAATGGAGATATTTTATCTGTTAACTGTGTCTGTAGAGGCATAAATGTACTTATACTATTATATTCAGCCTCATTCCTCTTGCTTCATTTTTATTCTCTTCACATTCTACTTGTTTTCTTCTCCAAGGGATTCTGTACTGTCAGCCACACTGATCAAAAGCAGCAGTCACCACGTGGCAGAATGTTTTTAGTCTGTCAGCCTTTACAATTAGAAGCACAAATAACCCAAAACAACATGTTCAAGTAACAATCATATCACTTTTTCACACAGCTCCACTTTTTGTTTGAGCATTTGTTTACTGTGAATTTAGCCAACATTTAGGCTTTTTTGTCTGTAGTCCTGCAGCCATCGCACTGGTATTATATTCTGAATATTAAACCAATCAAATGACACAACTTAGTGACACTTTTTCAGTTTTCCTAATTTATCTGTTCCTTTTGACTTAGATCACAAGAGGGAAAAAGCATCACTCACTCTTCACTTTGTCTTTAATGCAGTCTGCCAGTGAACGGGACAGCTCTGGGACCTCCTCCGGGTCGTACTGCATCCCAGACAGTCGCTCTCTCACAATTTCTCGAATGCACTCCTTCACAATGGCTGGCTTAAACCTATAGGATTTAACAGTGAGGCGATCACAGTAAGCACAGATCATTAGCCTCCCTCAGCATATAGTCATATGTTCATACATGCAGAAATCTTCATCATCTTATAACCAGAACTTTATATTTTAATCTTATACAGCATTGTCCAACTATTCTAATTTCGGACTGCTGTGTTTTAAATTGAGTGCTTTACATTTGAGTGCCTTGGTATAATCTCATTGTATGAATTCGTCGGGTTCCTGCAATTAATTTTAAATTAACTTCTTAACCTTGGTCAACAATGACGCAGACGCTGTCACTTATAATTTGCCAACATTGGGCTGATAACTGAAGACATTTTTTTATCACTTCTCCGCACATGTACAGCTAATGTTATCAGCTACGTGACAAATGTCCGTTAACCACTAGTATTGACCCCACTCTGTTATGGTTATTTACACTGGCCCCAGTAGTTTTAGTGGTTAATCTTCACATGGCACAACAGGATAACTAGTTACACTGGAAAACACTGATAGCGATGCAAGCGAGAAACCTATCATCAGCAATGAACTCGCTGGCTACAGGCTAACTTTACCAGCCACAAATGATATTTTCAATTCTTTAGCCGACTTCACTGTGCTGATGATTAGGTCGCATGAGGTGCGGTCATGACCCTCCATGCCGAAAGTGCTAATATTATGACTACAACAAATAAAGGACTTGCTAAAGAAGAAGACACGCCAGTTTAACTAGCTTATTCAGTTGCAAATCAATATAGAGACGTGAGCCACTGGCTTCCTGTTTCAAAACAAGAGTGGTGAATGCTTGCTTTCACAAATACGTAACACTGAACCAGTAATCCATTTAACTTCAGTCTTGTAATTTTTTTTTCTACGGAATAGACTTAATTCATCCTTTTTTAATATAAAGCCATTCTCCTCTACTGACAGAGCAGGCGAGATGCTACAGCAGTTGAACGGGTCCCAAAAAGCCAGGAAGTAGAGGAATAGAAATATTAATAATCATCCAGAGTTACATAACCACCTGAAGCTGTTCAGCAATCACCGGATCTGTCTATTCTTCTGGCCCCGAGCGTTCACACTGTAGCAGTTTGGGGTTTTAACAAAGGCCTCAGCTTGTTTCGTATCATCAAACTTACCCCAGATCGGCACAAACCCTTCTACCAACCAACCACTTGTCTTCATCTATATGGCTTGCTTATCAGTGATGTGAGAATCAAATGCCTGTTTCGATCTTTATTCATTTTTCTGTTCCCGACAAGGAAAGTATCTGATAACGGCCTTCTAAATGTCAGTGCTGTTTCATCTTCTTTTTTCATTTCACCCCTTCATTTTACTCCCCAATATGATCGGTATCAGCAGGGTGGTATTCAAAGAAATAGCAGGTGCATCCACCGTGAGGCCTTTATCATGATTTCGAACTCTCATTTAGTTTCACTTAACAGACAAAAGAAGCAATAAAGTGCAATGATCTCAGGTGTAAATGAAGGCTTTTCGGCTTTAAAGATCAGTGTCGGGCTTTGATAGCAGCAAGAACACTGCTAACTTACACCATTCAAATCTCCCATCAGAAAATTTCAAATCTTCCACATACTAATTGAAAGAAAAGATGTACAGGTTTTCCATGTAAGACTGTACAAGTTACTGTGTGTTTTGCTTTTTTATTCAAATCAAATATTTGACCATATATCACATATAAGCTAATGAAACACCAGCGAGTCAGACAACACAAACCCAATACTTTTTTGAATCTACAATGGTTGTATTAGAATAATTAAAGTTACCATTTGAATTTCAGATCAATCACAGTGTTTGTGTCAAATAGAGGGCAAACACTGTGTGCTTAGTTTAATTTTCTCATCACTTAGAAGACTGCAGGTCAACAGTGAAGCTGGAGAGGAAAAGACCTTTACAAGTCTAATAATAATCGTCATCGGCTGAACATTGAGTGATCTATTGCTATCTGGCATGATCATCATTATTCATTATGCCCGACGAGGAAACAAATTTCAAACCACCTTAATTGAATTAGTCTCCAGGCATTAGACCTGTAAATGAGCCATATCATCTAATGTTTTTTTTATGGTTCATTAGAATGAGCCACTGATGAGCCAACAAGTGCTCACGACATAGTTCTCCTGGAAGAGATTGGTTTATTTTTAATGTTTTGCAAATTATTTGCATTTTGCACACAGGTAGATACAAACAGCAACATTAAAGTTTTGATCCCTTGCAAAAATAAAAATAAAATGTATTTTTACAGAAACTGAAAGTATATGAACATATCACATATTTTTCTAGTGTTTAATCTTTCTCCATTTGAACAAACATTTGTCAGGTTTTTACAATAGGGAACAAATTCCCCAGACAGATGAAGAATAACAATCACCAAAGGCATTAGCCAATATTTGATGAAAATGAAACACCTGTCAAATGTAAGCATGAAAGCGGGAAATATGCTGCTTTTAGGGCAGCAGTGGCACAGAAATATTGCACATGTAGAGGAAAGAATGACCACTAAATATCACGTAAATTGCAGGATGCAAATGTTTGTATGTCAAAGGAAGAAAGTGAAAGTGAAAAGAGACTACGTTCCACAACAGGATAATGATCCAAAAGCAACTACAAAACTAACATGAAGTACTAAAAACACAAGGTAGAAGATTAACACAATATAAATCTGCCCATGGTGGCCAGACCATACAGCTGTAAACAGATGAACTGTTTGGAGTGATGTGAGGCAGAAAGCTTCAGCAGGCAGCAGTAATGCCCAAACACAACCCTGGAGATAAGTTTCATTTCTTGTGCCTGTATAGTCTTCACTGGTGAAGTGCTTTATTTTTGGAAATGAGCATATATAACAGTCATGGTCCTCAGTAACTCTTCTTCATTAATCAAATGTTTGTGTGTGTGTAATGTTGCAGCAATAAAAATAAACTTCCAGGCAAGAAGAAGGCCACAACCCATATATAAACAAGAAAAGTTATTTTTCTTGAGACGTTAACACACTACTTTTCCTGTATTTTTTTTTTTTTTAGTTTTCACCGTTACTTTGCGTGGTGTTTATATTCAACATGCCTGGCAGCACAAGTCTGAAGCCCACTGTATATCATTGCCTTAATGTTGTCGATGTGACAAACCGAAACCATGAAACCAACTCTAAGTTTCAATTTTTCAACTTCGTCGGCAGGTTGTCATCCTCGCTGCTGTTTGTTTACTGAACAGATCAGTTGTTGTATTTTAGTTTTTAGCACCAGCACCTCTTGGCACGCAGGATGGCACACGCAGGGACAATACACATATTCCAGAATGAAGCAAATAATCTCCATGGAGACACCTGGCATCTGGAGTTTACCGGGACAGGCAAACCAGGCAACTATGAGCATGGATGATGAATACATCATCAATAAGTGCAAGGTTAGTGCTGACTACTGCCACACAGAGATGATTTATATACAAACTGTATATACAGTTCGATATATTGTAGGTTTACTACTACATTTCATGGACCCTCTGTCCAAAACATGATGCAACATATGTATGTAATACAGGTATTTTCATCTGATGATAAATATCAGGCTTAGTGTAGGCATTATGTAACTGGTTTTAAGTGTTGAGTAATTAAGAAATAAAAATATGTAGGTGATACTGTCACACCAGATAAACCAATTTATAGTAGGGTTGTTAACTAGGGACATTAGAGGCCTATAGACATTATAGACTTATAGACTTAAAAATTATTATGTATTATATAGCATGTAGCTTTTATTTGTACTTGTAACGTTAATGCAGTGAGATTGCAAAGTATTTCCCAACAGAGTGAGGCCAGTCCCCACAACTTCAAAGGGCCATTTTATGGTTAAGGCCTGGTTTTAGATTTAGGGTTAGAATTAGGTTGAGGTTAAAGTAGGGGGACCCACACAGCACGCAAGTCCACACCAAGTTAACAGGTATATGTGTGTGTGTGTGTGTGTGTGTCAACAAGTTTCTTCTCTACCCCGGTCTTTCCTGCAACAAGATAGTATGTTCAAACATACTATGAACCAGTTATATACTGTATATTCATACTAATTTTCAGGTGTGAAGAAGGGATGGGGCTTTTTACAAAACAGCAGCCACAAAACACATGAAAAATTAAAATCTAGCAAATAATAGAGTTGTTATGGAGCAGGTGTTGCTCTATCTTTTTAAAAGTGTAGCATAGCTCTAAAAGACAAAAAGGACAGATCTGTTGATTGAGGTACATTGTTTGTTTACTGCCCACATTGAGCATTACAGTTGCTATAATTTGGAAAAATGTGCCATCTGTCCTTTGAAGATTTCAGTGCACCCAGTGTCGAAGTAGCTGGCCTTCCAACCGAGTGATGGTATGGTCTTCCACATGCGTCTAATACACGGGAAGGGTACCGTCAAAGTGAGGCGCTTCCGTCAGAACTGCAAGATGTGCACCAATGCCCCAATGGAAGACCCCAGCATCATTTCAGAGAACATCACCACCCTCATGAAGAATCTGGTGAAGAAGATAAGAATAAAGTGCTACAATGAAGACCTGGAGCAAGGCATCCATCATCCCAGGAGGTTTGATGATAAAAGTCCTCATGAGCCTGGGCACTGTGAGGCATGTAGAAAAGGCATCTGTACAAGAGAGTGAGCTGAACTTTCCGATTGCTCAGTTGACCTTCCAATAAAGGTTAATATAAGATAAGAAATATGTTAATTAATATTATTACTGTGATGTTTTGTTTTTCTGTTCTGTTGAGATCTATTCAGAGATTCTCACTGACAAAAAAAGCAGCTGCACCAGGACTTTCCCCTTCGTTGATCTTTTTCATTGTATTGCTTTCTCTAGCACATAGACACTGTTGAATAATCATGTGCATGTAACTTAAAAAATATTTTAACTATTAAAAATAATAATTGAAATGAGTTGGTGATGTATGTTCTGTCAGAATGCATCTCTCAGGGAAGATTTATGTGAAGGCTGGACTCAAATGGAAACATATTATGAAGTCAAACATTTAATACAACCCACAAACTATGTCAATACGTCCACCCAAATACCTTTGCATGTAATACTCTCATACTATATACCACCACATGTAAAGAATCTTACTCTTCATTTTGGCAACCACGGACAACACATACAGGTAAAACATTTCAGCACACCAGTCAAAGAAGAACAATAACACCAAGCTGCAGTGCTTACAAGATTACCGTCGCCGTGACACAATGACAACTGTAATCACCAGCCCACAATTACACAGAGGATGCTTGTGTATTGGGCCAATTGTAGAAACTTGGTTGACCCATTAACTTGAGGTGTGACTGTCTTTCATAATATGTAGTCCAGTATGTTGTATACAGTGGTGTATGCATATGTTTGTATGTTGTGTAGTGTGTGTGGTGTATCTGTACACACATATATTCGTGGGTGTATAAAGACACACATTTGTATTCAACAACAATTTATTCACTGGTGCAATACAACACGACTTATAAACAAAGAACAGTTGCATTGTCTTGAGATCGTCAAACATGCTAATTTTCTCTCTGTACAGGCTAATAGTGTTTGTACTTGATATCTGCACCAACACAAGCCTGTAATGCCCCCAACCTTGGTCGCTGTCTATCGTGCATTATAATTAGACCCAAAACTTGGAGGAAATTAAGGTTTAGGTTTCCATTTTGCCCCTGACTCTTTACTGGCCAGCCTGTGTCATTGTCACAAGGTGTTTGTTTGTTGTTCAGATCGGGTTAATTTTTAAAGCGTTAGCCACCAGCACCACCGTTACTGACAGATGGCACAAGCAGAGTGGATACATATTTCAAGATCATGCTAAAATGATCTCTATGTAATGATTATGGAGACACCTAGCATCTGGAGTTTGATTCTCAATTGGAACCACAGCAGCTAGTGAGGGAGATGGAAGAATGTCAGGAAATGCAGGTGTAAAGGTCAGTAAAGGGACCATCAAGCGGATTATTGTACCGCTTATATACAAAGTGTATATATAGTAAGGTTAATGTGTTCTTTGTGTGTGTGTGTGTGTGTGTGTGCGTGTATACATGTGTTTTGTGAGTGTGTGTGTACATTCTTCATCTGTGATGAGTTTCTTATGTTAATGTTGCCGGTAAACAGTGTGAACAGCAAAAGTAGATATTCTTGGGCTTTTGTAAAGAAATAGCCGGTGCATGGTGGCACGTTAAGCAAGCTCTCCTTCTCTCTACCTCTTCAGTTAACCAACAGGAACCAGCGCCTGAAGAAAAACACCACACCCACAGACAGACATCTACCACCACTGGTATGATTTCTTTCCTCCGTAACATTACTCACTCTAGAGGTATTGAACACCGTCTTTTCATCCAAGGGCCTGGTAATGGTTTTATAACTGAGTCGACTGCAGTTGTACTAATCTGATGACCATCTTATTCAGGTCATCCATAACCATCACACTGTCATGCGATAAAAATATTATATAACTGTCAATTGTTAGATAATTTATGCACCTTATCAGCATGTTTTCAGCAGCAAAGATAGTGGCTGTTCACAGATTTTCTTGAAATCAATCAACATATTGAGTTTATTCATACAATTCTCCTACAGTGTGTTAGCCCATAGTCTATCTTGTTATGGTTCAAATGAGAAATATGTAAGGTACAGTACAGTGCATGTTAAATAGTGGTTGAATGACAAAAGACAGGCCTTCGACTGAAGTCTGTTTACCCACACTGCACAGTTGCTATGTAATTGTAAAATTTGGGTAATCTGTCCTTGAAGGTTTAGCAATCTAGTGTCGAAGAATCTGGTCAAACCTAGTGTGAAGGTGGTTTTTCTTCACATACCAATGGGCAGAGGGCACTGTCAGTGAGGCCACAGTGTCAGAACTGCAAGATGTTGGACGTCCCTAATGGAAGATCCCATATCACAAGTCAGATCACATCTCACCCTCCTGGAGGAATCTGGTGAAGAAGATACAATAAAAAGGTAATGAGAACCTGGGTGAAGGGGAATAAATACTGAGGACCGATGTTAGAAGTCCCCAGAGCCAGATTTCTGCGAGGGATGTATTCACAGCATCTGTGTAGGAGGGCAACCTTTCAAGTTTGCTGGTTTTAACCCGGCCTTTTACACTTCTACCAGAAAGCAATATTAGTCCCAGATCGACTTCTTTGGTGAGTTTTCATCTGCGCCACGCCAAAACCAAAAACAGCTGCACCCGGACTTTCTCCTTGCAGCTGATCTGTTTCCACTGTACTGCTTTCCATGTATAATGTATAATAATCATAAGAACAAAAGTACCTCAATAATGATAATAATCAATCTCAAATGTACTGGAGGATGTATAAAGCAAACTGATTAAATGTCTCATACCAAAGATTTATTGAGCCAATGCTCATTTTTTTTTTTCCCATTGGCAGTAAAGCATATCACCTACTGTGTAGTTAGAGGCAATAAAAACACATGGGAATACAAGGATCTGCACAGAGCAAAGAAAATAACCCACCCACATTGTTTTACCAACTTTTTCTGTCCGCCTTTTTCTGTTTCAAAAAATTCGCCGGTGTCCTTATTTGACATGCACACATAACAACTCTAAAGTTCTTTCATATGTAACATAAAGAAAGTTTGAAAAGAGGTTTGTGATTAAAAGTATCATGAATTGGATCAGAGTTGTGTAATCCCCTTAATTTTGATGGACAACAATAATACAATATGAAAAACTGTCGGCCGGCGGGAGGTGGTCGGACATCAGCGACACCTGTCTCTCTTAGGTGTCCACTGTTAATTGCATCTGACTGGAAGTGTGACACTGATGCTGTTGCCTCACCATCAGAAAGTCACACACTGGAGGCACCAAACACAACTGTGGTTGTGCTCACTTTGTATGGAGAAAAGTAGCTGCCTCGGCAGAGTTTTCTTTCCATTTCACATCACGGCCGGGTGGCACTATGCATAGTCTTGGTCACCTTTGGCTGGATTTCAGTCCGCAAGAAAGTTTGTTTCAGGTAAGTAGCAGGCTGCTCTTTCTGTCTGGTAACGGTCATTCATAGATCACCTCAGCAGTCTTTCAGATGACCTCTCACTTGCTACAATTATAAACAAATGTTCTTACACAAGCAATGTGAAGATTATTCTGTGCTCACCAGGCACCTTATACCTTCAAGAAAGATTAAGATTTAACCCTAACATCATGGCATCCAAGGATGTACCACTGAACTACCGAAAGGTAAAGTATTGTTCTCCTGGTTCATATTCCTCTGTATGTTACAAAAGTGTTATTTCTGAGGTTGAATGGCATCAGTTGCAATAAATTCCCTTTGTAACATGTCCTTTTCCTTTATAATTTATCCTCACTAACAGCTTTTAATTCATGCTCATTCTAGTGGCCTTCCATTAGTCAGCCCACCTGGTTATGGTCATTATTCTATGCCAGTGTTGCTTGGTGCTAACATGAGTATATCTGAGGTCACCTAACACCAACAAGGTAGCATCCATCACAAGACAGAAAAGGCAGAGAGCTTATACAGTATGTATCATATAATGCCCCCAGCACAGTGCATTAAATTAAAAGCCAAGACGAAACCTCATAAACCATTTTTCAATCTATTTAAGATCCCACTTGCCGTTAACGCTAACATAATCCTGATGTATTATTCGATCTCCTCCCATCAGCTCCGTGCGTGCCTCACAATTAACCTGCTCGGAGCCAAACCCAACCTGCCCTGTTGAAGGCTCTGGACTTGAAGCCCTTAACCTGAACGCCATACCACCCGGCCATGAACATGTCAACCTGCACCTAAATCTTGAGTCTTACTATCATGCTAGCGCGGAATTTAGAGGAAAAGGTGTTAGGTTCTCAGTAGATCGCGATATATTAGGAGGTATGAGAGTGTACTGAGTTGCATATAAATTGCATCATTTATTGTTTGGGTATATAGTCCAGTAGGAGAGTCACCACCGCATTTTATAGAGTGAGCCCACTGAGACTTCTTTAGGATCCATGTCGTTCGAAAATGGTTTAACTTCTTAAAGTTGCTCCTCTTGTCTTCCAGGATGAAAAAGTCTCAACTCCTGATCACTTACATTTGGCTAAATTATGTACGCATTGCAAACATCCATCTCAATTTTTTCAGTCACCGACAAACCATATAGGATAACTGTGTTATCAGTTTGGTGAATGATGTGAATATTACTAGCATACCTGCTCTGTGCACTGAAGACCAGTTTTGTTTTGTTTGTTTTATGGTGGATGAACGAGTTTGTCCACTGATTCAGCCGAAGTGCACCCACAAGATCGCCTTCCCAGAGACAAATTTCTTGGACGCCAGACATTGAATCAATGAATTGTGAGTCACCACCAGACAATATATATAAAACCATGTACCATATTTACTGTACTTTTAGCAGATGTCAAAGAAAATCATTCAGGACTAATACCTTTAAAATTTAGTGACTATTTGGTGCCATATCAGGCTTCATCGCATTATTTTTCTTCCTTTCTTTCTTGGTCTTTCATGCAATTTGTGGACAATAGAAAAATATCAAAAGTTTAGGAAAAAGTACATAGCAAAAATCAGCATGCAGGATTATGATCAATGCACCCACAATTGCATTAATGTGTCATAACATGTTCTAACATGAACCTTAATGCATGTTGCAACGCAGTGGCCAACATCAAAACTAAACCCGGCTTTTTCAACTGTCCTTTTTCCACGAACTTTTTAAAGCCCCCTCGTACAGAATATTGGCAACCTTAGCCTTTAAAAGAGCAAAAGTTCTGAGTGTGGTTTTATTGTTCTACATGAATATAAGAGCTGTAGGATAGAGAATTCTTAATTCTAAAGAAGCCAGCATTAGAGAAAGTTAGACTCTTCAACATTATTGCTCTTGCTAAAGGAGCCACACTCTCATTTTGCAGACATTTCACTCATAACTCTGCTTGTTTCTTGTCTTGCAGTATGGATCAAAACACAGCCCCAGAAGTCCCGTACGTGTACCTGTATAATGACGGTTATATACACGATGCTAAACCGGTCAAAATCGTCAGCTCCTGTAACCTCGATATCTACACCTTCCCCTTCGACATACAGAATTGCACTTTGACTTTCAACTCCTACCTCCACTTCGGTAAGACATTTCACAGTATTTTCATTTCCTGTCTTTAAAGATTTTTGTATGCCAGTTTGGACAAAAGCATGTGCCAAATTATTAAAAGTAAATATAAAGAGGATTAAATAAGCTTTGTTCCCTATGTAGGCAAGAACGCATGATGAACTGTCCTGAGACAATTTTCTATTTTGGGACACCAAATTGTGTATTACTTTGCTTATACCACAGCCACTTACCAAAGGCTGCTCTCTAAATAAACTCCTATCTGCTGTATTATGAGCTAATTTCAGTTCTGGGTTATTGAAAATGGATTGACCCGTAGTGTAAACACATCAGAAAGTTCCAAACTGTATTTTGCCGCTTGTATCATGTGACTTTTTTCTTTTTTTTTGACACAGTTGGGTGATAGGAATGAGCAAGGGTCACGTGAGACGCGTGATATCTATTGCCAAACTCATGTTTACGGTGATGAGCCTTGACTTTACAGGATAATATATTACTCTATTCTTCTCTCCTCAGCGAAAGACATAAAGATTACAGTGGGCAGAACTGCAGAGCTAATCACAGAGCAGTCCAAAATGGTTATGACCACAATGGGGGAGTGGGAGCTGCTGGATATCACCTCCCTCGAATTCAACACAGACCTTGATGATGATGAGTATATCGATGAGCTTATATTTCATGTACGTTGATTATATTGTCTGTACATTTTTTAAAAAGGTCAGAACTGTTTTAACAGACTTCACTGCATAAACAAAGATATATACGGGGAAACTGTGGGACCTGTAAACTTAGGCAGCAATACCGCTTTTTCCAGGAGTATGAGGAAATAAAGAGATCTAAGGCATGCGGAAGGCAAACTTCCCAGAAAAGTGACATACCTGTGGTTTGCCACAGATTTCAGGAAATTCAAGTTCAAGTTCTGGCAGACTTTTGGCTGGAGGCTGGAGCACCAGAACAGCCAACAGCCAAAAGTCTGCCACATCTTAACACCATACTCATTGTCTTGTGTAGTAGGGGGTGTCTGCTTTTTCACAGTACAATGGATAAGGTGCCAGTAAAAGTCCACCCATGAATTTGATACTTGTCTTACTTTTTTAAAAACACTTTTTGTAAAATGTGAATTATGATGAAAATCAATCAGGCTGACAACATTTTAACTCAATTGTTTTATAAAACTGGCTTAAAAACTACCATATAATAGCTAGCAGACATGTCTTTGTGGCATTTCTCTCAGAGAAATGAGCACAGAGGTACCTGACAAAGTGTTTCGTCTTCCCTCTGCAGATCAGAGTGAGGCGCCGCCCGACCATGTATGTGGTGAACCTGCTGATCCCCAGCTGCTTCCTCATCACGGTGGACCTCTTCAGCTTCCTGCTGCCTCCCCAGACCGTGGACCGCTCCTCCTTTAAGATGACCCTCATCCTGGGCTACACCGTCTTCCTGCTCATAATGAATGACCTGCTGCCCATCACTGGAAACACAATTCCTCTCATAAGTCAGTGTTATTCATATTAAGCAACTTTTCTGAGTAGTTTTTTTTCCTGAAACCTGTCAGTGCACAAGTGTTTGTTACTTTTAAATTGCACTGGAGGCTGCGTGTGTGCAGCGCATAGACTGGGAGCTATCTAACAAAAATGCAGAGAAGTTCAGCTTTTCCCTCCAAGCGAATTCAGGCAAAGCCAAAAACTGGGCTTCTAATACACATAAACATTTGGGGCAGTCAGTCAGGAAAGTGTTACAACTTGATTTCCATGCAGTAATCCATAAACAGATATTGTGGGCAGAATGTGTTCAGATTTACATGTAATTTACATGTGATTTTCCAGAATGGTTACAAAGAGATTTTCATTTTTGACCAACATAAGCAGCTGTTCACCTGCTGAATATGCAGTAAATAATAAATCAACATTTTGACAGTGTGTATTGATTCTGGCCTCTCTGTGTGTGTGTGTGTGTGTCAGATGTGTTCTTCTCTCTCTGCCTGGCTCTGATGGTGGCCAGTCTCCTGGAGACTATTTTCATCACCAACCTGCTGTGCAGCTCCACCACCTTCTCCCCCATCCCTCGCTGGATCCGAGTGCTCGTTCTGCAAATTCTGGGCCGTCTAGTTTGCATGCCTCTGAAGAAGGAGTCAGGTATTCAGTTTGCTAGTAGTTTTACAGTGATTAAATATATACATAAGAAATGTCTGTACATGTAAATTGATATTTTAATAATTCAACCTTTTTGTCCTTAAAAAACAGACGTGGAGCGAAGTGTTGTGGTGGCAAACCGTAAAGCTGATGAGGTGCCTCTGGAGGAGAAGGGGCCAGTGGTGGAGGACAAGACCCTGCAGGAGCTGAAGAGCATGGGCAAGGACCTCCAGGCCATCCGCCTGCAAGTGGAGCAGCAGTCTGGTGGAAGCCAAAGCTCGGAGGAGTGGATCCAGGTGGGTTTCATCATAGACCGCCTGCTGTTCATCCTCTACATCCTCTTCATATCAGTCAGCTTCATTACCTTCATCATTATCTGGGTGCAGTCGAACAATAATTAGATGACTACTGTCTGTTTTGAAGAGCTCCATTCATGTGGCTAGTGACTTAAATGTTTCAATCATTTTTTGATCAAAACGTAATCATTTTGTAATGTTTTAGATGATGCAACACTATATTCTAAAGTTAATGTACTACTGTTTAGAATAATAAATGGTCATATTATTACTGCTGAACATTAAATTAACTCTACTACAATAACTAAATGTAGTTTTAGCCTTTTGTGTTATAATGTGTAATTTTAAAATGGAGGAAACCACTGTATACAAAATAAAATTACTTGGAAAAAATTCTTTCAGTTTTTGATTGACATTTATTTCAAACATAATTACATAATTTTGTTGCTTAGTGTTGAACCCCAACATTCACGGTGCTATAACTATATAACTTAACTAAGCTAAGATAACATAGTTAGAAATTGTAGTTATCAGCTATCACTGGCTCCCTCAAAACAAAATCTAGCAATCAAATAAATGATGTAAGATAAATAGCTGCTTTCATTCTATCATATAAGATATGATCATAATTTTAGTAAAACTCCTAAAAGAAGGTACTTGAAATAAATAGATATGTAAAAAAAATACTGCTGTTGAGTTGGTTAAGACTTTTATATCCAAACAATAATTCACTTGAAAACCACATACATGTTTCTGATAGCATGTACCTAAAGCTTTTCCTAAATTTAACCACAAACGGGAATTTTAATATTCAGTTATTATATCAATCATTCATATTATGGAAGACAAGTTTACCTCAAAAATGATTAAATATCATAGGTAATTAAAGCTTCTTCTTTTTTTTCTTTTTTTTAATCAAAGCATCAAACATTTGTGTAGTCACACAGATCATAGATCACAAATCATTTGATACACTTAAAAGGGGTGCACCACATTGCCAAAAGTATGTTGACTTCCAGTCACAAGATTGTGAAACCTGGCTGCAGGGGTTACTGAGGTCAGCCGTTGGCCAATATGGCCGAACTCATAGTCGGTCTTCCAATTCGTCCTATAGGTTTGGGGTGTGTTTGAGGTCAGGGCTCTGTGCCACAAAGCTGGAAGCACATTGTTTTTTAAAATATCACTATATACTATTTCACTGTGATGTCTCTTAGTCGAACCTGGCCCAACATATATTTACATACTTAACAATTTTACATTTGCATTGCAATATAAAACAAAAAATCACCAAGGAATTTCTTTCAATGTTGAAAACCTTCAACATACACACTTTCTCATTTATATTTACATCTGGAATACAGGACAATGTGGAATTCTGGTCTTTTCAGGCAACAAATAAAACAATATCTTTGATATATCTTTAATTGTAGTTGCCATCTTAAATCTGTGAATACAACTTTACAGGAAAGCTCTCACCACCAGTGCACCTAACAGCCACTTTTGACCCAATGTTAATGTTTTTAGTGCTGCCGGCTGAAAGTCAAGCCTCCTAAGCTTCTATTCATCCTCATCTCTGTGCTCATGCATGGTAAGTAAAGCTCCCATGGTACAGTAATATATACTGTATATATATATGTATATAGAGCTCCTGCTTGTTATTGATTTTCAAAAGTTAACTATCTAACGGTTATGATCCAGATCACTCATAGTGTGTCAACTGTGCAGTATCTCAACATTTAGGGGAAGTCAAAATTCACTCTAAATTAAAGGAGCTATTTGTAAGTTTAGCTATCACTACATAGCCAATGTTAGCATTAACAACTGTTTACTTACCAGCCTACAAGAAACATTTCAAGTTCAGCATCAAACTACATTCTTTTAGGTGTCTCCAGTGGTGGAAAGCAACAACAATGTTTTGCTTCTAGTTCTATCACATCTTTTCTTCAACTGAAGTTAGCATGATAACCAACTAGCCCCAGTCTGGCCAGCCTGTCCCATCACTTTCCAAGAGACTAACTGTAGCATCCAGACTGATTGCTGCTTTGTGCAGGCAACAACACACTTCTTCTTTCCTCTGTAGCTACGTGCAGTCCATTCATGCTGAACTGCTCTCAACCTGACACTGCTTCCCTGCTGGAGGCTCTCCAGCCAGTCTTCGAACTGAACTCCATTCGACCTGTCGTGAATATATCAACCCCCACCAATGTCAACATTAGCTTCACCCTGTTTGGCATTTTAGGGGTGGTAAGGCATACTTCATTAACTTTAAACCAATTCAATATTAGGCCATGTTCAGCTGCTTTTAAGTGTAAAGTCAACTTTATAACAATTGTTCATTTTACCTTTTGAGTTCAACAACTTTCTGTAATTCTGCAAACATCTTAATTGTGGTTATGTCAGTGAAGAAGGACATTTAACTGGGCCTAAATGTTGGTTCTTTTTCAGGATGAAAAGGCTCAAATTTTCAAAACGTTTATCTGGCAATCTGTAGTAAGTACTTAATTTCATCAATTTCACAGTTTACTAACAATAATAACATTGTTCATCTTTTGGGAATCAGAAAAATACAGAGGTCTGTTTGGATCATAGTGTAACCTGGTCAGAAGATTCTACTGTGTACTAGCAACTAAACACTTGATACCTCATTATGTAATCTACCACAAGACTATTCCAACTCATAAGTGGCAAGATAAAAACTTTTCAGTCAAAAAGAATCATGACATTACTGCTGATTTTCAGTTCATTTGAAATGGGAACATCAGACATTTTAAAATGTAACTGCCTGGTCACATCAGGCCACCACCTGAGCTACAGAGCTATAATTTATCCACCAAACATCACCTGAAAGCTCTAGTTTTGTACTGTATGTAGTGAGGCACAAACTTGTTGTATCTGTATGATTTGTGTTGCAGACATGGAGCAATGAGTTTGTCAGGTGGGACCCAGAACAGTGCGGCTCTTCATGGATTACAGTACCAAGAAAACTTATCTGGGTACCAGATATGGTAATCAATGAATTGTAAGTACAATCTACTCTGTGGAGCAGTGTAGCTTTAACTGTAGAGTAACTTACATACAAATGTCACCGGCCTGATCTCAATTGATCCCCACATACAAGGTTTATTGGAGAATATTTAGTTTAAGTCTTGGCATGGAGAACCACAGATTCTTTAATCAGTTAACAAATTGACATCAACACACTTCCTCTGTATCTTTTAGTATTTTCACAGTATTTTACCATAGAGTACTAGAGTACTAGAGTCCAACTCTAGTCAGTATAAAAAGGGATACAAGTTCAAGGCTGCAGCGCAAGAGTTGCCAGTCAGTCACTTTGACCTCATAGTCATTCATGTCAATTCATGAGCAGAATATACTGTCTATAAAGAGAAACCATATTATCAGTCTTATTTACTGGGCTTTATATCTTTTCTCATCTTGCAGTATGGAGAAGAACTCCGCTCCATTTGTCCCATACAATTATTTGTTTTCTGATGGCTTTGTTATCGATGCGCAGCCTGTCAGAGTGGTCAGCTCCTGCAGGCTTGACATCTACATGTTCCCATTTGACATCCAGAACTGCAGTTTCAGCTTCAACTCCTTCTTATACCGCAGTAAGCAGAAACTTTAAAAAAATAAAATAAAATCCTTTGAAGTCTTCACTACATATATATTATATGAGTCTGGACATGCATGGATGTAAACTGCAACTTGACTGGTGAAATGGATTAAATCTCACAAAAGCTTTGACTATATTATGGCTTCCTTTCAGCGGCTGCGCTACAGGTTCATCCAGAAGTATCTGTAGAAAAAATGTTAGAATCCTCTAAAGAAGTGATGGCAACTATGGGCGAGTGGGAACTAATTGGAATCACAGTGAAGAAATACAACTTAATAGCTTCAGATGACCTACCATATGAGGAGCTTCGCTTCCATGTAAGGAAATACTATGTATTACCCAATATATACTGTAACTTTTTCAACTCCCACATTGTACTGTTTTATTTATTCACACAAAAGGAAAGCTGAGAGAAAGGAACAGGATGGAAAAGTCTTTTTGGAAGTGATCCAAAAAACATCTTTATCACCAAATACTTTACTCTATTGTTTGTATATAACAATTTTAGTATTATTCAAATAAAATATCAATCCACCAAAGAACATAATATAAACTAACAGTGACCATACTGAGGATACATGACCATCATCATGCAGAGTCACATAAGCATAAACATTGGCTGTGCAAACATTATACCGTCATATATCATCATTTAACACTCCAATTTTTTGTTTTTTTACCTCGAAAATTGATAGTACAGTCGTGTATGCTGGGTATAAGGGTGTATTGATGTGAACTGGTGTAAAACTTTCATGTATTAAATGTTTGTTACTGTGATGATTTTGATTGACAGTCTTTTTTATCAGATGTAAGTAGATTTTTTTTTAAACACAGTGTGAATCTGACTTTTGCAACTGTAAAATAACAGTATATCACCAGCATCAGAGAAATGAGAAGTGAGGTTTACCCACCTCTGTCGACTGGTGCAGATTTCAGTGAGGCGCCGGGCCATGCTGTACGTGGTAAACCTGCTGATCCCCAGCTGCTTCCTCATCACAGTGGACCTGTTCAGCTTCCTACTGCCTCCCAAGAGTGTCAATCGGTCCTTGTTCAAGATGACCCTCATCCTGGGCTACACCGTCTTCCTGCTCATCATGAACGACCTGCTGCCAATCACTGGAAACGCCATACCTCTCATAAGTCGGTTGACAATACCTTAATATTACAATTAATATTTATTTCTTGTTGTTAGTAGCCACTGTGACTTGCTGTTAGGTTACTTGCACTTGTCACTGACGCAGCTGGACTCTGTATGATTCCCCCTGATCAACCCTATTGTTGTAAATACCGTAAATCCAGTTTGAATTCTGGCCAAAACAAAGTCCTAATTGTAAAAAAGGAAAATTAAGAAGACCGTCCTCTCTTGCAAAACTCAGTCAGAGTTGATTAATAAATTACAACAAGAACATGTTTTTTAAAAGTATTATCTATCACAAGATGGATAAGACTTCCCTGGAAATGATGAGTAATATTATAGTGAGTGAGTAAATGTAATGTTGGATCCCAGTCTCATGCTTATAGACTGAGGGTCCTCCTGAAGGAATCATACGTTTTAGCTTTATTTGGCCATGAATCTAGCTGCATGAGAGGCATCGTGTTTTTTTTTCTTCTTCAAAGTACTTCTCTTTTTAAAGTTACCTTTTTATAAATGTTGCATTTACCAGAATTTATTAGCTGACATTTCCAACTGATATTTTACTGGTTTTATATTTAGCATCTGTGCTTGTTTAATGTTCATTTTCTTTAAAGCTGCTATAGTCAGTATTTTTATTTTCTGATCAAATGACCATGTGAATGTGAAAGAGGTTGTAATGACAAAATTCTGCCACTATGGGGGCATTTTAGTATCTTTCAGCTCTTTGTTTTGATTTTACAGCCTGTACCTTTACTCTCATCTCTCTCATAGTGTCCTTCTCAGCAGCAGCGGGAAGCTGTTTTCAATATAAAGCTCTTAAAATCTACTGTCTGCTATCTGTCAGACACAGTTGGTGGCTAACTCGTGTATGATGGAACATTTAGCCATTTCCCTCAGGAGACAAAAATCAGAGATAAAAGGAGAATAAATGTTATTGTTGTTGTTACTTAAATTCATTAGAAGGGCAGAAACACAGCTTTAAATGGATGCTAATGCAACTCTGTATCCTGAAGCTTAAAAAAAACATTTTTTTGGCAAGTTAAAATGTGATAGTATTTATAATATATAAAATAGTTTCTGACAGTTTAAGGATTTTAAGGCGCTATCATCATTATTATTATCCCAGATGTGTTCCTGTCTCTGTGCCTGGCTCTGATGGTGGCCAGTCTACTGGAGACTGTTCTCATTACCAACCTGCTGTGTGGCTCCGCTCACTACTCTCCAGTTCCTCGCTGGATCAGAGTGTTGGTTCTTGATATCCTGGGCCGACTGATACGGCTTCCTCCAAAGCCCAGAGATCCACAAGATGACAGCACAGTCATCCAAAATCCTGCAGCACAAGGTAACATGTCAGACCTGAGATGTCATTTTACATAAACTGTTTCAAGCAGTCACAAGATGCAGAAGTTTTTGCAAAAGTCAGTATAAACAGTTAGAGCTGCTATCACCTCTTCTTGTGTCTCTGCTGCAACAGAGATGAAAGTCTCCTCCCCGGTGGAAGAGGACAGCGAGGCTCCAGAGCAGAGAGGATCGCTGAATGACAACAAGGCCCTGGAGGAGCTGAGGAGCCTGGGCAGGGTCCTCCAGGCTCTCCGCCTTCAGGTGGAGCAGCAGCTGGGTGTAAACCAGAGCTCAGAGGAGTGGGTCCAGGTGGGTTTTGTCATAGACCGCCTGCTGTTCATCCTCTACATCCTCTTCATATTAGTCAGCTTCATTACCATCATCATTGTCTGGGTGCAGTCATACAACACATCCTGAGTTTGTTGTTGTCTTCTTCCATTCTTGGAGGATTTTGTGGATTATTATCTGTTAACATGCATAGTCATATTCTTGTTAATTATTTCTAGGCATAGAGAAAAAATTTGAGGGTTGGTTAAAATGTGTTACATCACACCTCTACCTACACCTTTCACTTTTTATTGTAATGTTTTAATATCTTATTTGTTTTCTTTTTATTCCTAAAATTATCTTTTTTTACAGTTACAGTTTTACAGGCACTGAGGCTCTGAAACCAATATCTGAGGGATCTAGAAATTCCCACTATTTTTTTTCTTTTCTTTTTTTTTTTCTTGCATTGTCAGTTAAGCAGTAAATATTTGCAGGTTTAATTGCACACCTGGGCCTACAGCTGGACTCTACCCTGGGGGTTAGTAGTGAACAGGACAACACTGTTTATGAGTCTTACAAGTTCTTCTGCTTGCTCTTTCCCTTGCTTTTTTCCCTATAAGCAAATTGAGAGAAGCATTGCCACTGTGTTTCAACCTTAACACATTAAAGTTTTTCAAAACAATTTTTTTTGTCTTGATCTTTTTGTGGCGTGTTTAATACAAACATGAGGGCTGATTAAGATTCATTGCATGTTTAAGTGTGTACAGTATTTGTCCAGGACAGGCAAACTGTCAAAATAAACATATATACAGATATATTTAAAAAAAAAAAAAAAACATTTTAATGATGTAACGAAAACAGCTGACTTGTGTGACAACCTAGAAGTGTGCAAATAATTCAGATGGAAAAATGCCTGAGACACTGAATTTAGCCAATCAGAGACAAGATGCACCATTTGTTCAGGCTATTGACATTCTCTCTTAAGTTATGGAAACATTTGCACTCACACAGGCAACATGACAGAGGTAAAGACAGCTGGGTTCATCTTCATCTGTTTTTCACTGCTTCACGGTAAGGATGAAAATTCTGATGATCTATTAAATAAAAAAGGTAGATGATCAGTTGAAAGCTAGAAGCAAGTGAGCTGCTTTGCAAAACTTTCACTTCCACTTTGATTGTAAGAAAGCTACGAACACTGGAATACAGTGAAATGTTTGTGTCTTTGCTCATCTCATATACATTGGGGTATCCATCCTAGCTGCATACAATGCAGTATGTGAGTAGTGCTTTGAGCTAAATGCTAACGTCAACATGCTAATATGCTGTAATTATGTGATCTGTTTGCAGATATTAGGTCATGAACCAATGAGTGGGTCAAATTAAAATTCTCACCCAAGTAAAGGATCAATAAATGTATTACAGTTCTTCCTCAGGGGAGGAAGAAAGTGTGGCCCAAATTTCATGATAACCCACCACTCGTGGCTAAAAATGACTGAGCTGTAAACTCCTAAAACCATTAAAAAAAAATAATAATAAATTTAAAACTGACTCACTAAGCTGACACAATAACATGCTTTTCTGTCGCACCTAAAAAAAAACAAAAAACACAGAAACTGAGTAAAAAACTGATGGTGGTGATTTTATTAGCATTTTGCCCCATACATTTATACTTCATGTTAACAATTATGTAATACAAAGATCATATTAGAGTTGACAAGTGTGGATGTAAGTGTTGAAAATGGATTAATGACCACTGACCATGAATGAATGAATGAATGAATTTAAATTTCTTCTCTTTTTAAACTCAGGTTTTGTTGCAACATTGAACTGCACCAGCCCAACTCCTGAATCCCTGATTAATGCCCTTCAGAGGGAAATATTTCCTAAAAAACTACTGCGACCTGTAAAAAGCTTTTCTGATACACTCAACGTATCCATCGATATGACCCTGGTGGGAATTTTAGGAGTGGTGAGTCCATGAGCTACACAAACATCTATTCATGCCATACACATACACATGCAAAATTTTTTCAACTAAGTGTACTGTAATTGAATTTTATTCATCATTAATAATCATAGATATGTTATATCCATAGAATGAAAAAGCTCAATCCTTGACAACATTCATATGGCAAGTTCTGGTAAGTTTTCAGACCACTGACAAAACATGAATTAATTTGGGAATATGTCTAAAATCTTTAATGTCTAAAACACAATATGAAAAGCTGAATGAAAAAGTGCTGAGATATACAGTAAAAGGCTAAATCAGACTGAAAAAATGTCTGTCCCACATGCACAAGATTTAACCAGTCTGAACTAAAAATTTGATGGTTATATACCATGATGTAGACAATGTTTAACCTGTTCAACAGTGTCTTACTGCGACTATGTATTGTATGTTTTTCAAAATCCGGTGGCTTTTATTTTTCACAAAAGTACCAGATGTTATTTTGAAATTAAACACCCCATATTTTTCTCTGCTAATGGATAAGTCTGTTGATATTATATACTTTGCCATTATGAATTAGCCAGTCTCTCAATACTTTTCAACTTCTCTATTGTCTGTGGGTCTCAGCCACAAGCCCACTGGTCAATACTGAGTAGGAAGGGGGAAAGCAGCGAAAAAACCAGTGGGAAGAGAGAAGAAATCTTTTGGGAATACATGACTGTATCACCTGGAACACCACACAGCTGTCTTGCTTTGGATGGAGATTGCAGGCTTTCAACTATCTCTGCAGTGGCCAAGCCCCGAGAAAACCCATAGAGATCTCAGTCACTTGTACTGCAGTCATACCCAACAACCTCTGAAAATAAGCCACTAGCTACCTGTCCAAACAGGGTGAAACATTTCATAACCCTCAGGCAAAGACAAATAAAATACTGTGTACTGTCTTGGTTTGAAATTGCTCTTTGTCCTATTTACCTTGAATCCTACAGCATCTATGTCAGCAACAACCCTGTTTGAGTCATGTGCAACCTACCTGCAAGTTGTGGTACAGATCAGCCAATTGTCTAGATAAGGCAGGATCTTTAACTGGTAGACCTGCCCATGGAAAGCAAACTGCAGAAATGGTCTGTGGTCTGGCCAGATAGATACATGGAGGTATTAACTGTCTTTTAACCAATCCCCTTTATCTATGGACTCTGGCATCTGTCTGGTCACCCAAAAGTGTTTTGTTGCCTGTAGTCGAAGTAGAAATGAGAATGAGAAAATCCATCAATCCATCCATTATCTATACCGCTTACCCGTTAAGGGTCGCGAGGGGGCTGGAGCCTATCCCAGCTGACATTGGGCGAGAGGCAGGATACACCCTGTATGGATCACCAGTCCATCACAGGGCCAACACATATAGACAAACAACCATTCACACTCACATTCACACCTACAGGCAATTTAGTGTCACCAATTAACCTATCGTGCATGTCTTTGGACTGTGGGAGGAAGCTGGAGAACCCGGAGAGGACCCATGCAGGCACAGGGAGAACATGCCAACTCCACACAGAAAAGCCCCGGGCTCGAACCGGGGCTCGAACCCACACCCAAACCCAAACCCAAACTCTTGCTGAGAGGCGACAGTGCTAACCACTGCACCGTGCCATCCTAGTAGAAGAAAATATGTGGAGTAAACTCTAGCAAGCTATTTACTCTTAAAATCACCTCCTTCTTCAGGAGAGCAAAAATCTCTGCCTGGGCTGGGTCATATGGAGCCTGGAAAAGGGAAGGCGATGCCCCAAAAATTGGGTTCTGGGTCTAACACACACTTTTCCGAGGTCCTCAGGTATAGCTGGGAAACAGCTTTGGCCTAAGATTTGGCCTGACCCTCACAGTGGCCACCCCCCACTGCCTTATTTGATGTTCCACTGAATTCCTGAAAGCTCAGATGCCATCTAAGAGCATGGCTTGAACCATCATTGACACTGTGGTGGATGTTTTACATGATTATCATGACTATCAAAGGCTGCAAATTCTGCTGCCAGCAAAACATCCAAGACCAAGAAGTCTGGTGTGGAGAGCCCCAGGCTCTACACCTAGCAATACCTGCTCTACTGAATCTACCGATTGAAAATCACACTTCCCAGACTTATCCAATATGCTCTGAGAGTCTGGTCGAAACACCCTGCCAGGAGAAGAAAACGGTTGGATGAGAATTAAAAGCATTTACATGAACTGTAGAGTGAGTGATGCAACTTGCTTAACCAGATGCAGTCAATTGAGACACCTAAAAGGGAGAAGGGTTAGCAACAATCTGACAAATTGCACTAATAAATGCCGCTTGACTCATCCGTGCACTCACCTCTGTCATCAAGCCATACTCTTTAATAGGATATGATTTTAATAGGAATATCACCAGACTTATCCTTTAATCAAAATATGTAGTGGGTCAGTTAAAATGGTTGCCATTTTCTAAGCTGCACATCACATTGGTACGGTTCTGTTAATTGTAGGAGTGGAACATAAATGGACTGAGCTGGAATGAGAAGGAATGTGGAAGTAATAGAGTCTCTGTCCCTCGGGAACAGCTTTGGGTCCCAGATGTCCACATCACCGAATTGTGAGTTAAAAGGATGTTCAGTAGTCTGTCAACTTGCTCAACCTTAAACATAAAACAAAAAAATCACACCAATTAGTGGTTTATCTTTTATGCTTCATCTGATCAAACTGCCAACATTTTGGATACACTGCAAACAGCAAATAAAACAATGGTAATATTTAAATTAATTATTATTTGTAAAAACTAATGGGAAGAGTCAGCTTTTTGGAACATGAACCCTATCATATTAAAGTATAAATGTGCAATTGTGCCATGCTTTTTATTGTATTCTTTTCCAGCATGGACGAAGACAAATCTCCCAAAACTCCCTACGTTTACTTATACAACACGGGTCGTGTTTTTGATGATAAGCCGATGAGAGTGGTCAGCTCCTGCCATTTAGAAATCTACACTTTCCCCTTTGATTTCCAAAACTGCTCTCTGACCTTTGGATCATATCTACACTTTGGTAAGTCTGTCCAGAAAACAACAACATAATAAAATCTGATCTCAGAACTGCACCTCACAGTTACATTATAATTACCGTACATAAGCAAAAATTGTCACTTGAGTTTATTTACAATTTTCCTGTTAATTTTGTCATTTCAAATATGAAATGTTTTATAAATAAGTTCCATCTCTGTACAACTACGTAAATTAATTTCAGTGTTGTCAGCCCTGAACTCAACTTTCATGGGGACAACTTAACTCTAGCAAAATCTTTTTATTCTGTATTCCAGCTAAAGACATAAGGATGATTCAAGGCAACACAGCTGAAGCGATTCTGGCACAGTCCATGGAAGTGTTGCAGACTAAAGGGGAGTGGGAGCTTGCAGATATCGAAATAGTTTCATCTACCCTGGTGATAAGTGATGGGAGCTACTCTGACATCAAATTCTTTGTGAGCACTTTTTTATTTCATTCTCCATTTTGTATTCTCTCTTTTCATTCATTGGAGTCATTCCCATGTTCCGAGGCTCCTATGTTCCCCAGTTCTATACTACATATATTGGGACCCTGAAAAAGATGTTTCCCAGTTCAGTATTTGCTTAATATGAAATGGGCCATTGTGGGAACTCGTCAAAGGGTTGTCTGTTACTGATTAAATGGGTTAGGGTTAGGGTTGTTGGGTTGTTTTGAAGCCTTGTCCCAATAAGAAAAAGGATAGCATGTATGAAATGGGTCAATAAGAACATAGGACAGGCTCCTGTGGTATTATTAAGTCTGACTAAAACCTTCAAGCTTTGTACTTGTGTCTTATCCCAAGATCATTTTGAAACGTAGACCAATCCTCTACGTGGTGAATCTCCTGATCCCCAGCTGCTTCCTTATGGCAGTGGACCTCTTCAGCTTCCTGCTGCCTCCCCAGAATGTGGACCGTGCCGCCTTCAAGATGACCCTCATCCTGGGCTACACTGTCTTCCTGCTCATCATGAACGACTTGCTGCCTGTCACTGGGGACTCAACACCTCTCATCAGTGAGTGACACCTATAAGTAGATATAAAACTAGCCAAATAATACATTTTATCTATTGAGAAGGAAGCCATGCCATTTCTTTTATATTTATACCAGTATTTCTTCATGATCAAATGCCATTGATGGCTAATTAATACTTTGTCCTCTGAAAAGCAGGTATTCTTGCTCTGGCCGCAGTTGGCCACCCTTGATTAATAAAATCGGAATGAAAAATAGCTCTTTAATTCTTAACCTTTCCTTTTTTTGTTCACTGCAGACGTTTTATTCTCAGTCAGTCTCGCTCTGATGGTGGCCAGCCTGCTGGAGACCGTGTTAATCACTAACATCCAGTTTAGCTCCAGCCAGTACGGTGCAGCGCCTCAATGGCTCAGTGTCCTTGTGTTACGGTATCTAGCAGTTGTTGTTTTTCTCCCTGCAAAAAAGAAGAACCGGGTCACAGTCTGCCTTAACCAACCTGCTAGAGGTACAATCACTTTATTATTATTGTCTTTTAATCTGTCAGTCATTAATGGTGCTGCATCTCATTTTTTATGCAACTTATTGGAACAATGTTCCATAAGACAAAAGTAAACTGAGTGTGATGGTTCATTTTTCATTATTAATCTTGGAAATAGTAGTTTTGACAAAATTATTTTAACTCAAGGTCCACTTACTAGCTTTTTCTGGAGCTTCTTACTGCATGTTGTGCTCTTCTTCAACAAATGGAGTTTACTCTCATGTACCTACGTGGGTTTTAGGTGCATTTAAAAAAGAATGAAAATGCCAGAAATCCGAATCAAGCTCAAAAGATATTACAAAGTGTAATGAAAATAGACTCTGCAAATTAATCATGATGTTTGTGAAGCATGTGACTTAAATGTCCACTGAAGCTTTAGCACCACAAGAAATAGCAGCAGACAAAATCACATCTGTGTGAGGCAATGAGGAAATTGTGACATTTCCTGGAAAGAACTACGTCATTTCAGACAAACTGTATTTCAACACAGAAAGCCCTTCAGCTGCCCATTAACCCAACCTGAAGCATATTTTTACACTTTTGCTTTCAGACTCAAGGTTGAACTTTCACACTCAAGATCGGGCCTTAAAAAAGTTTTAGATTTGCTATGAATTTATATAATGTGCTTTGATTGCTTATGTTTGTTTTTTTTTCTTCTTGCTGTTGAGGTCCAAATGAATACCCAGCAATGAATACAAGCATCATCTCTCCAAGAGATCTTCAGAGCATATCTGGTGATATACCTCCAGAGAAACCCCCTCCGGATTCGGCTTTGGAGGAACTGAGGAAGATGAGCAGAGATCTAATGGCCATTCGCACCCAGATGGACAAACACTTCCTGGGAAGCAAAACTTCTCAGGAATGGCACATGATTGGGATAGTCATCGACCGTCTGCTGTTCGGTTTATACATGATCTTCATCTCAGTCAGCTTTGTCACTATTGTATGTCTCTGGGTCTGGCAGAACTCGACCTTTCATGGTCATTAAATAACACAATTATATTAATCATTAGCAAAAGTCTGAGTTTACCAACTGAATGTTTTTCAAACAGATGATTCCTCAAGTCAGTTCATAGGACCACACCAAGATCACAAAAAACATAAATGCTGCTCCTTTATATCTGGCTACCTCAGCTGCAATTGTACAAGTTCTTGACTGAACACACAGGAACCTCTGTATTCTCTGTAATTAAAATTTGATATATGATTCTGTGTGTGTATGTCAGAGAAGTCATATAATAAGGTGAATTTAGTACCTAACTAACACATGAAAGCATGATAAATGTTAAAGAGAGAGAGAGAGAGACAGAAAAGGAAAAGGTGGTGTAACATCCTATCAAACACAATAATGAACTAAAACTATTCTATTCTTGATCATACTACCTCAGCTTTGGTATTTTTATTATAATAATAGACAGATATTTACTGTTATAATAGTAGTTGTAGTAGTAATCAGACAGAAAACATGCAGGTGAATGTTCACCTTGGTTTCGGTACTGCAGTCATCAAAATCTAAGCTCAACTACCTTCAGAGACCTCCAGAGCTCTCTGCATTTTTAAGTTATAAAAAGTTTGTGAGTGGGGGTAAAAGTGGCAGCTTTTTACTTTTATTTTTCACTCAAGTCCGTAAGGTCCAAATGAGGTGAGACCTCTTAAAAATAAGTAAGGAATCCTCTTATTAATTTTATTGACTTAGCAAACCACACAGGCCCCTTTCCCTTTGTAGCTTGTCTCTTTTATCAATTCAATTCTATCAATTCTGCATTATATAAATGTATTTTAATCAAAATTGATCTGGTTTTATGTTGCTTCCCTAGACAGCTGTAACAGTGATTCACAGATTTCTCAAACACTATAAAGCCAATAATGAGCACATGGTTTAATAGCACAGAGACAATGGAGAACAGACTGTAACTCCCAGAGATGGAGGTGTTGAAAAATAAAATGGATCGGTGGTTACCGAAGGTGTGGAAAAACAAGTTCCATGTTGTCCTGTGTGTGTTTATGATCTACCTGCACATACCACAGTTTTGTGTGTTTCCTATTTCTATTTATTTAAATCCATTCATGAGGCTTGAATGTCCTCAAAAAGATGCACTTGTTTGCAATGTAATTCTGGATCACCTCTAACTTCCACAAAGACCTCGTTTATATTCCTGGGATTCCACAACACTCTGAAATCAAAGTATCTGAGCCCTAAAAGTAAGAAAATCTCCTTTTTTACATGAGGTTTGTACTGAAAGAAAATACTGTGTATTCCACAATTTCATTTGCTAATGGGATAATTAAATGGATGTAAACCTATTTGTAATTAGTCAAGATGTATATGGTTGGTTTACACATATTGTGGGGACAAAACTGTTTAACTACATTATAGGGACCCAAATATTTGAGTACAAAAAGCTGGTTCCCTTTTTTTTTATTTTTTTAGGTTTTGTTTGTGGTTAAGGTTAAGGTTTAGTTAGGATTAGGTTGTGGGTTGGTGTTCGGCATGTGGTGGTTGTGGTTATGGCAGGTCTCCAGAGAATTAATGTTAGTTGTTACAATCTCAAGTTGCAAAAACAAGTGTGTGTGCATGTACACTGCAGGTGCTCTCATTGCTTACGGTGGTTGTGGAGGGTTTTTAGTCCATCAGATCCAATCCACCATGGGTCCATCTCAGAAGAATATCAGCATCATCTCAGGTTTACTTTTGTTGTCAGGTAATGATAACCTATTTTTTATTTACTAGTTTATTGTCTGGAGTTATGTGTGTATTTTATTTTCCAAACTCAAGCAACTGAAAAGTCTCTCTTTTTCTTCATGTAAATAATAAGCAGTACTGTTATTATTTTAGTAATAACTACTGTAATAGTTCTACCTGTCTGTTTCAGCTTTAAGTGATCCTTACAGTGCAATGATGTTGCCATAATCTTGTCTGTTTTTCCTAAGCAAATTTTAATCGACTCTTATTGCATATGATAATGTACTACGTATAAGGAGAAAAAACCCTGAAAAAATGTATCTATCCACCATATTTCCCTACTCATCTTTAAGTTAATTCAGGTAGCAAGTCATGCTACATTATATTGAGGAACACGTAATTAAAGGATGCAATTGTGACTGTCTACTATCAAACAGTATTTGCCTTATGCCAGATAATACCAATATCATAACATTACTCAATGTAACGTTGGCTGGCTGTTTGGCCTCCAGTTTAATTACAGAACAATTATTCTAATATCATTTTCTGTTCGGTGTCCAAATAATTCAGATTTTTTTCTGATATTTAAGTCTGCGTAGGGCAGCATTTTGTTTTACATGGTTTAGTATACAGCTGTAAATAATTCATAATGGGAAAATTTTAAACTGCAATTAAGGTGTAATTAAAGCAACAGTCAGTGTTTTTCATAAGCTTCTGTCCCTCTCTGCAGCGTCTCTATGTTACAGTAAACTGTCTTGTAAAGAAGGCCACAGCGGTCCAACCTATGAGTCCATGCAGACTGTGTTTGATCGCATACCCTTCAGACCAGCAGTAAATCTCAGCAATCCTACCATAACCAACATCTCCTTCACTCTGTATGCAGTCTTGGGGGTGGTGAGTTTGTCAATTAATGCTCTAGGAAAAAGAGCAAGAGCTAAGAGAACCTCTACAGTAGCTAACAATGGAAATGTCAGGCAGCTTAAATGCAGGTCAACAGATGTCTGCTGTAATAAAACTGTAATACTGTAACATGTTACACTACTGTAACTGCAAACATTCATCACTGCAATTCATATTACTGATTATCATCTGTAGTGTTACAAAACATTGCATGTTTAACTCAGTTCTAACCTGGTTTAAGAGGTAGTTATTGGCGTCACTTAAGTTTTACCTGCTGTTCACTGTAATTTTAGAATGAGAAGACGCAGATACTCACTACTTTCCTATGGCTGAGACTGGTAAGTTGCGTGAGTAGCACTTACATGCAATTTATCATGTGCTTATAACACAGCTGGAATCAAGATTATCAAATGGCAGACAAGCAAGCAAATACTTCAATTTTGTGTTGGACATTTAACTGTGCATGTTTTCTGATTATTTCACTGCAGTACTGGCAGCATGAATTCCTAGTTTGGGACCCTGATGAGTGCGACGGTGTTACCAAGATCTCTCTCCCTGTTCAGCAGCTCTGGTCTCCAGACATTATCGTGTATGAGTTGTAAGTTCGACTCGGCTGTAAAAGGTCCCCCCCTTTTGATAAATCTGCCAAGGTCTTCTGAATTCTGAATACATGCCAATGCCTCACACCAATTTACCAATAAAGAACAATAAACCCCATGAGCACTGGGAGGCTTATGAATAATAGCCAATTTAGCTGCAACCAAGAGGTGTTAACACAGGTCTCAATGGGAGGAAATCACACCTCCTGTTTCAGTCAGAGCTGCTAACAGGTCTGGGACCAGACGAAGGCCCTCCAGTCCCATCTAAATTAGGTCTGGATACAATGTGGCATGCCAGTAATACAAAAATGACAAGTGCTGCGTCCTGCATCAGTGCTCCCCACTCCCTCCTCTGGACATTATGTCAACCCGTGTTGTACAAATGAGACGTGAGAGGCCGTCAGGGACGTCCCCTCTGATGTTCATCAAATCTGGAATGGATATGTTCTTCAAACTGATTCACAGTCAAAAATGGCTAGTGCACAGTATGACAGTTCAGGGTACAGGGGTCCAGGATCAGCAACACACTCTCCAGTTTCTTCAGAACCAGAAAATAGGGGAAAGTAGAGAGAGAGAGAGTTTGGAACATTATACCTCTTTTTTTCAGTGTCAGATATTTTCCCTGTCAAAACATGTTTGAAATTCCAACATGCAAATTTGAGAAAGCAGAAAAACTGTATGATTTCTGAGAAGTGATTTTACCTCATATTTTTGTTTCCCCATGGGTCTCATTTAAAAACCATCTTGATGTGTTTCCCTGCCATTGTGTTTCTGTTTAATTCTTTTACTTCATCCTAACTCCTCCACCTCCGATCCTCCCAGCGTGGATGATGATGTCTCCCAAGCCTGCCCTTACGTCTACGTCAACCACACGGGTCACATCCGCTGGGACAGGATGTTGCGGCTCGTCTCAGCCTGCAACCTGGAGATCTTCAGTTTTCCTTTTGACGTGCAGAACTGCACGTTTACATTCGGCTCCTACATGCACACCAGTAAGAACAGGCTTCTTAACAATTTCATAATCACACAAGCATGAAATCATCAAATCAAAGGATACACATAGGCACACAGAACCAAAAGCTGGCTCATCAGTAGGTCAGAAAATGCAACTGCAGTTGACTGCACTTACATTTCTGGGATCTTTTACAGGGAATAAAATAAAAAAGAGAACAAAAACATAAAACACTACGTAATGAAACGGGCTCATTTGGAATTTAGCTAACTTAGTTATTTAGATCAGCTTACATTGTACATTGTACTCATTGTGTTTTTCTTTTTCACAGTAAAGGATGTAAGGGTCAGTCCAGCCCTGACCTTTAAGGAGATGTCTGGAAACTCAAAGCGTTACCTGGAAGCCAGTGGAGAGTGGGAGCTGGTGGACATACTGGGAGAGACGTCCATACTCCAGTTTGGGATTGACGAGTGGGACATCATCACCTTCTGGGTGAGGGACACCAGTTTCCACAGTGTTTACTGCTCTTGCATTTGCAAATATAACAACCATAAACAAAATGTTTGGCTTTCAGAGACAGTACAACAACATGATGATGATGATACCACTCTTATGTCTGACACGTCATATAGAGAGTCAGAAACAAGAGTGGTATCAATCTTTTCATCTAACTCTCTAACTCTCTCTGAAACTGCTAGATGTGTAAATAAGCAACTGTTTGCTAAATCAACTACAGTCCTAGCTGTCAAACACTGAAAAAAAAACAAACTAACTTTTTAAATTCCTGGATTACACGTCCACATAGATGAATTCAAACTGAGTGTACCTTTCTTTTCCACTAGGTGGTCATCAAGCGACGTCCAGTGCTCTACGTGGTCAACCTGCTCATCCCCAGCTCTTTCCTCATGCTCATCGACATCCTGTCCTTCTACCTGCCCCCCCACAGCGTCGACCGTGCCTCCTTCAAGATGACCCTCATCCTGGGCTACACTGTGTTTCTGCTCATCATGAACGACCTGCTGCCCAGCACGGCAAACGGCACGCCCATCATAGGTCAGAGATGATGACGTGTGGAGGTGACATCACCAGGGGACTTGGGTTATAGGTTCCACCATCGATACAATCATGATAATCCATGGTGTAAATCAACAGTGACTAACTTTCAACTTGTTTCACTGCCCCCTAGTGAACAAAAAAATATGCAACTTTAGGTTTTTTTTTTGCCCATTTGTCCTTTAATTATTGTGACAAACTGTTCATTGGTCTTGAGTTGCAACAACTGACTAAACACAGAGATAATACTTACTGAAACTAATTGCAATGGTCAGGAAAAAAAGGGGGGGCATTTCTCTGGGTTCTTCCAAAATTTTCTGGTCAATAACAACACAAACAATGACATATTTAATGAGATGTCTCCATCTGTCCTCAAATCTAGGTATCTATTTCTCAGTGTGTCTGGCCCTCATGGTCATCAGTCTACTGGAAACAGTCATCATTACCAATGTTCTCCACCACAACTCCATGAAATATCAAGAGGTTCCAAACTGGGTCCGGGTGGTTGTCCTCAAACACATAGCCACCCTCATCTGCTACCGCTGGCCAGAGGAGGTCAAGCCCCCTGCTGTACCACAGAGGGATAAACCTGAAAGCTCAAATGATAGCTCAGGCCCGTGGATCATCCAACCAGCCAGCCACACGCCTTCCCAGCACCCAACCAACAACGAAGGTACTCAACAGACACAGTACATGACAAATACAACTTTTCTATCACTTTTGCCAGACAAAGCTCCTCAGTGAAATATTAGAGGCCATATATTAAAACAAAAAAATTGAAAAGAAATAAATCAACATATGTCAAGTAAGGAATGCCTCATGTATAAAAAACATAGCAGTATTTTAATGGAAATTTAAGTATATCATTTTCTACTATTTTTGCCAAGTCCCATTCAAACCATATATGTATATATATATATATATATGTACTCCAGCTATTAGTAATTCCATTACTAAGTTTGTGAAGTCCTTCAAGCTCCAACTGTGATCCTTCTATTACTGTTACCCCGCCAGGTATAGCGGCTCTGCCTGAACTGCAACAGATCTGTCAATACCTGGGCGACCTACGTGCCCACCTCACCTCGTTACAGAAGGAGAGCGAGCTGCAGGACCAGTGGTGCCACGTGGGATATGTCCTCGACTTCCTGCTCTTCCGCATTTATCTGCTGCTCATCTCCTGCTACGCCCTGGTCATCATCTCCATGTGGTGCATCTGGATCAGCCAGTCCTAACTGGACAAGGACAGGAGATCAGAGGATGTCTACATGCTAAAAAAGAATTAAGGATTTTGGATTTTGACTAGAAGGCAAAACAAAGCCTCTGCTGACATTTAACAGTTATTGTTTCTGTAATATTTGTTTAAAGTTCATTTCCTGGGTTTGATTTTGCAAGGAAATACAATGCACATTCACTACTGCTGGTTTTGACGTCCTCTAAGATGGACTAGTGAGTAAACGCAAAATAATGGTTTTGGGACATGGACTGTGTATATTCATCATTATCATCATCAACAATCATATTTGCAATTCCCCTGTTTTATTTGCTATGGTTAACCCCTGAGTGTAATGAATTTGGGGTTTTCTTCATGGAACAATAAAAAACAAAAATACCAAAGTGATCAAAAATTTCTGGAGCATCATCACTGTTACAATAATACCTTCTAAAGCAGTACTTCAACCAGTTTGATGATTTGACCAATTATCAGTTTTTGGGAAAATTACTGAAAAACCAAATAACTTTTTGAACATAAATGGCCTTTTGGACAAAGTTGAATCTAGCTTCCAGCCACAACATAGTGTCCAGGCAGTACCGTTCTGGGTGGAGTCCCTCAGGGTTTGATTCTTGGATGTCTATTATTCAACGTAGTGCTTTAATGAATGATAATATAGCACACCTTCTCTGTAGTTATTGACCTTCTCTGTAATTTATCCTTAACCTGATCATAAGAATGAATTGCTATTTCATTCCAGGAGAAAGAGACCAGCGATAACCAAAAGAGGCAAACCATAATTTTCATACAGTCCCCTAATAAGCAAATTAGTACAACAGCCAGCCAAGTGTATATTGCTGTGTTTGCCTTGTCTTCTGCTCTCACAAACTCATGTGAAGTTGTTGACACACATAAAACAACTTCAGCTGATGAGGATTTAAAAACCTGTTGAACTGTCTAAACACACACTATGTAAATAGTCATCAGATGAGTGGATCTCGTCGTCATGCTGCGAAGCTTACTGTAGAGTTAATATTAGCTTTCGAAGGAAATTGCGTTTCGCCTTGTAAATGACAAATTCATGTTGCTCTGGCAGAATATCTCAGTCTGACGGAGCACACTATTGACTTTCTTGCTCTGTAATCAGAGGCACTTGACACGATAAAGGTTTAACTGAGACCAAAAATGACAGAAGCGAAGTTCAATGAGCTCATCTTCATCTGTTTCATGCTGTGTCACGGTAAGGCTGAACACATTTTGACTATACACAAAATAAGCAAAGATGATCTGTTTAAAGCTGAAGTTGGTAGTTGAAGAAATGTTTTGAGTTACTTCTTGTCCGGTACAGCAGACACCTCTATCAAGTTTCATTTAAAGTTTACTTAAAGTTTGTTGTCATAAAGTACTAAACTAGAAACTTATTGCCTTTTCTCACTTTATACAGTAATACTACAGCTGCATGATACATTAATAAATACTGTTTCAATCCTGTTAACTGATTTAGAAACCACTATTACTTATCTTTTAACAACACAACCTTTCTTAAGGGGTTCCTAAGCTGTAACTAATGGCTTACTTATTTTGAATTTAGTTTCATTTTTAGGTCTCTATTATTGACAATAGAGACATGGCAAGAAATGAAAAAGACAGAAATGCAACAAAGGTCCCTGGCCAGACTTGGACTGATGATGCTGCAGTTCAATAATATGCACATTTTTCTTCATCATACCACAGAAGCCAAAAACAGCTGCAGTCATTTGTTTTTATCCTGTTATCTCTGGTCATATGTTAAATGTCATACTGCATTACAAGAAGACAAGAGGAGCTGATGTGGTGGCAAAGAAAGTTACCAGACCTGTTTTCTAATACCTTGTTTCATATATGTCTTGGATGTGGCACAAAGCCAAGTGTCCTTAATGCACTTACGTTGTGTACACACAGACACAGAAAGATCTGCAATGCCTCTGCACCCGTACCAATAAAAAGACAGCTACAATATCCCAAGACTTTTGTTTCCTACTCTCTTTTTAAACTCAGGTTTTGTAGCAGCATTGAACTGCACCAGCCCGACTCCTGAATCCTTGATGAATGCACTTGATAAGGAATTATTCCCTAAATACCTCATCCGACCTGTAAGAAGCTTTTCAGCTCCAATGAACGTATCTGTTGCTATCACTGTGTTGGGAATTGCAGGAGTGGTGAGTCTACACAAGCACCTATTTATGCCTGCACATAGACATTCATAACTTTTTCAATTAAGTTTTTAAGAGTTATTGATTTTAATCGATAATTATGTATTACTGGCTTTAATTAATTAAAAATATGTTTCATCTTTAGGATGAAAAATCCCAAATCCTGACAACAGTCTTATGGCAGGTCTTGGTAAGTTTTACGAACGCTGACAAAAACATGAATACATTTAGAGGCCTTTATCTAATTAAACCTACAAGGTGTAGAGGTTTTTATACTGCGATTATACTGTAGCTTCTGTCAAATTATTCTGATTACACTAGTTTTTGTTTGTAGCAAAATTAGCCAGTCGTTAATTTTTTACATCGTCTTGTATGTTTATCATCATCGGCTAACATTGTGTTTTTCACCAAAATACATGTACAATGACACGTTGTATTTTTGTCTGTTAAAGCATGTATGTAGTGACGCTGGTGGTGTTGTGTTTAATATAGGAGTGGGATATAGAGGGACTGAGCTGGGATGAGAAGGAATGTGGAACTGAGAGAGTCTCTGTCCCTCGGGAAAAGCTTTGGGTCCCAGACATCCATATTGCACAGTTGTGAGTTGAAAGGATGTTCGGTGGTTGTAAACCAGAGGGAAAATAAACTTTTTCAAAATTGGTTTAAAAATATCAACTCATTCATTAATTTAACTATTTTGTAATTCTGTTCTATTCTTTTCCAGCATGGATGAGGACAAATCTCCCGAAACTCCCTATGTCTATTTATACAACACAGGTCATGTTCATGATGATAAGCCGAGGAGAGTGGTCAGCTCCTGCCGATTGGGAATCTACACTTTTCCCTTCGATGTCCAAAACTGCTCCCTGACCTTTGGATCATATCTACACTATGGTAAGTCTGCTTAAACAGGAAACACACTTCTTAAATGATCTAATCGTTGAACTGTGTGATTCATACATCACTGCAGGATAAAATGCAGCTTTGTATGCAACAAAATGTTGACTGGAGATTAACTCTGGGCTTCTTTTGCCAGCTGTCAATGTAACTTGGGTTGTACAAAAGTGTCAGTGAAGCAATATGAATAAGAGTCAAGGTTTCTAACAGCTTTTTTCATTTGCAGGAGATCACTAACAACACTTAATTTGGGGCAATAACTCAAAGCAAAACTGTGCTATTTAAGGAATTGTTTGACATACTTGGGATGCTTATCCTCTCAGTTACTTCAAAACATGTCATTTACATTTCACTTTTTATATGAATTAAACTAGCTATAATCCGTTATTAGTGATCTTTAAATGTGCTTATATACAGATTTTGTCAACTTTGGACAGACCCAGCTTAGCTGTCTCCTCTAGTTTCCAGTCTTTATGCTAAGCTAAGCTAACCAGTTGCTGGTTGTAGCCTACTGTACAGACTTGAGAGTGGCATTACTGTCCTAATTCATAATCTCGGCATGGAAGCCAGTGAACATATTTCCCCAAATTCCCTTTTTTAAAAATCATATTCATTTTAACAGACTCTACAGATAAATTCAAGCTACCTCATATCAATGTTTCTCAAACTGCTAATCACACAAATGTAATCCCTTTGGGCATCTAATGACTCAAAACAAAACTGCGCTGTTATTCAAGCTACGGACATAAAGATGTTTCCAGGCGCCACACCTGAGGATATTCTGCAGCAGTCCAGAGAGGTGCTGGAGACTAACGGGGAGTGGGAGCTGGCAGACATCGGTTTAGCTTTCCGTACCCTGGCATTAGAAGAGGGAAAGTATTCTGAGGTCACATTCTTTGTAAGCACTTTTAAATACTCTAATCCCCCCATGGTCACATGATCAGCAAGACATACTTTTACTGGAATAAGAAACCTAAAAAAAGGTAAAATGTCCAAAGTCTGACTTTGTAACATGTGTCTCTTCCCAAGTTGATTTTAAGACGAAGACCACTCCCCTACGTGGTAAACCTGCTGATCCCCAGCTGCTTCCTCATCACAGTGGACCTGTTCAGCTTCCTGCTGCCTCCTGAAAGTGTGGACCGATCCTCCTTCAAGATGACCCTCATCCTGGGCTACACCGTCTTCCTGCTCATCATGAATGACCTGCTGCCTGTCACCGGGGACTCGACACCTCTCATCAGTGAGTGATGCCTCTGTTATGTTTACTGATTTTGTGTCAGAGAAGTCTGAATGAAATATTTCTACTTCTCTATGAAATTAAATTCAGAGGTAGCTAATGTCAACAAGGGTGGAAATGTGGATTATTACATTTCTGAATAGGGACTATTTTTTGGTTAAAAAAAAAAAAAAAGTAGCCTTGTTCCAGTGAAAGCTTTTCACAGTTTATTTAGAGTAACAGGATATTGTTTCTGTAAATACGTGTTGTTTAATTTGTTAAATGTATTTCTTTATTTTGTAAGCAGCACAAATTTAATTCCCATTCAACTCAGTTGTATTGGGGTGACAGAGAAAGTTTTGATTTCAACAAGGGTTTGAATTTGACGATATTATGAGGGTCAACAGTTACAGCTTTGCACGAACCGCTCGTGGCGGCCATTTTACTTTAAAACCCTTCGCACGCAATTGGCCAAATTGCATTTAAAATATCGGTCCAGTCTGAACACACATACATAAATATGTTATATTTTTAGATTCATAGTGACCGCTGCTTCCCGAAAATAGCATCGCGTTCAATGTCCATCGCAAATAAACGGGCAAAAACCTGTTTAGAAATCACAGAAAAAAGACGCTCCTCGTAACTCCAGAACTTACCTAGGAATCATCACGTTTTTGTGTTATCTTCAGTATCAAACTAATCCAGCGACAGCTGTCTGTACATCCGTGTATACACTGCAAACATGAACTGCTAGAGGCTAATTCGGCATACTTTTAATGGCGCCTGTTTTGTTATATGCAGACAAATACAGGTTGAAAACATCTAAGATATATCATGCAGGTAACAGCTCGCTGGCAGCATCTTACTTCCTGTTTTCCCCTAAAGTCCCCTGATTATGGGAACTGTAGTTTCAAAATGTCTGACAAATTCCATCAGTATTATTGACTATGTTGTAGGGTGTAGCTGTCTTAGTTTTGTTTCAGGGGCGGTCCTCAGTGTCAGACTTAAAAAAAAAAAAAAAACCCTGCTCTAAAGGAAAATGAGCAGCTCTACAACCTAAATGTCAACCTGCCACTGGTCTCCTCCCTGTCTATTAAACAGCTTAATAACTGAGTTGACTTCGTATCCTGGTTGTTACAGTATGAAGAGATAAGACACACCTCCATGCAGATGATCAGAAACCTGGTAACCACCACTATCGTGTTTTCAAGGAGATGAATAACAGGTTCCTCAAGTTTCAATATAAACATCTTGTCCCATGCAGGACCACAACCAAGACTGAAAACCAGGATACCAGCATTCCTGTAAGACAAACAGAGCTCAAGTACTTCATTCTCCTGAACCCTGCCATTGTTGTTGTTGTTTCTCCTGCAGATGTTTTCTTCTCCGTCAGTCTCGCTCTGATGGTGGCCAGTCTGCTGGAGACAGTGTTCATCACTAATGTCCAATTTAAGTCCAGCCAGCACACTGCAGTGCCTCACTGGCTCAGCATCTTCGTGTTAAGATATCTAGCTTTTGTCGTTTGCATACCTCCAATGAAAAAGAGCAACCGAGTCACAGTCTCCTTCAACCAATTTACTGGAGGTATACTCTTCTTATTATTATTAATATTATCATTAATTTTGACTTTAACTAGACATGTGATTTAGTTTCACCCAGTTGCAAGGAATTGGTGGTGACATTGTTTGAAGCATCAAGTGATATCTGATGGAGAAAATAATTTAATAGGACAAAATGTTAAGTTACAGAAAACTAATACCTAATCCATTTGTTTCCTCTAGTGTCATAGTATTGAAGGAATTTATACAAACTATGAAAATTATGGAAAACAAATCTGCCACTGAAGTTCCTCACTAATTGATTAATTCTGCTTGCTTACCACCTAGCTTTGAAGTACTGCCTAATAATAGCCTACTTGATGCTGAGATGTTACATCTGACTAAAGTTGGGCATGACTTGCACTGTAAACTTGAAAGGTTTGATCAGCATTATTTGCATTTTCAGTCCTGTTTGTGTATTCATTCTCTTCCCTGGTAACTGCAGAAATACCTGTTGTATTTCCTGGGAATCTGGGAATCACTGTTGTGAAGCATAAGTACTGTTGCCATGGTTACCCATAATTCATGCTTACCACATGCACTGATTTCAAACAGCAGTAAAATAGCCTAACTACATTTGAGGAGGATTTTTAAAGAGCTATTTTACAGGATTCAAACACAATGTATTTTGTTGTTGTTTGTTTGTTTTTGTTTTTGACAGACTCAGATATGAATAACGACATCAGCAGCATCTCAGTGAGAGATGTTCAGAGCGTCTTCAGTGTCACACCTCAAGAGAAACCACATCCGGCCTCCCCAGAGCTGGCCCTGAATGAGCTGAGGAAGCTGAGCAGAGATCTCACGGCCATCCGCATCCAGATTGACAAACACTTCCAGGGGAGCAAGTACACGCAGGAATGGGAAATGATCGGGAAAGTGATCGACCGTTTGCTGTTCGGCTTGTACATCATCTTCATCTCTGCCAGCTTCATCACCATCGTGTGTATATGGATCTGGAACAACTCGTATACAGTATGAAAAAGAAACTGAAAGGTTTTTCAGTCCTGTCTGGGACACCTCAGTGACATTACTGAAACTGTACCAATGCTACAATTCATTCAGATTCTCCTTGTATCAAGTTTGACCAAAACGGTGGCAAAAGTTGCCAAATCTAAGGGTCTGACCTAACACCCACACTTACACTTGCACTTTAATATTAAAGAAACTGTATGTTTGATCTTATATGATATTTGTTTCTCACGTGGAAATCCAAAAAACAACTGAGCTTGATCAATACATGTATTTGTATGAGCAAGAGCCACAGGAAGTCCCATGACCTCCCTCCTATATCCTGTGCTTTAAATAAAATGTGTTTTGACTGCTGATCACAGAACAGTTTTTAAAACTGTGTAAACTATAAATAACCACGGCAGCACAGTACACACAGTGCTGAAAAACTGAACAGGTAGTAACTCCCAAAGGTAGAGGAGAAGAAAAATAAAATGGGTGAGTGGTTACCAGAGGTGTTGAACAACAAGTCCTGCACCATCCTGTGTGTGTATGGTCTGGTCTAACATGGTTTGGTGTGTGCATGTGTGTTTTATGTGTATTTATTTATTTACAGTGTTTCTGAGGACGAAGTGTCCTGAAAATGAAGTGGGGAGTCATTTAATAATAGAATAATAATTCAAATAATTTTACAACATTTTCAAAAAATGTTATAAAATGTTGTATTTATTAATTCATCACATTTTATCATTGTATGTGATGGTCACAAGGGTGCTACATTAAAACCTCATTCCCTCTTTTTTAAGTTGTTTCTGAAGTCATTACTGTGGGTTGCCTCTTCCTGTAGCCTACAAAAACCAACTCATCCCTCTACAAAGTGTATTTCACACCACCCAGTTTACTAATGATTTAAATATCTGAGGTTTATGTCAGATTATATCCACTAGATGGTGCCACTGATCAATTGTTGGAGAGTTAGTTTACTGCGTTAACTGTATGAAGCGGCTGCAGAAAAGAAGACATCAGCTGCCCACACAACTCAAATGTCCCAAGAGTCAATAATTTCATTTAGTGTGGAAGATTAATTTGTTTGTGTTCTTACATAACTTCTGATCAATAGCCTGCAGCCTGTGCAACACAAGATATGAGTTACATTATTACTCACACAGGCAGTTATTGGTGGAAAGTAACTAAGAACAATTACTGAAGTACTTTACTGTACAGTTTTCAGGTACATGTGTTTTACTATAATATTTCCATTCTCTTTACTTCTATTCCACTACAGTACAGAGAAAAATATTCTACTTTTTACCCCACTACATTTACTTGATGTGGTTCAGTTAAACCAGACTTACCTACGGGGAAATTTACACAGTACCAAGCAGTATATACAATATTTGAAATTAGCCCACCTACAGCATCAACATTAAAGTGATGTTTCTATATTAATGTGTAAATAATCTAATGATATATTTTATTCTAAAGTGGGCAAGTCTATATACTGAGTACTTTTAGTGTTTTAACTGTATTTTTGTGCTCTTATACGCCACTGTTATTGTTACTTTTACTTAGTTCTTCCTCCCAAAGATTAATGTACACAATAGAGGGAGGAGCTAAATATTTTTTTGACAATAAATAATGTCAGTGCTGCTTCTTGTTCTGACACATATTGTGCCGTAAGGGTCTGTGGTAGTTAAAAACTGGGGAGTATTTGATCAGGCACCAGTTAGTGTTACTTTACTCTTTCTCTGGTAATTGACAACAAGGTTTCCATCACAAACTCATCGTCATAACTTTACTATTGACACACAAAACAATGACCGTCATGAACAGTCTAGCCAGTCTTTTATTATCAACATAATTACAGAACAAAGGCAAATTAACACAAATAATATTCATAATAACAATAATTAACATTTTTAATAATAGACATTTTGATCTGTAGTGCACTTTAAACCTCCATACGCCTCCATGTTAAAGGCAGTCCAAGGACAAACAATCTGCTGAGCTGAGGAGGTTTTTCAGTGGAGTCATTTTGGTCACTTTGTTCAGGAGCTGTGAGGTGAAGAGTTCAGTGTTTCCTTTAAAAGCAGCCTGGTTAAAAACCAAACATATGGCCACGGTTTATCTCTTTCATGCGTGTCTGTGAAGGCTACGTGACATGAATACCACACTTATTGCTTTAAGTAGCATCTCATGGGAGCGTGTTCATCTCATGAGGGATTGTACACATAAAGCAAAGCCTGTTGAGGATGGTACGTGCCTCATCTATTAAAAGCTTTGTACATATAAAATTGCTGTAGGGACAAAAATCCACGGCAGGAAAAAAAAATTCTGAAATGTTTGATTAAATCAGTGGGTTGCATATTTGTTTTCCCACAACTTTCCTGTCATTAACTATGACATGAACATATGTTCATTCTTCCCCAAAAATATTCTGTAAAAAGAAAATCTAACATTTTTAGTAGTGAGACCTCAGGGTGCTGGTTATTTTAACTCAACGCTTGCTGTGCACACTTGAGGTAAAGCCCTGAAGTCAGTCACAAGATAATTATTATCATTATTATTTTTAAATCTGCAAGAGTTATAGTTCAGATACGCTTTTAACAAGTGACAGCATCACAAGAAAATGGAACTAGATCAGCAGCTCCCAAACTTAGTATCAAGACCTCCCAAAATGATCTTTTTTTTAACTTCCCCATTACTTTGGCTTTATTCTTGTTAGATATTGGGTACTTTTACCAGTCTGAGCTTCTAAAAATCCTTCAAATAAAACAATCTGAGAAGGAAAATGACTCTTTAGTTGAACTGGCCCCAGCTTCATGCTGTATTTAACGTCCAGAGATGTGGGTGGTATCGATCTTCTCATTTAACTCTTGGCAAGAGAGCAATTTTTCGAAAATGCCACGTGATTCCTTTAAGGGGTCACAAGCCAAAAAAAGTTCGGAACCACTGTGCTAGACTACAAAGATCTGCTGGAGGAGAAAAACCACTTACATATGAAAGATTTCAGTCCAAGAGTATGAAAATTAACTTGAGGATCTCTCAGTTTAGACTGAAACCCTTCACGGTGTAGTGCAACCCAAGTGACAAGAACTTCATTAAAGAAAGAGAAGAAGTTTTAACATGAGCGTCTGAAAAATCCCCAAAAGTGTGATCGTCCCGACTCACCCCCTCCAACAGAAACAGACAGGATCAGTGCAATTAACTGGACTCTCTCTCTCTCTATTATTCCAAAACCTACAATGTTAGAAAACAGGTAAGTGCTGATTAGGCTGGTGCAAACCATTTCTGCATGGCTGCATGTACAGCAGATAGACATGCACACACACACACACACCCCCCCATACCCACAGGCAAATACACGCATATTCACCCCACTCTTTCTAGCAACCGCACACACACACACACACACACACACACAAAGCAGCACAAAAATTGAGCATTTGCAGTTAAAAATATTTGCAACACTGACTCTGAAACCTCTGCGACGTGCAGTCCTTGTATAAATTCAGCTTTCCAATGTAACTCCACCAGCTCTGCCAGTCTGAAGTTCATTGGTCCCAGAGGCACATAAGCGTGGCTAAAATAACTTTTTTTTAAAATGACAGGAAGGATCAAGGGATAAGAGAGGATTAATTAAATGTCTTCAGTGTTTTCAAATTAAAACAAAAACTTCAATATAAAGGTCAGGATAGCTTCAGTATCTGCACTGACAGTCAGTCAAATCATAAAACAGATCTATACTTTTGCTTGCTATTAGATTTTTTTAAAAACTAGATCCTGTCATTTTAGAGTCACAAAAACAAACTTCAGCTAAGCCAGTAGCCAGTAAAATCACCAGAGTGGAAGCAGTTGCCAGAGGCTGCAATTTTGGGAAGGAGAAATATCAAACCTGGGTAAAATAGTCTGAGCAAACACTTTTTTTTTTCTTATCTACTCGAATGTCAAACATATTAGTTTTACCACAAAAGAGCAAAATGCCAACGAGTTTCGCAAATCTCAGGCCCTTTTCACACATGTAACTGCAACACAGCTGGTGTCACATAACTTTCTCATACAAAATAATAAAAAATTTACTGCACTGCTCAAAAAGGCAGAAAAAAGGAAAATGATAGTTCAATGGGGAAGAAAAGTTTTAACACTTTTTTCCACAGGACACTGATGAATAATTAATTTTAGAGCAACAGTGATTGCTGTCAAACACTTATTTTTTTTATACTACCACTAGGTGTCGCTAAAATAAATATTTATATTTATTTATATCAAATTGTACACATAGGGCCTTTAATTTTCATTTATGTACAAGGACATTAATTTAGGAATAAGTGCTGTGGATGAGCCAATGCCAAGTTGTAGAAGAAATGTCAGAATATTTTTAATGACGTTTCTTTGCAAAATGACTCAGCCTCAAACAGAATGTATTCACTGAGTTAATACATGTGTGAAAAGGGCTTGCAGAAAAAATTTATCTGAAACAACTGATGTGGTAAAAACTGCACATCCGGCATCTGTCCATTGATATCAAAACAGCCGTTTGCAGCGAGTATTGTCGCCCAGGACTGGAACGGAAAGAGAGGTGGTCAGTTACTACAATCATGGTCGCGTTGTGCTCTTCTTCTTTTGTCTCCGAGTCTCCTCTGTTACCAGGGACTAGCTCCCACCTCCCTCGTCTTCCTGTTCCTCCATGTTTTTGCGCGCCATCCTCTCTCTCCGCTCCGCCAGCCGCTGACACCGAGGACAGTCTTTACCTGTCCGGAAGCAGCCGCGATGGTAACACGCGTGACACTCTGAAAAGAGATAAACAAAACAAAAACAAGGGTGAGTTATGTAAATAAGTCGAAGGGTTTTATATCACGTGTCACCTTAACAGAGGAAGATGACACAGAGAGCAGCTCCCATCCCCTAAACCAAACAATGCAGCAGTGTTAACACAGCGTTAACCAGTTAAACCAGTTTGCCAATAATGACACAACAACCAATCAGGATCAGACCTGACGGAGGACGGGTGAGGAGGCGAGTATAAAAGGTGCAGGAGTCAAAGGCAAAAAGGCAGAAGGCAGGAGGAGGCAGGTATGTGAGAAAGCTGATATCCTGGGAAAGTCTCTCTCTCACACACACACACACACACACACCCTAAACCTGTTCAGACACATTCCTTTTCTCCAAGAGTCCCTCACAACTCTTCAGTCTCTGAACTCATATACTTCAACAGATAGTTATTACTCTAATCCTTGTCTGAAATGAGTTTGTTTCTGTTTCCAAAAAAAGAAAAAAAAATGTGATGAAAAAAATTCGATGAAATGACAAGCCATTCAAATTCACAAAACAGAGTTTATTTCATGTTCACATTAAGATGGAGCTTAAATAATATGAGGAGGATGTAAAAGCAACTAAAAAGCATAAATAACACATTGACTGACACATGTTGTCACCTCGTATGATAAGAAAAGTCTTCAACAAGTCTAAACAACAACATAGTGGCTTAAGACAAGGGAACGCAACAACAGGCATCATGTTTCCTCTGAGATGGAGGAAGAACCTACATTTAAATTAAACACTACCTCTGATGAGACTAACTAATCAGAGAGAAAAAAACTTCACAGGCTCAGGGGCAACACGTGTAACAGACTCTTACAAATGTCCAAACTGAAATATGTGACCAATGAAATATAAACGTTGATGAAGGAAACACCACTTTGGTATAATTTGCCCTAGCACAATAAATTATCTTAACTTTTGGCTACAATCCATCTCTGGGTGACAAGCTGTGTGTGGCCAAGACAAAAACAGTGCAGAGCTCAGGGCCAGAGACAGGAAACTAAACCGGTGACAACACACCAACATCTCCAGAATCTAAGCCAAAAAAAAAAATAAAAATCCATCACCAAACAGCTGCCGAACTATCTCCCCTCCACCAGCTGTGCAAAGCCATGAAACACCACCACAACCACAGTGCCAGGAACTCAGCGACAAATGGGAGCAGTAGAGGAAAAGTGCGAGAAATGTCTCCAACCACCAGACAGCTGAAAAGGTGTGAAAAGTTAAAGATAGAGGATAGCAGATAGAAGTAGGACAGCGCAATATATCTGATCATCACGGCTTAGTGAAAATATGCTTGGCATGTTGGGAAATATGCTTGCTTGCTTTACTGCCAATAATTAGATGAGAAGTTGTAACTATGCACTCCTACAAGACAGTATTTGAAATCTACAGGCTATAAACACTGTGGAAAACATGTTAACAAGCGGGAACTGTGACCAAGTTAAACCTCTGTAAACCTAAATAACTAGTTTTGTTTGATATGATTAGATAAGGGTGACTATAATCCAGAAGCCTTCAGCTAAATGTTACCAATAGTCAGTCATTAGGATCAAGATGAACGTTACGGTCAAATATTGACCTTTCATCCATGTAATGAAGTGTAACTTGGCTGATAACTATTTTACTTAGCCTAACTCTTTGCTATCTTTTTAGCTTTAGTCTTTTTAATGCTCCTACTCTTTTCCTCCACCTCTCTCAGTACAATCATCTGTGTCATTTATCTCTGCACTCTCTCCTCCGTCTGTATTGCTCTCCTTTTCTGTCCCTTCCTTCATCTTCCTGCCTCTGGTTACCCTCCTGGCTTTGCGGGTTTTACGCCCTCTCCAGTTAGTCTGGGCTACGGTGGTTGACCCTTTTTGGTCTTCCTCCTCAGCTTCTACCTCTCTTTTTCCATCACTTTCCCCACTTTCATCCTCCTTTCTCCTGCCTTTCCCTCTGGAGAAAACGGCAGACAGCTGATGCGGTTTTAGCAGTTTCTGAACTGTAAATTTCTCCCCTTTGTCTGCGCCAGATTCTGATTTTACTGTTTCAGTTGCCTCCATTTTGCCTTTGTTTTCATTTTCATCACTCTTCTCAGCCACCCACTTGGCTTTTACCCTCTCTTTCGTTCCTGTTAGTTTCTCCAAAAACTGACTTTCAGATTCTTCCTCTTTCACTTCCATTTTCCCTTCACACTCTCTCTCCTTTTTCGAGAAAGCCTTGGGTAGACTCGGTAACCCCAAAACTTTCCAACGTCCTTTCCTGTCTTGTCCTACTTCATCTAGACTCTCCATACTGCTGCATGTTTCACTCTCACTGTCTCCTCTGGACATGCTCTTCTTTAGTCTGTCTATTTGCAGAACCTTCAATAAATTGACTTTTTCCCTTTTTGAATGCCCATCTCTCCTTTCCTTACTCTCTGCTCTCTCCCCCTGGTCATTTCCTTTCTGCTCACCCTCTTCCACCCTCTCTGACTCTGACACCTCCTGCTCCTCTTCACTGCCTTTACTCCTAGAGAAAGCTTTAACCAGCTTTCCAGGAGTAAAAGCTTGAAATATTCTTCCTCTTTCCTGTCTCTTATCTGCCGTATCCCTCGACTCTTCTCCCATCATTCCCCCCTCCCCTTGCTCGTCACCGCTTATCTCCACCTGATCCACCTCTAGCTCTACAACCTCCTCCCCTCCCTCCCCCTCCCTCCTGTCACGGGAGAGAGCCCTCGCCAGCCTACGAGGATTGGAGATCTTCCAGTCTCGCCAGATTAGTGGAATGAGGGGGCGGGGGGAGGGGGCTCTCGAGCTGCCCATGCCTGCCACCAGCAGAGTGGGCTCACCTTCGCAGCGCTGGCACTTGTTCAGCTGGAAGGGGAAGATGATGTCTTTGTCGTTGCCACAGAACTCGCACACGAAACCCTTCGCCTGGCACAGCTGGGGAAGATCGAAGCAGAAGTGACAGAGAAAGCAGACACCGGATTAAGATCAAATAACCCGAAGTAACTGATTACTTCTGTCTATTGTTAAATCATCGTAACAAATCTCTCTGTCTTACAAGAAAGGGCACAAAACGAAGCAGATGGTTTTCTTACCACACAGCCAGCTACGTGCGTGGTACCAAGTTTAAGCAGCTCTTTCATCCGGGGAGCCAGTTCCCCGTTGCGCACAGCAGTGAGGTCACTGAGGGAGAAGAGGTGAAGGTCCTCAGTCAGGTGACCCGGCAGGCTGTCAAACTGGTCGAGCACCCTGAGAGAGACACACACACACAGACACACTGCTGATTCCCATCTCGAGAGGGAGCATAGATTTGTGCACTTTAGAAATTACTGTGAAACTCAAAAACAAGTACACAGATAAACAGATATCTTACTCTTTAGCAAAACGACAGGTCTTGAAGAGATTTTTCATGTGAAACAGCTGCACCCTCAAAACCTAGATGACAACAAAAAGGAAAAAAAACTGGTTACTTCAACAGACAAAGAAAAAAAGGAAGACAAAAAAACCCAGACAGCTACTGTGTGAAACATAACAATAAGGAACAAAAGGCAGCTTCAGATCCTGATTACGGCATCTGTGTGGTTAAGGTGTTTTAATATTCAGCGTCTCTGCCAGCTGACTGAGGTGGACAAGCGTCAAATTTCTCCTCTTTCAAAGTGCAAGTAGATAGCTGCTTGGACAAAGGATTAAAAACAACCCTGTACAATTTTATATCACCATGAGAAAGTTTTTTAAGGCTTTTAGCACAATCCTGTTTTATCACATCACTCAATCACATCAACTCAAATGCTCTGTTCTGTTCTACTAATAAAATCTATTTAGTGCACACCAAATTCAATCCAATGTACTCATAGAAACACACTACACACTGAGGGTAGATTACACAACCAAAAGGTGCAAAGAATGCACATCTCATGTCCCTGCTTTGGAGGGTTTGCTGTTGGATTACATTTAAAAAATACCAGAGGTTTATGCTTGTACTACTGCTGTTCACTAAGCAGCAACTGTGAAGCAATTAGTCTTTTTATAGCATCATGGTCTTCATGGTAGTTCTCAATGGCATGAATGACTCTATTCATTCTGATTTCCCACACAGATAATTTGAGTATTTTAAGCAGTCACGAGTTTGCTGTTTTACAATTAGGAGACTTCGTGCTCAGCAAACAGCACAGTGCACAGTGGCTGTTTAAATTACATTACTGGTTCTAGTGGTGGGATTCCCACTGCAGACACTGATAAAAAAAGAAAATAAAAAGACCCAACACAGCCAAAATTTGCAGCCATCTGGGTAATGGCTAATTTTCCATCCCCCTGCTGCCTCTCTACTCACCCTGACAGCCTCCAGTGCTTTAATCTTTTTGTACAGGCCACTGTTGATGTCATTGGGGTTGAACAGCGGGTCTCCCGCGATCTTGCTCAGCAGGTCCCGGGCAAAGTTGCTGACATAGTACTTGCTAAAGTCCCACTTTCTCAGCACTCGGCCGGGAACCACTGCCTGGGCGTTCTCATGGCAGCACTGGCAGAAGTAACGGCCGAGGTATTCACAGTAACGCAGTCGCTTAATATAATCTGGGTTGGGAAAGAGGCAGAAGATATACAGGCAGGGTAGAGGTAAGAATAGAAGACAGTGTGTTTGAGCAAAAAAAGTACACTGTCAATGTAAACAAACATTCAGTGTTTTGACACGGTTTCAATGGAAACATGTACAAATGTATGTTAAAACTATAATGACTTGAAAAATCTCAAGGACCAAAAATATGAAAAAAATAAATAAAATAATCTAGTGGTATTTTTCTTGGTCTGCTGGTCATACCTGGGTCGATGCGGGTGCCACAGCCGGCGCACCGGTAGTTCTGTTTAGCCACAACTATCTTCCTCCTGACAGAGAAAAAGAAAGTGTAAGTAAAAACACAAACAACACAAAAACAGTGGGAAGCAGAAAACTTGTAAAACTAAACATATTTCAGTTCAAAACACATCACATTACAGTCACTGTGTGTGTCCTCACAGTTATTATGAGAGGTAATGAAATGAAGCCAGCAGTCTTGTTATCACTTCTGAACAAGGAAAGTATCACCCAGCCAATTCTGCCATATAACTAGCAGCTTATTAGCAAATATTTCCAATTATTTAATCAGTGCTCTGTTGAAACAAATGAACTACAAACAAAAGAACAAAAAGAAAGTGAGAATATCAATAAGGGAAGGTAACACCCGGTGTGGACTCACTTGGGGGCAGGGTGAATGTTGAAGATGATCTGCGGTCGAGGCGGTGCCCACTCGAGGTTGCCTCTGACCCGAATCCTCAACTTGTAGATGTCTGCATGTTCACCGTCATCAGGTGAGATCGGCAGAGAGTCGGGGATGGGCAGCAGCTGGGAGACACAGGAGAGTTGAGTGAGTTCGGAGTTCAGTTTTGTTCTCTTACCGACATGGGTTATTGCATATTGAGTATGTAAGCAAAACGTTGTACCTTCTGTGGAGCGTCGTGTTCTGGGACCAGCCAGTCGAGCTCCGAGGCTGCAGGAAGCTGCATGCCCTCAAACTGCCTGAGCAAACCCATGGCTACTGACTCAGCAGAGTTAGACTGGAGGAAGGATGGAGAGCTAGAAACAGAGAGGAGATAATAGATTTTTAAAATGCCTGAGTTTGTTCTGTTTGCAGCTAATCCACAGAAATATCCCCAGTGTGGTTCATATTACCACCAAAACTGTTAAACTTTCAAATTGTTTAAATCAAGGCCCCTGGTGAAGTCCTTGTTTAAATTTTCACCCAATGTATTTTTTTTATGCGAGTAAATCAAGTAATAATTATTGAAGAATGAGAGCAGAGAGCATGAAGCGTCTGCGTTACTTACATGGACTCGGAGCTGAGAAAAGACCTGCTGCTGGAGCTCACACTGCGCTTTATGTCTGCATCTGGATAAAACAAAATGACAGAGATTTGAACACAGAGGAACAGGGACAGGCCCAAGGATGAGAAAACCTTTTTGTCCACCAGCCACAGAGATTAGAAAACCATCAATGGTTGTGCAATAAAATCTAAATGTTATGATTTTCAGAGCAAAAAAGATGATGGATAATTTGCCACAGCTAAGCATTCAATGTTATGAGACAAAAATGATATGAGAGAGATGTGATCAGGGATAAAAAAAAGTAAGACAGACCCAGGAGGATAATTTCCCTTTAAAATTACTTGAGTCAAATTCCCTGAAAAACCAAAATCACATCTGATTAAATTCAAGCATAATTTTTATATATTTAGCAGGTAGCGTGCGAGAGACAGCCAAAGAGATTCAGTGGTAGAGATAAAGCTCCACAAACAACATGTGAAGTAAGCGAAAACATGAAGCAGTAGAGGCTTGGCAGAACAGAGGACCACTTGCATAGACTGTTGTGTAACAACAGCAGTTTCTTCCCAACATATCAGATCAACATTCATGTTTGCTCATATAAAACACTGGTTAGATTCAGAGCTGTTACAGAGCAGCAAAGAGCTGGATAATAAAGTTAGTCAGCAGCAGCAGGAATCCACAAATGGCTTTTGTTGTTTATGTACAGAAATTACATTCTATTGGAAAAAAATAAGAAGTTATAGTTACACTAATATGATTGACCTGAATTGTGAATGGAGATCATTTGACCTCAGTCACAATTTTGTGTGATATTCTCTTGTTTCATTTGCACTGACAAAGTGATTTTTCTGCACAGGCACAGGAAGATTTTCATCAGTGGCACAAAAAGCACATGTGAGCAAACAGGGCATGGTGATTGGCTTTCAGTAATTTTGTGTCCAGAGAGGTGAGGTGCAATTGCAGCACAATTAGAAAGTGCACGAGATTAAGAAGAATATTGTATCACTGGCAAGATTGATTCATTAATCTGTTTACCTCATTTAACTCAAAACTGCAAACAGTGTATACACCATGACATCTAAATGAGATGTGCTTAACAGACCACTTAGACATTCTACCTACTGCTGGCTTCAGAGATTAGATGTGGGACATGGGGAAAACTGGCTAATTTAGGAACCAATACATTTTCACCATTAATAATTTGACATTATTTTAGGGATGACTAATGCTGCTTTTTAGAAGATAATCACACTAAATATCAATATGTTCTCAGGGCCTCACTACACTACAAATTATGACAGCCTAATTTTCAATACAGTTCTATTAATTTGTAATTTCATACAATGAGTACAAAATGTCATCACATATGATTTCAGTTTTAATTGAGTGGTTTGTGATTCTGATTAGGTTAATGGATTTTCGTTAAATTTAGTTATTTTAGTTAAAGAGAGTATAAATCATTTGGGGATGTCAGGCTAGGTTGAGGCATTCAATGTTCATTTCAATACAGAAAAATGTATCACTAAATGCAGACCAAGAAAACAATATATTTTAACTAATAACACAATTTTGCCATAGCCACAATCCCAAGCAATATCTGGTCTTCTACTGTATCACAGTGTGATATTTTATTGATGTATTGTCCATTATGTCATGTTCATAATAGGTTTCAGTCACACAGCCTATTTAACTTTGATAAATCGTCACTTTGCCATAAGCCCACACAAAAAAGACCGCAGGTTTTTCAAAGAGAGAAAACTTGTAGCAGTTTGATTTCAAACTACAAAAGGAGCAACAAGGTGAAATGATGTGTATGTGACAGCAATCACACCTCTTTCTCACTGGGACAACATTGGAGATAATGAATAATGGAGTTGTTGGTTGGATGGATGAATGAATGGATGGATGGATATCCCAAAAAAATGCCACTTTGTTAACCTTGCTCGCCTCCTCCCATGAGCCTCCCTAAACTCTAACATGTACAGGCACATTTGTCCTCCCGCATCACCAGAACCCTGGAGCTCTGAGCAACAAGCACCGACACAAACAGCCAAGCGCACAATTCAGCTGAGGTGAAGAAGCAGCTGGCTCGACTCCAAACTGAAAACAAGACTTGGATACTGGAGGAAAATTACCTTTTTCGTCTGAATAAAATGGCCACTGAAGTACAGCAACTTTCAAACCACTGAACACTATTAATTCAAAGGGTTATAAATAATTCTTATCACCTGCACAAGGATAATAGTTTGAATTTTAAGTATCTGGACTCAGGATGGTATTAATTTTGTTATCAGAAGAACACAGGAAGTGGACACTATTACTGTCCACTGTGATTACCTAGTCAAGTATCCTCCTTATTTTTCTTACTAAAAACTACTTGTTTTTACAGTTTGTCTAGTACTTTGGCTATCTGAAGAGTACTTTCTTAAGTTGTGTCTGTAGGCAGGCGCTTTCATGACCTTGTGTGAGTACAAACAGCGGGGTAAAATCAAAAGTGAAAGTTTGCAGGACAGGGATTTATACATACTGAGAGCTGTTTGGATAGAACCAATTACCATGATCGAACAAAGGCGGAAAAATATGCTATAAACTGGTAATGGAGAGTTATGCTTGATGCCACACCCAGTTAAGCAGGAGGGATTATAGACAGAAATTCTCAGTTTGGAAAGGAGCCATCAGCTTCCTCTCAGGAGTAGCACCGCCTCAGTTAACAGTCTGTATCTATCTATGGAGCCTCGCCCAGCCGTCCAGCCTGCAGATACCTGAGAAGAGGGAGGCGAGTGACAGGGAGAGGCCGTTCTGAGACACCGCCAGCAGGGACTGACCCTCACAGCCATCTGAGAGACAGAAACTAACACTCAGCACAACCATCACCACAGGCACGAACATTTTCAACACTCCACAGAGCTGTGTGTCGGTGTCACAGGCAGACACACTGTACAGTATACTACACTGATACCGTACATGTGAAAGTCATGCAGTTACACAGCTCCAAACAGTTATGGATACACATACTGCAGTACTGAGAAGTGCAGTTACACACAAACACAGTGAAACACATTAGCAAACTCATCTCGGGAACAAAGTACATGCACACATAAAATCCCACAACCCATGTTAATCGTATCAAAGCATTACATGTTCACATATTTCTCTATGTAAGTGATTAGTCTCTTGTGGTTACTATTTGTCACATGAAACGGCAACTGACATCTGTTTCCCTAATTCAGAGGACTAAGCTTTCCAGCACCAACCGCTCCCTTTCAACTAAGTGACCATATTAATCCTACATGTATCAACTCCATGACTGTAATGTCTGTATGATCCATGGTAATACGTGACATGCTTGATGAGCGATATGAAGACAGTGTGGTGAAGAGGTTATGGCTTATGACCGCAACAGAAACAAACTCATTCACACAGACAGATAATGAATTCCTCAAAGGCTTCCTTTGCATTTTGGATTTAAAAATTGAATACTTTTTTCAAAACAGATGTTTATGTTTTGGTCAAAGCTGCAGCCTGTGCGTGATCGAGTAAAGAGCTAGCTAGCTAGCTGGCTTAACTGACAAATACACAAAATGTGCAGTTATATGCCTGTCACACTGATTTAGCAACTGTGACACTCAAAAACACATATCAAAATATCAATATTCAATCAATATTTGTGGTTTTTTTTCTCCCTCTGTGATAGGCTTTCCTGGTGCTCCCTCATTCCCTCTCTCTACCTCTTAGTTCACACTCCTCCACCTCCTCAGCTGAGCCGGAGTCAGATAGGCCCTGGTATGAGTCCTGAGAGCTCCTCCTGGAGCCGCCGCTGTCAGTGGAATTAAAGACTATAGGAGAGGAAGGAGACGAGAGATAAAACAAAGAATGAGATGAGTGAATGACAGAAATCAAGAGTAGCAGATATCACTATATACAACATACTGAATATACCTTGAGTCCTATTCATTAATTTCAAACAAGATTAATCAAGGAAACGTAATATTTTAGAACATAACATATTCATATCTAGTATTTTATCATTTGGGCCTGTGGGCTGTTTTTTCTCAGGGTGAGGTGTTATGGTTTGGTAAAGTCACAGAGCTGTGTTAAATGTGAGTATGACCCTCATGAATACCAACCTAATCCATTTTATAGTGTCTTTTTCTCCTGTAGTTTTGTTCCTTTGTACAATTTGTTCTCAGTAAAGGATCAATGTATATTTGTGACAGCTACTGTGTTGCAACAGTAATAAAAGATATCCATAAAAATGGCAAGAGATCAACATAAAATGTCTTTGTGGACCAATAATCATATGAAGGAAACATCATGCACCTGTACGGATGACTATGTGTTTTATCTAACAGCGCTAACGCTGGCTTACAGTGCTGGGATGTGGTGCAGGGCGGCAGGCGGTTGCGGCGGATCTGTTGCCTGCGCAGGCGGATCTTCTGTTTGAGCTGCTGAATCTCACAGTCACTGTCTCCCTCCTCCTCGCCCTCCTCCTCCTGACGCCGCAGGTTATACTTCATCAGCTCAATGGCTGCAATAAGGGACTCTGAAATGCTGAAATGAGCGTTCTCCTACACAGCAAAGAGAAATTTGTTTCAACCATCTAAGCATTTGTTAAGCACTTTTCTCTAATTTGCATAAAAAGTCTATATAAACAACAACAACTGATCTTCTGACTGATCAGTTAGCACTAACACCAGTTGTAATTTGTCATGAGTTAAAATGAACCAATCACTGACCTTTTCAAGGTCAGCACAGCTGCCAAAGTCCTGCTCTGACAGGTAGCTGATGAGGCTCTGGCCTTCTGACGGCTTCCTGAACATCCCATCTGGGACACTGCTGTACTTGGACCCATCTGAAGCAACCAAAACATACACAACCAAACACTGTTACATTTTTGCACATAGGTGGTTCAGTGTTGGAATTTTTATGTAATCTGTTTTAGCTTTCAAAATAAATATGTGTTATTTATGTTTTAGTTAATTGGTTAATTGGTAATTAACTATCTTTCTAAGCTAAACTATAAACCTGCAAATGCACCGTAAGCTCAACTTTACTATAAATATTGAAGCTGATAAAACATTTTCTACTCATACACACCCCTAACAACCTTTCTGTGACCTTCCTGCTCAGGGTCGAGAGTGTCATGTTAATGAACCAGCTGACACACTTACTACAATCACATACACAAACTAAAAACTTTCCTCTAGCTCACATCTCACTAAACAATCATTCAATGAAGGCATTAGCTCTATGACTACAAAAGACATTTTATCTAGTTATCATCTAGTTAAGTTTTAAGTAATCAAAATATGTAATACTTACTACAACCAGTTAAAACAGTAACTAAAACTTAACTGTAAAAAGCACATTATGAAGTATTGCTAACAGAGTATCAGAAAACTCACGAGACTCCATGTAGAGGGAACTGGGGGTGCTGGAATCACTGGACTGAGGTGAGAAGGGGCTGTACTCCTTCATACAGCAGTCATCGCCTGCCGATTCTAAGAGACAAACGGTCCATGTTAACAGCCTCTTATCCGCTACATGCCAGAGTCACTAAAATCGATCAAGAAGTCTTAAAAATTGATGGGAACATGCAACATCATTCATACCAGAGCAGGAAATGCGACTGGTTAAACACAGCTTTGACTGTATCATCGTTTTTGTGTCAAACAATCAATAAAATCTATGGAAATGGTTCGCTTTATTTCACGCAGAAACAAACATATAGCTGCTGAGTGTATAATCTAATAAGGGGTTAAAGTTAAAGGATTAAAGTTCCCCTATTGATGAAAATTTCAGTGATACAGAAATGATCCACTGTTGTGTACCAAGCTGGTACAGAGGATGATAAACTAATATTGAAGCACACTGTACAGCTGTTTCCTTCTGTATAACTCCTACATGTACAGCATAAACAGGATAACACCTGCTGTAATTCATCTTTTACAATTACGCATTGACTGTTATATACAATAAATCTCTACTGAAAAGAACACTTGAACACACCATGATACTTTCAATGAAACACTTCAATGTGTTATGAAAAATGTGTGCATGAACAATGACAGTGATCATTCATGGTTTTGTCACATCAATTTGACCTGAATGAAACAAACGACCAAAACAAAACAGTTAACAAAAGAACCTCATATTATGAAGTTGAAGGCAACACTGAAAATGAAAAGGATGGAGTTCATCACCATGCAGAGAGAAATAAAAAGAGGGGTGGGAGGGGACAAGTGATGGAGTACAGTTAAACTGCACTGCCAACCTGCTACCGGATCTTCTATTATTATGGTGATTTTTCGGTGGCCCCCTCCTTTGCATAAACAGCAGAAAAAGACACGAGAGAGATAGAGCAGAAAGAGAGAAAATTACCTCAAGCCAAGAAGGGGAAACAGTGAGCAAAGAGCGTGGAGATGTTAATTCAGAAGTGTTTAAAACCTTCAAACAGGAAGTATGCACCTTCAGTGAGAGAATGTGGCCAGACCGCACCGCACAGAGCCACAGATGAACACAGACTATGCAGGTGTAACCCCATCTAAATCTCACTTTCATTTTCTCCAGACACTGCACAAGAAGAAGTGCTAAACAGATATGTTTCTATCACCTGCAGAAAGCTGACAGGTCATTCTAAGGAAACGCAATCCTTTAAGCCTTCATTTCATTTATTAAAAATAATACTACATACAGTTCAACCACACGTAGATTTCAGTTCAAACTTTCTGATTTAAAACAACATAACTAACATACTAACAGATGGGAAGTAGCCACCTATCGTCAAATGAGTTTCCTCCAAGCGTACTCACCATTCCTGAGTTTCTGATTGACCCCCGTGTCAGAAAATGAGCGGGTGTGTCCTCGGGACCCCCGGCCCGGCCCCCTCTGGCCTTCTGAAAAAGATGAGCGCCTGGGTGGGGGTGGGGCCTGGGAACACCTTTCCAGGGGCTGCTCCAGGGTTTCACCCTGCTCGCTACTGTGGGTGGAGCTCTGGGAGTCACGGCGACTACGTTGCCCCAGGTTACCGATTGCCAGGTACTCCGGACCGTCGTCATAGTCGCCATCACCAGAGTCCACACCGGTCTCAGGCTGAAGGGAAGTGGGTGCTGGGGACTCTGTGAGGGAGATAGATGGGACGGGGACTGGGCCAGGAGGAGGAGTCTCACCCCTCTCGCTCTCCCCCGGCCTGGACACGCACACCCAGGGAGCCCCTAGGCTGCTGGCTGGAGAAGTAGTGTCTGCAACACAACGTGTAGATCAGGTTGGTGGGGAGTGAGAAGCATGCTTTTACAACATTTTCCAAAGCAGAAAATGTTTTGGAAAAGACAAGTGTTGTTTCTGTCTACTACGTGCACACAACACAAACTGCATGTCTGTCCCACACGAGGGATTTTTTTCCTTCCTTTTCCCCCCGATTTAAAGCGTTTTTTACTTTTTCTTTTGGGTTCTGTGAATAAAAACAACTCAACTTGACGTAACATTCGTCTTTAATGTAATGAAGTTATAATATGTTAAAATATGCTGAGGAGAACCAGCAAATTGGTTTTATCTATTGGTTTTATCCGACATTCTTCAATAACCAACCTTGTCCACAAACAATCAGGCCTCTGTATGGTTAAGTCAGTCAGTCTATTCACATACAAACTGTAGCGCATTCATAGATGCCCTGACGCCACCCACTGTATCCCTGTTTATACTGATGACAGAACAGTGACCATTTTCTTTTCGTTTGCTTCATTCAGTGCACGACCTAAAAAATCTTTTGCTTAAATACAGACATACGCGCAAAGTCTGTTCCTCTTTTATTAGATCTTCACTGAAATTCATTTTGTGGAATTATCTCGCTAAATTCAAATTTCATTATCATCCTCTTTTCCTCACTTGTGCTGCTGCTGTTTTGGGATCCGACTCCCGTAGCGCTCCCGGGTTTGTGGCTGGTGGCGACTGCTTCTCGCAGAGAGCAGTTGGAGGTGGTGAGTCTGCGGTTTAGAGTTTCTGCTCTGGGCGCCGAGTCACGGTTCCTCCAGGCCCCACCTGCCCCTGGCAACACACACAGGCTCTGGCTCTTCAGCAGACCCAGACATGGTGGACCCTTCAGAGGGGACAGCTGGAGGGTGAAAAAGGAAGGACATAAAACATTTAAGACCATGTCACAGTTCTTCTTAAAACATGCCTTCATTTTAAAATCACTGAGGATGGACAACTAAATTATGATGTACCAGATGCACAGCTCAAGCTTTTAAGACAGTTCACCAGACTCACCCCAACAGTGTCTACTTGGGCCAGCAATTTGGGGTTGTTCTGCTCCACAGCTTCCAGACACTGAAACATGGCGGTGACGTGGGGCTCGCTCAGCAGAAAGGCATCATCTGAACAACGAGAGAGATACACAGAAAGAAGAACAGAGAAGGACACAAAGAGAGGTGAGGAGATAAGATACGAAAAGAGATAAATAGTAGAGTATATATAGAGGACACAAAGAAAGACGTGAAAGAGAGGAAGTGGGGAAAAGAATGTGATTTTAGCCATTTCTTACTTTAGTTAACACTAAACAACAACTTATCATGTATTAAACAGGACTACTCACCATTATAGTATTTACGTGTATGTCCCAGATGCCTGAGAAGAGGTCTGAGCTGAGCCGACACCATGTGAACCTGTAAACTGTGAAGCAGCCAGCGCTCGGCCTTGTAGCTTTCACCAGCACTCTGCATCCCGCTGCTCAGTACCGGCTCCAGGTGACTGAACTGAGGACGGACACGGAGAGAAAGAAAGATATGTGAAGCAGATTGGCAGAGAGGAATGGAAGATGGGAAAGATGACGGCTGGGTTACAAGCAGGACAATGGAAAATGCTTTTCATTTAATTATAAAAAGCTAATTGTAATGGTTTAAAAACTAGTAATACGTGACGCTCTCCTTTGTTTTGTTTTTATTGTCCACACTGTTTGCTAATTAAACAGCACTGCAGCCACTATCATGGGATTGTCTTCACTGGATTTTCTGTGGTTGACGTGGCATTCTTGCAGCTGACAAATCAAATCTTCTCCTGTTTACTCCAAATACAGTTTACTACTGTTTGTGTGCAGCCCAGTAAAGTCTGGCAGTCTGTGTAATATTCCATCTAGTTGCAACTGTTCACCACACTAAATGTAAGACCTTTTTAATACCACATAAGACGCACTCTAACAACTTTTTCATTGTCATGTTAAGAGCCTGTTCTTCACACCAGTGTCACCTGTTAATAGATGTGTAACTTCTCCTGACAACCAGCAACCACATACAAAAAGAAAGTTCTGACTAATTGTCTACGACAGTCGAGAAAAACATTAAAGAGCTTTATAAATGAAAATGAAGACTGACTTTTTAAAAAGGGAACTGAATTCATTGCTTTTTAAGACTTTTCAATCAGCAGACAGCATGGGTTCAGACAGGCCTGACATAATGTGATACCGACATCAGCACAAAAATAGGGGAGTGAAAACAAGATATCAACAACAAATCATCACATGATGATTGCATCATGGCTGAGTGGGCCGTAAGCCCTGCTGGACAGTGACAGGGGGCGTAAAGAAGATAATTACATTTCAAATACTCTGAGTCTCTTTGCTGTTGCACAACACTGTTAACACTTCACAGATGACACTGGAGTTGACTGTTTTCCACGCCACAACAACTTAACACAACCGGTAATCCAGGAAGTGTGGTGACTTTGCTGACTAACACAACACAATAATATTTTACAAAAGTAGGAACTACTGTTTTTGTCCTGCAGGCAGACAGGTTCTGAAATTTAACACTTACTTTCACTGTCCAACAAACAAAGACAAACACAATTTACCACTTAAATGAGAATTGGTTTCCTGCCTGGTGGGGCAAACAAACTAATCTGCCATAGCCTTAAATATAACATTCATCAGTATATGGATAATGCTGACTATGCAGAATGGCGATTATGCTCTCACAAGTAAATCCACAAGTAAAAGTATGTGTACACATCACTTGTTGTGTGTACATATGAATTACAGAAGCGAAACATCCTTGCCCCTCATCTGCAGTAAACATGGAACCCGGAAAGTTCTTAAAAATTTCCAACACTATTTTAAACTTTGAAACAAATAAAGCAACAACCTGACTCATGATAGGGAAATAAATAAAACTACTGTGTGAAAAACCAATAAAAACCAAACTCAGATGCCTCTGTAATAAGACTTTAAAAACAGGAACTAACTGTCCATCACAGTCAGCACTGCAAGTTTTGTCAGTGACTCATTTCCCCTTCAGCTGCAACATCAGTGATGCTTACATTTGCTCCTGTTCACATTCTCCCCCTCAAGATTAATGCCTGAGTATAACCCCAATACATTATTTCTTCAGTTGGTGGAAACTGCTTAAGATTATGACGAATGTAGCATATCATATCTTTACATCACCTTTTCACCAAATTTCTCAAGGAACATAATGAGAACTGTGCGACAAAGTAAGTTCACAGTTTGAAAGCTCAGGGTCTAACTACCTTACACTGTTAAATGAAATATAACAGCTGACAATTAAAATCTGTTTTTCCTTTTTTTTTTAAGGAGTCTGGATGTTTAGGTGTGTGTTGCCTCCTGTTACAAACTGAAGAGATTTGAGCGGCGGCCAAACTTGAAAGTATTTACATGCAACCCTGTATCGGGCTGGCAGTGACCATACCTGTTCAACGTGTGAGGCGAGGTGAGGGCTGATGTAGCGAACACACCACACAAACGGCCAGTAGTCTCTCTGCTTGTAATACACCTGCAGCACAAAACCAGGTGTAAGCATAACCCAGATACAGAGAATAGCAGCTTCGATGAACACAATAAGCCATTAAGGAGAGGGAGTGCGTCCCACATTTCAGTATTTTTCCCTGAATTTTTAAGAGGTCAGCTGATAATGATAGGCAACACCTGTCTGATAATGCAAAAACTTGCTGAAGTATCTTTTTTTAAATTAGCCTCTACATCGGTAAAGCATGTGATAAAACCTGTTACACGCTTTCCTGACAATGTTTGTGTAAGTGAGGAACTTTCCTGGTAAATAATCTCTCATGATGTGAAGGTCTTTAGTGTCTTTTTTTCCAACTTTCCCACTGAAATAGAAACATTATGTGGCACAGGTAGAGCATACATTTACTAGTAATGTAACTATATTTTAATTACCTCTGTACAGAGGTTGTCAGTGGCTGTACAGTGTCATGTCACAGGTGGAACATGGGCAATATGAAAATACTGAGCGGGGTTATGGGACACAGCTAGAATCAACAACTTCATGTCCAATCACAAGAAAACATTGTTTCTTTTGGCCAAGCATGAAAATTCATGGGTTAAAATTTCACAAATTCTAACTTTGACCTGCAAATCTGCCAAAGAGCTCACACTGAAAGTGATCAGTGATCTTCTTTGTTTACAGATTGCACAAAAAAAACAAATAATTGCAAAAGGGAGAGTGGGTATCAGTCAGATCTCCTGACCTGCTCATTCTTCAGTCCATGGCTGAGGATGTTATTCATGTCCTTATGGAGCCGCTGCAGGCCACCGTAGCGTGACCACACATTGGGGTTGTTGGTGGACACGAGACCCTCCACTGTGGTCTTCAGACTGGACAGCAGCTTCCAGTGCTCCCTCCTGGAAGGAAAACAGGGCAACAGGAAGGAGTGAGGCAGGAAGTTTAGGAATGAGGAAGGCAGTAAAGAAGTGCTGGTGTTAGCAGTGTTGTGGCTTGAATCATTATTCACGTGAACGAAAACACTTTCCCGAAATTAAAAACTGCATATTCAGCAGTTAAGTTATGAAAACCTACCTTAACTCTGAACTCAGTGACTAATGTGTTAGCAGTATTACCACATCCTTTTCTACATAGACAGATACATAAATGCTGTCACTGATTTAACTAGAAGTCTGAAGTCCTGCGCTCAAGACCTAGGGCATTAAACCTTATCTTTAGGATACAGCTATGGGAAGCTGTTGTTCAGAGAGTCTCAGATACAAAACTAAAAGATATCGGGTCACATTCCCTCACAGGCTATAAAGCGAGGGCTCATATTCAGGAGTTCCTCTTTTTTCACCTTAAGTCAGCAGTTAAACTGAAAACTATCCAAGACTAGTCTCATAATTGCCAGATAAGAAGTCAGATAAAAGTCAGAGGGTACCAAAACCCCTTGGCTGCACAATTTAACTGGTCATCTGGTGCTTTTATCTTTATCATTTGGTGTGTGCTTAAAAACAATCAGCCATAAAACATGTATAAGATTTGAAGGTCCATAACTGAATCCAGGACACAGACACCAGGACAACCTACAAATGTTAAGAGAGAACGACCAGTTGAAAAATAAAGGCTATGAATAGCACATTTATGGACACAACAAGTCTGTTTTTATAGATAGCAGCTGTGTTGAGCAGCAGCATCACGAGTTCAGCTGCCGAGCTAACTAATCACATCACGTCGTGTAACATGGAGAGAGGGAGGCTGAATGCTAAGGCTCGGAGAGGTTGCAGAGGTTAAAGATTAACCTGACAACTCTCTGATTTGTTCGGCCATGTTTGTGTGAGTGTGTCTAAAGAAGCATCAAGGCAGAACTGTTAATACAATCTGACCTTTCATTCTTCAATGAGGATCTAAAACTCATCATGGTGCACACTGTGGTGGAATACAACTAAGTCTATTTACTTAAGTACAGTACAGATCTGAGATACTTTCCACTGTATAACTACTTCACTACACTTCAAAGGGAAATATTGTACTTTTCACTTCATTTACATGACGGCAGGAATTAGTGGTCACTTTACAGAATAATGTTTAACATGAGGAAAAACATATTGAGCCTATAGAATACAACACAATGTTCAAAATTAAACCAGCTGTGTCCTTGTTATGTTTCAGATGTAAATGACTTGGTCGCAGTTCCACCAAAGAAACATATCTCCTCTAAACTTCTCACATGAATTAATTAAAATAACTATTCAAAGCCTGCAGAGGTTGAATTATTCTGTTTTTTTACAAAGCAAAGTGAAAACAGCCTCAAGTTTAAGTGACAGGACTCTGTTTTTTCTTCTTTCCTCTCCCATTTATCATCTCATGACCACTCAGATTTGTTTGGTGACCCTGTGGAGGGGCCTGACCCCTATGTTGGAAACCACTGAGCCTAACTAACTAAATGTATATAAAGTAGTTAAAGTAGTTAAGGCAAGCAGCAATCATTCAGTGTAATTAAATTTGATATAACAGTCAGAGGGGCTGATTTTCTGCAGGATGAGCATGTTTTTTACTTTTAATACTTTGAAGTTCATGTAGTTAATGATACTTATGTACTTTTGCTTAAGTAGCTTTTTAAAGCAGGACTTTTACTTGTAATTGAGAATGTGTACAGTCTTGCGTAGGTACTTTTACTCATGTAAAGAACATAAGTAGTTCTTACACTCCTAGACTTGCACTGGCCAACTTAGCTCATCAACCGTGAACCCATAATCCTATCAAGGCAGGAATTTCTTCACTGAACACTCAAACTACTGAAATGAAATCAGTGAGTACACTATATTCACTGTTCAGAGTGAAAGGTCATTAAATTAGTTACTTGTTACTTGTTACAGCACATCGGTGTCAAACTTTGTCAACTTGTACAGCATTTACCCAAGACACTCCTCCCAAACATAATAAGTAAACGTAGTGTCAACACATTATTGTCTGTTAAGAGCCTGGAATAAAACAAGAAAAGCAGCACGATTGTTCCATTAATTTGAACCACAATTATAGCCTTTATAACTACGGTGTGAATATAATTCTGAACAACACACCCAGTGACAGCTAACAGCTAGAAAATGTCAACTTCATTTGACAGCTAGCTTGTTAGCTGTTAGCACAACCTAGCCAAGGGATAGCTAGTAGTTAACTATTAGCTCGTCAATGCTTTAGTAGTTTAAGTATAGCAACAATGATTGCTTTGGCACCACCAAAACCCCCATTAAACAACAGCGAGTCAAACACTTGAACACTTGGATTTGACAGGTTGAAGCCGCACGGCTAATGTTGCTATCCTCAAGCTGTCAAACCTTGACATGTCAGGTTAGCTTAGCCTAGCATTGCGGCTACGTTATAGGAGAGCGACACTTTTCCACCACTGCTACCCGACATTTTTACAGTAGCTCAACTCGGTAGCTGAGTTGCCACTACAAAAGTCAGAGTTGCCGGTCTCGAGTGGGTCCTCTCTAGTACCGTTTCTAGCTTGAGCGTTTATGTAACCACGGTCACTAAGAGCCCGGCTACCCGGCTAATCAGCCCAGCCCAGGCTGTCACTCACCTGCGCTCCTCTGCCTCTCCCTCCGCCGTGATCTCCATGTCCTCCGGGAGGAACAGAGCTCCGTACAAAGCTGCCAGCTTCCCCGATGTCTCCTCCTACCTTGCTTGGTGCAACGGAGTTTTATCGCAGTAGCGGGATTGCTCGAAAGCGTCACCCGGACTTCCAATGCTCCGCCATGTCCGCCCTGTCTGTCCAAGCCCGTGAATCAAAACAGTGGAGGCCGCATGACCTGCACTCATCAGCAAGTGGGCGGAGGTGTTGTCCTCCGCTGCTCTGCCCACTTTTTAAAACAGAATAACGCTTCTACTTTGGAACAAACTCATAGTTCATTCTCTTCAATTATTCTAACTGTGTATTAGTTGTACTTTTTGCAGGCATACAGTATGTAAAGTGAACAATTAAAGGCGTTTGGTGAAGAAAGAGCTTTCTAGAGTGACACGACCGCATAATGAACTTTGGGCAATGCTGCCCCCTGCTGTTATAAATTGGTGTTGCAATTATGACTGTTGCCCCTGTTTTGAACTCTAACACCCATGCTTATATTCATAATCAAATAATGTGCAGTGGTGGAAGAAGTGTGTAAGCAGCATTTTATTGTTGTTGCATAGCACAGTTGGCTTCCTCCAAAGAATCACCATATAAATGTGTGTGGTCATGAGATGATAAATGTGAGAGGAAACAAGTACAGATACAAATATTTGTTTTTTGTTTGTTTTTGGACTGTATCATTTAGTTTTGTAGAATCCTGAATAGTTTGACACCTCTGGGCCTTGAGCAGTCATTTAAATTGAATCATGTAAACTGCTAACAACTCAGAGACATCTGAAATGTGACAAGGAAACACAACTACACGTCATTTTTTTGTTAGAGGTCATGGCCTAAAAGGTTGAAAACCACTGATTTAATCTCAAACATTATGGTTATTTAAGAAAGAAAGAAAGAAAGAAAAAAAAGGCACCAGCAAAAAAGAAAAAATAATTTATTTATTTATTTATTTTTTGGTAATATTCCATCTTTCTCATGGCAGACTCTATTATGGTATATATAATATTATTATATTTATATTATATTATAGCATTTAGTAAATTTTCAGGGAAATCAAATGAGGAACTGTTTATGGAAAAAAGACCAGTTTGTAAATGTCTGCTTTTGTCCAATCCAGTGAATTTAATTCCTGACAAATCAAGAAACTCACCACAATCCAGTGGTTGCACACAATGGTGTGGAAAAAAATAACAGGCAAACTTTTTGCATTTTATTTCATCATTGTATAAATTTCAATACCATCTATCTCTAAGCACAGTGTGTGCCACCATCTGCAACCCAGTGTTGTTCCTTTGAAGCAACAGTACTTTCATATCATCCCCACATGATGGCACCACAGCCTCGAACTGTGTGTTAACTCCGTGTACACAGTGCAACATAACTCAGTTTCATCACTTGATGGCAGTGGCGAGTTGGGAGGGTGCAGAGACTGTAACAGTCGATTTCCTTGATAATTGCTAGGCGTGTCTGAATGGAGGACTGAATGGTGAGTAATTGTCCTTGCATAATAGAGAGCACAAACACACACACACACATGCACGCAATGTGGTCAGCTCCTGCAAAGCACAAATCTCCACTGGGATTACATAAGACTTCCTTCCCTGTGCTGTGTGACATACATATCACGAGAGATTCTTTGGTACCCTGGTGACACTGTGACAAGAACATTTCACAATTGTTAGTAGCTTAAGTTTTGTGGAGAAGAGGGGAAATCTGATCTTATTTCCTTACTCTCTGGAAATCGGGGAATATACCAACATACAGTACAGTGACACCTCCAGTACTGAAGAAGGTTTTAAGGTCATTTCCTTAAAGGTCAAAGCAGTAATATCACAATATAAAAATACTTTGTCACAAGAAAAAGTATGTGCTGAAAATTCAGATAAGATGCATTTTAACATGAAGCACATTATGTTTTCTTCTAATTTAATGTGCAATTTAAATAAAAACAATCGTGTTTTGACCATTATCACTAATATTGTTTATGTAATCATAGATTTTGTATGCAAAAAAATATATAAAATATATCAAATATAACATATCTCCCAGAAATGTAGTCGAGTAGAAATATAAAGTAGCATAAAATGGAAATAGGTACAGTGCCTGAATGAATGTGATATATATAATACACATGATACATTTAGCTGAGTGAGTCAAATATGTGTCCTGAGTCCTGACACGTATCAAAATATGTGTCAGTTGTCTGGGCATATCAGGACAAGCCGATAATCAAGTCATAAGGAGGAGAGCTATTGATTTAAGCTTTCGTCTTCATTCATACTTTTGGATTTACTCAACTGCATTTGCTTACAGTGACGCAAGAACACACCCCTTTCATACCACAACTCTGTTTGAGGCGCTGTGACTCAGAGCCACGTCCTGCTGCAACATGAACGCACACGATGAGTGGAAAATAGGTGAATAGGAGGATCTGTCACAGTGACGGGAAGCCCGGTTGATCCAGTTTTTTAGTTTGCAACAGTGTGCCAGTTGGAGCCTGAGGTTGCCTTTGGTTAGTTTGGTCTTTTATAATGTCTTCATTGAGGAGTCAGAAAATTGATGATGTGTTTTTTTTGTTTGTTTTTTCGTCTCATTCAGTAAGAAAAAAAAGTCAAACCTTTCTGCATTCAGAAAGTTTAGCAGACGTGTGGCAAGCAGCAAAGAAGTGAGGCATGGTGTAGAGCACACCCCTTATTTAGCCTAAAGGATGAATTAATGTCATACAAAATCTATCAACTAGTGTCACATTTATCTGCAGTGTCCCCTGTCACACATACATCAGTGCCGAACAGGGAGTGTACTGTTAAACTGGGACCAAACTGCTTTCTAACAAGATTTGTGACATGATAAAAAAAAAAAAATTAGATCAAATAAAAATCTAAAGCCGTCCAAAAGTCAACCCAGAAATGAGGCTAAAAATGAGTCAGAGGGGCTGTCCCACATCCCTGTGGACCTAAATGACGGTTGATCAGATTACATGTAACTTTGTAAAAACTCTAAAAGGGAAATTGGATTCACATGGTGGCACCTGTAAACACAGGAACCCGGCGCTCCATGGAAACTGGTGTTTACTGCAGCAAAGTGCAAATAAGTGCAACACAGTGCAGCTTCATTTGCTTCTCATTTTGTATTCTGTAGCAATTTGTATCTTAAAGGTTACAGGTAGATAGGTTCAGTGTTCACTGCTAGTATCCAAGAAATGCGCGTTATAAGGAAGCTTTTAGAAGGAAAGACTAGATATCTTAAAGGTCAAGTGAAGACTGGCTTTGTTTTCAGGAAGAAGATGAGACTGTGACTCAATTACTTGGAAAGTTGCTGATATTTTTTTCTCCTGAAAAGCCTCTGTTTTCTGGCCAGGGTCAACGAATTTGGAGCAAAACAGCCCTCATTCTCAAATATGTCAGTTTGCGTCGACTAGCCGCTGTAATTCAAAGGAATGAAAGGTGGGAATGAATAAGGTCGTAACATGTTATTGCATTTTCTTCCAATCATGATTAGATATAGCAAGATCAGAGATTTAATTTTTATCTTTTCGTGTCGCTGGCCATGATTCCTTAAGACAAACACCATACCTGGCCTTATCTTCATCACCGCACACAGACACTCTGACGACTCCATTGTATGCAGTAATATGCAGTAATATGTTGAAAGGCAAGCGTGGCATTCACAATTTGATATCGGACGTGACAAATGTGAGACTGTTGAGCCAAGCACAACAGTGAGTCAGTCAGCAGCTGGAGAGAAAAAAAAGAACAGAGATATTTACACAGTGAATGACAAGAGGGACACACAAAGGCTTAGAGACCAAACAGTGAACTTTATATAAAGGACAGATTTCACTGATTCATTAAAGAGGGAGAAAGACAATAAGGGAAATAAGTACAACAAATAAATCCGTACAATGAGAAGTATTATGTCGACCTCCAGTTGTGAAATCCACATCCATTGGCAGCAGATGGCAATTTAGGGGTGATGACAGTCACACTTCATGCCAGCGTTCATGCTTTTGAGAATGACCACCTTTCTTGGACGAGCAGGGAGGTGTCATTTTTCCCTCCTCCTCCAGAGAAAGGCAAGAGATTGTTTTATTTTACATAACTTCCAGGCGAGCGCGTGGAAACGATTTACTTCCCGCATGGAAAAACAAATTCCTCCAAACAAACAGTCTGGAGAGCGTTATCAGCGTTATCTCCGGTAGTTCTGAGGAACTGCGGGAAGAGGATCAGAGCTCCCCTGTGGAGTTGATTGTTGACTGGGAATTCATGAGGTCAGATTTGGCTGGAGACTTAATTAGTAATAAACTCACTGATCTTGATTCAACGGACACATTCACAACATAGACGTATTGTATTTTCTTATCACAGTCTTGTCATTGTGAATTTTTATTAACAAATGCCATATTTCTACAGGAGTACCAAGATTTAACCTTTTTCCTTCAAAAACAACTACTGAAAAAAGGAAAACACACGATTAAATATTGCAGTTTGGAAAATATTTAGAAATTAAACTTTCAGTTTTTATCTTTATTTTTTATCCTTTATTGTTCTTGTTCTGCCTGTAAAAATGTTAACTTTTTTAAGACCATTTGCACTGTTGGACGTAATAAACAGCAAATGATATTACACCTGTCCTAAATTTCTATTCCTGTTAAAAAAAAAGTTTACAGCTGTATTATTGTGCTTTGTATGATTTGTCTTATCGTTATCTGGACCCTGAGTCTGTAATGACGTTTTTGACTTGATTCGATTTGATTAAATGTAAGACTGAAGATGGGACATTTCGTTGTAGATTTGGACGTCACTGTACATCTTAATTTTGGTCCTCCAGGAAATGAACACAATACTTGGAATAATTAAGTTTTGCCCCAGTTGCCTGCATCCTGGGGATTTTCCCAGCTCTCCGCCTCTGTCTATCTAGACTTCAAAGGTTGAGCTGCTTAAAATCCTTTTGTCTCTATACCGATCAGCCACAACATTAAAACCACTGACAGATTACATTGATCACATCATAGATCATTTTGTTACAATACAATGTTCTGCAACCCCCCGACCACACACACACACACACAGCAGGGCAACGCTCCCACCACACTACAAAAACAGCTCAGAAATGTCTGGAGGAGCGTGACAAAGTGCTCAGTCGAATCCAGCAGCATCAGTGGGACAGGTTGGAACAGGTCAGATCCATGGAGGCCCCAATCCACAACCCACAGGACCAAAAGGATCTGCTGTCAATGTCCCAGTGTCAGAAACCACAGGACACCCCCATGCCCCGAAGGGTCGGGGCTGTTTTATTATTAGGCAGGTCCCACTGAAGCTGGATCGGATTGGGATCTGGGGAGTTTGGAGTCCAGGTCGACACCTTGGGCTCTTTGTCGTGTTCCACGAGACATTTCTGAGCAGTTTTGTAGTGAAGAGGGAGCACTGTCCTGCTGGGGGAGGCCTCTGTCACTGGAGTGTCAATGTCATGGGGGTGGTGTGCTCTGGTGGTCTGCAACAATGTTTAAGTGAGTGGTACGTGTCAAAGTAACATTCAGATGAATGTCAGGACCCACGGTTTCCCAGCAGAACGTTGTATTGTTACAAAATGTTCAATGACATGATCAGTGTCAGGTTCTCTTTGTTTATTCACTCAGTTGTGGAAATATATTGTGATTCGGTCACAAATTCAAAGGAGAGATGATCTGTGATGAATTGAAAATGTTTAGTACTGTAGGCCCATGATTACAAAGTGTGGGGAAAAAAAAGAGTGGGGAGAGGGAATAAAAACACACCTGAAGACATTCTCTTAATAAAACAGTAATTTATTTCTGACTGAAAACTAAAATCGTCTGAACAGCACATTACAAGGGCATTGTTAAGATATTTTCTCCAAGGCTCAGTGATCACTTTCATACAGTACACTTGGCATGTACACGGCATCTCCTTCAAAACAAAAGAAAAACAGAAAAGAAAAAAAAAAACTCTAAAGAGAGAAGAAATAAGCCCGTTTGCAAAAAAAAAAAAGGAAATCAAAGAGTCCATCCTGTAGAAAGATGACTGATTGTACAATTACCAAGCATTTTGGTTTGGTTCTAAGCCACAGAGAAAGAAACCGGATCGCCTGACGACGCCAGACGACAACGGCACAGGAGGCACAAAGACGTGACACAGACAGGACATCCCATAATATGCTCAATACACAATCGACTGGGTTCCAGCTTTAAAGTGTGAAATGTTTAATAATTTCCATTGTTTTGTTTTACGGATATTGTTGTCTACTTGTTGTTTTTTTTTTCTCTTTGTAAGCGAAGTGTTGGTACACTACAATCAAAATCTAAATGCTGCATTCATTAAATACATTAAAATTTGCAATGTAACAAAACCTTTTCTCTGCATATGAAATTCAACACATGAAAACAAAAGATGGCTCCTTTTCTGACTAATGTTTTGTGCACAAGGCCCCTTCTTCCCTCCATCCAACACAAACACCTTTCCATTCTTTTTTGTTTGTTTCCACTCCTACCCACGACCACTTACTCCACCCCTCTCTCTGCCCATTGTTCCCTTTCTCTTTCATAAATCCTCTCAATCATTCACAAACTGACAACTTAACAGAAAAAAAACAAAAAAACATAAGAGTGCTGGATAAAAACATGAGGTAAGAAAGTGGTTTGATTATAGATCATGCAGAACATGCAAAACAGCAACAAAATATAGGGATGGAGAGAGTAGAAAAAAAAATATGAGTGTGCATTTAAAATTGGGAAAGGAAAAAAAATAATAAACACACAGACTTACACAGCTTTGCGTCTTTGGTTATAAAGTAGGTCGAACAATTTTTCACAGCTTTTCATCCCCCTGACCAAACCCCCAAACTCATCTCTATTTTATTCTGTTTTGACAAGAAAAGTCTAGAAAAAGTAAATTATGTTTTCTTTATCGAAACATCCCATCACATGTTTCATATCTTAACAACAGGCGTTCTCCTGTACAAACCCTCCTCGCTCCTAATACTTTACACTTTACAAAATATACATTCAACCTGGATTTCACCTAATGCAAGCTCGGCTTTAGTGTTAGCACTATTTCATAAGAAGAAGAATTTCTATTATGGAACTTATTGCCTACTTATTGAGATCTACTTGTTGCGAGAGACTACCAAATTTAATACCTGACAGATTCTAAAATACCAGAAGACCAAAGAGAAAGGTTTCTTTTTTGTTTTTAATAGTATCTCCATGACATTGTTCATTTACATTATGAAAATAGCAGCCCTGAAATAAATAAATGCAAATACTAAAACTGAACTAATGAAAAAAAAAAAAGTATTATGATTCATGTCAAAGTATGGTGGCTCTGAGAAAAACAACACAAGCTTTTTGTTGCAGCATATAACAAGCCGAGGCTCTCGACTCGCTCCACTCAAGCCGAGGCGCCCGCCGGCATCCTCTTCCGCTCCGGGAGAACGAATCCTCATCCTCCTCCCCCCCACTTCTCCCTCTGCTTTCTGGCCTCTTCCAGCCTGTGGAGTGATGTAGGGGGTTAAGAGACGCTGGTAGGAACAGACAGTCCCTGCTGGATGTTTTACAGGACCCTCTCTTCATCCCTCCCAGGGGAGGGCGTGCAGTCCTCTTCCACCACTCGTTGCCCCAACAAAATCGAGCTCTCTGTGCCCTTTGACCCCCTCCCCGTCGCCCACCACAAGAACAGCATGCAGTTTTATGGTGCGCACCGGATTCCCCCTGCCCCTCTTTCCTTCTTTTTTTTTTCCCCAGCTTTCCCGCAGCCAAACACTGGGGCCAGAATAAGACTTTTCACATGGGATGGTAAATGTCTTAATAATGTGGAGGCCCGGTGACGGCAGCGTGCACACACTGAAGCATGGCTCTCTGTGGCAAACAAAGATGTCGCTGTTGTTGATTTTTCCTCGAATGGAACATACTGGATGCAGAGCCGAGCCTTTTTGCTTTATGGAGCTAAGGGGACGGTAGTAGTTATTGTCTTTTTTTCTAAACAGGACCCTCCTCTCCTGTCGGTGGGAGGTGTGTGTTTGAGCGTGTGTACTTATCGGGGGAACGGGGGATCACGCCGAGGTGATGTTGGGTTGATGAGGGACGCTCTGACTCCCCTCGTGGTGAACCAAGGGTGTGTTGTTGTTGTTGTTTGTAAGGAGTGGATGGTGCTGCTGCTGCTGCTGCTGTTGTTGCAGCAGCGGCGGCGATGTGCTGCTGCTGCCGCTGCCGCCGCCCTGGGTGAGCTGACTGGACAGCTGGCCGAGCTGCTCCGAGTTGGCCAACGACTTGAGCACGGCGTTCTCGCGCTCCAGCACAGAGTTCCTCTCATACAGCTCCTTGATCTGCTCCTTCAGCACCTCTACCTCCTCGCGAACGGCGTACATCAGGTGGCTCTTCACCAAGTCCTGAGAGACGAGAAACAGGAAAATTAACACACAAAGTGACACCTGCTCGTTGTAGTACTTTTTAAAACACAGCAGAGTCCATCATCAAAGGAAGAAAAAGGGAATGTGTCATTTCAGAGCTTGAGGTGATAATGTGTGATCATTTTTAGCAACATGTTCAGCGCAGAGGTGTCATTGCCGTGGGGATTTTGCAGCTGCATTTTCAAGAGGTCGCTTGTCAGTCAAACTGTGTGGGCAACACTGACATTTCCTGGTGGTTTTTTTTTAGCCTTCTGGAGGATGTGTTGTTTAAAAACTGAGCAGAATACAGCTGAATTGTTCCTCCAATTGACTTTTATGTTCATCCTATCTGGGACAGTTGCGTTGCCCAACATCACCAGCGGAAAAGTAATTATGAAACAAGTCGCTGTGAGGGCACGTGTCACCTGACCGCGTTTTGATTTGTTCTGTGGGAAACTCACCATTGCCTGCTCAATCTTGTTATCAATGGCGACAACACTGGCACCGGATGCACTGTGGAGAGAAAAGTGCAGAAGTTAGCACAAGATGCAAATCTCACGTCAGCCATGTAGAAAAGGCCGATGATATCAGCTCTTTCACATTCACTAAACTGCCAGTTCAGGTCCTTTCACTGACAAACATAACCTGAGATTTCACTGGTAGTTCTGATGTGAAGAAAAAATTACCCCTAGGGTTTTTTCTGACATGGTTGTTTCCAGGGAATGAGATGAACTGATTTGAGATTGACTTTCCAGAACACACACGCCCGTGCCAAAAATTAAAAAACAAGATTCTATTTTTAGTGCTTGAGACAAAGTGTCACAGATGAACGCTTCCAAAGCCAATGTTTGACGTTATCAGTGATTTACATGAAAAAATATTGGCAGTGAAGAGGTGAGAGGTGAAAACTGACTCATGCTAAACACTCAGTTGCGTGGCCAGCACGGGTTCTTCTCTTTCCTGTCTTACAACATCACATATTTCTGCATTAAGCTGTAAACCGCTCTAAATTACAGATTACAAGCAGTCCTAAAAAACTGAAACTGTTTTGTCGTCACCAACAAACAGTCCCATCCCAGGAGGGAGATTTCTTAGGTGCTTATGTGCTTGGGTCTGTTTTTTATTTTTTTTATTTTGAGGGACTTTTGTGGCCCACATCAACAAGGAAGTGACACCAATAATGGAGCACACCATAAACTTCACCAGGTGTAAATCCCCATTCAGACATTCAACAACAACTGAGCCACCTCACATGACGTCTTTCATCAGTAAAAACCAGACGTCCAAGTCTGAATAAGAACATACAGCGAAGGCTGTGTCATGAATGAATCATACACATAAACAGATAAAGAAAGACAGCATTAAATAATGATCTCAAATATTTTACCAAAGAAACGATGCAACACATTTCACTATTTTTTCAGTGTAAAAAAAAAAAAAAAAAACATCAGCAGGAGCCGCGATAACAGCTGCTGGAGATTGTTTAAATACCAGCATTTCAGCAAGTCGTGCTCCTATCAGTCATCTATGCAGTGCAAACAGACAACAGGCAGGGAGTGTGGCTTCAATCCTGCAGGAGTTGTGTTCCGGGTGCGGCTGATGTCTCCGTCAAAGATCAGTTTACATTAGCAGCTGAGCCTCATTGTTCTCCACTCTCTGTTAAAACACGCTTTATTTCATTGTTCTGGCGGAACACGACGCATCCACGCCGCTGCTTCGCGTATCCAGCTTTTGTTTAAATGTTATCAAAATCACTTTAGAGGAGCGCTACATCTTGTTTTCCACCCCCACCCCACATTTAGAAACACAAAAGACGATCAACTTACTCAGCCACGCTACAGATCCTTACACAAAACAAAACCACGCTAAGTTTCGGAGTTTACCTCGCGCGGGGGGAGAAAGAAAAAAGAAAAGAAAACTGCAAACAGGTTCTTTTTTCGTCTTAACAAGAGAGCGTTATTCTCCAGAAAAGGTCCCTTGCATAATCACACCCTCCCGCTCGGATGTGGATGCAAAAACAGAAAGGAAGACCGAGGCGTTTCGGCGCCGCTAGAAGGTGCTCTGACATGAATCCAGAGGCATGAGAGAGAACACAATGTGCAGACACACCAATGATGCTTGAAACGAGTTTAAGACGAAAAAAAAACGCAGAAAAAGTCCCTCCTGGATCGACACATCTTAAATACATTAAGGTTAGAGAGATGGGTGATCACAGTAAAGTAAATATGAAATACACACCTTTGTATTAAATGTATTCATGCGTTTGAGACTTAAAAATTAAAACACCATTTCGTGTGTGCGTAAATCTGAGTTGGAAAAGGTGGGCGAGTTTCAAAAAAAAACTAACAAAAAAAAACTAACAAACCACACTCACACCTCCTGATTATTCCAAGTCAACTACCATAAATCAAACGTGACGTTGGAGCATCACCGCAGCATCATGTGGAGCCCCGAGGGTCCACTCAACATTTACATCCACACATGCTGGCGCGCACGTACGCCGCGCTGTGGGCAGCCCAAAGACTGGTGTGTGGGGGGACGCGTCGTATAAACACACACCGAACATATACCAGCGCTTGAGGGAAAACGTGCTGGTGTGCCACAACAACCAGAGAGAGAGAGAGAGAGAGAGAGAGAGAGGACGGAGGAGGCCTGCATACCTAACAGCTGATGGCAAAATAGTTTAAAGAAGGAGGAAAAAAAAAACACTCGCGGGGCAAAGAGTGAGAGCAAATGGTCACTGAGTAGTTTGGATGTCAAGTGAGCCCACGATGGCACAAAACACTCCGCTGCACATGAGCACAGAGTTAAATGTGTTGAGTCCATGTGAGGAAATAGGAGTTGGAACAGTGGGAGACGAGACAAAGTTTTTAGTTAAGTATAATAAAGTAGCAGCGTCTGTAGAAATATAGATTCTAAAAATCAAACCAGTGGAGAGGCAACACACCCCCAGAGTGGAACAAGCGCAGCAGCCGCATGAGAATGAACTAAACCCGCAGTAAAACACATGACAGAGACCGTATGTAAAAAGTCTCTTACCTGACGCATCTCGCTCTATAAGACATCAACCGTCCTGAATAGGTCGGTGAGGTTCCCGGCGAGCAGGGCAGACTGTAGCTCATTTTGCAGCGCATGTTAGTGTTTTTCTCCAAAGTCTCTCCAAAAAGCTTTTTTTGTTGTTGTTGCTGCTTCTCCCGACACAGTAGTCGTATGTGTGTCAACACGCGAATGTGCTTCTTGTTTGACTACGAGCTCGAGCGAGTCTTAAAACCCCGCTCGGGTCACATGGTGACAAAACGGGGGCGGGGCGGAGTTCAGCTTCTCCTCCTCCCTCCACAGCTCTTAAAACATGTCACTTTGTTTCGCTGCCACTGCCTTTGCCAAAACAAAAACAAAAACAAAACAAAAAAAAATTGAGCTATTTAACTATGTCAAAGTTCATCTCTGCCACAACTGTCATGCGTTTCCCAGTCAGAACCAGAGGTGAGCACTGTGCATCATGTCATGTGGAGCTCAGGTAGGTCTATCCAGCGTTTACCATCCTGCAGCCTCCAGTGCACTCTGGGTAAGGGGTGGGATTGGGGGGGGTGGGGTGGGATTGTGGGGCTGGAGAATAAGTACAACACACACAACAACAGATGCCACACTTGAGGGAGAAAAGTTGCCTTATTCGCTGCCACTGTCTGCCAGAAATTACACACTGCCACTCCTGAGGCACTTGGAAGACTTATTCAAAGATTAAGTGTTAATTAAAAAGGGAGGCAGTGTTTTGTTTTTTTTTGCATGTACTGACTAAGAGGCCTCGATGCCTCTGTTCTTTTCTGTTGGTACAAAATGTTAAACTCTCGACTTGGCAACTGTTTTATTGTTTCAAACTTCATCTCCACAGCAGTTTTGAACATTTCTGCACATGTTAACCACTCAGTGACCTTTTGTAATGTGGTCATTCTATAGAAAAACTGGTTAAGTTGTTAAATCTGTGTCGGAGACATCAAGTCGAAGTGTGACAAGCTGATTGAGGTGGCTGATTTATTTCTACGAACTGTGTGCAAATTCAAAGGCAAATGAAAACTCTTGAAGTTTTTATTGGTCACGTTGACTGATATCAGCGTATTGCACATGGCATGTCACACTATATCCCCCGGATGAATCCATGTGCTTTGCAAGTAATCAGATTGGTGATGCAGCGTTCCACATGTCTACAGTATTCCTCCTCTTTCTCTTTCTTTCCTGGGGCAACGCCGAGAACAGAACATGAGGCACAGTAAAGACTTTAAAAACGCCAGCTAATTTTTCTACTCCTTTGAATTCCTGTCGAACTGCGAGCTAAAAATATTCTAACTGCAGTTAGGAGATGATGTACGGCGTGACACATCCACACTGATGCGATGACAGTCGGGTAAATGAGTCGCATTCCACAACGAGCGTCTTGCTAGGACGTGTGATCTGTAAGGCCGATAAACAACACGAGGAGAAGACATTCCTCCCTCTGAACTGAGCATTTACACATCTGGGACAGAGAGGGAGAAGAATGTCCACGAGCTGAGGGCCGTATCATGTTTTTATCAATAACAAAAAAACAAAAGAGACATGCAGCTTGGATCAAATTAGCTTTTCAAGTAACTGGGAGATATGGCCTAGAAGAAATGTTATGGAGACAAAAAAAAAAAAAAAAAAAAAAAAAAACTAAACTAATTTGTTGCCATTCAGTGTCCAAGCAAAACAAAGCAAACTGTACATTTTATTCAAGGAGGAAGACATGTGGTGGTTTATATAAGGACCACTTGCTGTGTTAACCTCAACATGGGCCTTCTCCGCAGACTGCAGCGGTGCACACATGCACTCGTCCACCCCCTCCAACCCCCACCCCCTTCCTCCCCAACAAAGTCTCCGGGACCACAAGGCGGCACATTCCAGCTCTGGACACCTCCGGCCCCCGAGGCCAGTGCCTCCAAACCCCAGACATCTGTGTCAGAGCCACCATCATGCTGGGACAGCACACAGTCAAGCTCCTCGGCGAAGGACTGGTTATCAAAACAGTCCTGTAGCCACAACGCGTTTGGTTTGATACCAGCTGCAACCAGAGAACCAGAGCTCCTACCTGCTTGCACACCGCGAGTTACTCAGGAGGAAGGAGTGAATCTGACTTTATGTACGACTTTGTATCATATAAGACACGTGCAGGGGCTAAGTGTGGTCTCTTCCATGTCTCTGAGTTTGTCACATGATGTTTTATAGCGTAAGAAATCCAATGTGTTCTCCATTAGGGCACAGATGCACCGGCACACGTCCCTGTCCCAAAGCATACAAACACTCACTGTGGGGGGAGGCAGCTGAATAAATGAGACCACAGTGATAAACCCCCTTCAGTGAGTCTATTTCAAAACAATAGCTGGAGGGTGGGGGCTGTAACAACAGAGTTCGCTCACTGACGACTCACTGTTGTCCCCTTTCAGATGCAGAGACCTGTTATAGCCTGGCCTTCGCGGACTTCGTCTTTAAAGGTGCAGTTCAGCTCCTTCGCCAGAGGAGGTCAGCAGAGGCTCCGAGTCGTTCGGGCACAAAACCTGAGTGAAAACTCACATAAGGGCTTTGGGCAAGAGTGGTTTAGTCATGTCGTCCCTTATTGATCACAATGAACTCATTGTTGCGGCAGAAATCAGCCAGAAGCTTCCATTTTTATGAGGACATTTTACAAGCTGGCTGGCGGAGTTTCTTATTTAAAAAAATGCCTCTCATTAGTTTTGTTCATGGGGCAAAAGCCACTTAAAAGTCACAGTAATACTGTCATCATAGCTCTAACTCTTATGTTCATTAACATCTGTAGTTGTCATGTAACAAGTGAAACTTTCAATACATTCTCTAACTCACTCAGTAGTATTGTCCTAATGCTACAAGTGAAAGATGTAAATGTAGCATGTTTTCAGGGAACTGAAAGTGGCCTCTCTGTTTAACTAACTGAAAAGATTAAAAAAAAAAAAAAAAAACACAACTGCATGACCCTGTAACCAACCAAGCCAGCCCCTCAACACTTTGCTAGACTAATGATCACCCTCTCTGAAAACAAAGAGACCAGTATTTTGCAAGAGAGCCCTCTCAACAGGGGACCTGTGAGCCCCACATGTTTACCTATCTAGTTAGATAAATTAGATCATGGCAGTGGTCACATCCAGTTTTCCACAGAAACCTCTGCTGTTAGAAAAAAAAGGTTTTTGATAGAGATCAGTTATTTTAAGGACATAAATTGGTCAAGTACCATTTTTTTTCTTGAGGTACTTTCTCTCAAGAAAATTATTTAAACTTGTCCAGAGCTGCAATTAATGACTGTTTTCATTATCAATTAATCTGCAAATAATATTCCAGATGACATAATAAACTAATATTTGCTTTAAAAAAGACTGAAAATGTTGAACTTTTAATCCAACAAGTTTTCAAACTGCTTAGAAAAAAAACCCTAATTTGCACAACTACGGGTCTATTCCTTGACAAAACCGAGGAAGACTATGATATGATCGAAAGCGTCAAAGAGCTGAAGAAAACTTTCCTTTTTGCTGTTAATTATTAATTAGAACTCAACACAAGATTTGAAATGTTTTTTGCAGTGTAATCTTTCCATGTTAAGTTCTTCCACTGCAAAACAGTGTGGGTAAAAGGCTAATCTGCATTGCAAGATGTGTGAAACTAGTAACGTCATCAAAATGCTTGACACATGCCTGATACCTGGGTATTATAGGGGGAGAGACAAGTTACATAAGTCACAAGGAATACCTGGCATTTGGTGATGCACTGAAAGACGTATATTTCCATTTTGAACTAAAACAGTCACAAAAGAAAGAATCTTGTCCAACTGCATCTGTCCTTATTGCACTGAAAAGCTTCAAACAGTAATGACAATTGCAGGATGCTGGAAGTATGTTAATATGTGCCTCTGAATATGGTGGATTTTTTGGATGCTGTATTGTCGGGACGCGTCGTCTACATAAAGGGAGGTCCTTGTCGACACAATAGAGACTAAAAAAACAAAATAAGGCAGACCGCAGGGACCCCTTGTCTGGGGATGGAAGTTTTATTTGTCCAGCACTAAATCAGAGTCATGAGTGGGTGTGTCTGCTGCCACCGAGCTTCCTCGTAAACAGCCCAAAGGAACTGTCCCACTCGCACCCTCGCCTGTTACATAATCCCCAGACTTGTGCACAAACATCGCCTCGGTCCTCTGTGTCCCTATGTGACGTGCTCAGAGACCATCGGGCCTGTCCTCTCCTAAGACACAGACACCTCTAGCAGACGTCTTGGTGGATGAACCGGACGACAGGGAGCATGAGAAGGAGTCAGGGCCCTCAAGGGCTCGATACAATCGAGGGGAAGATCTGAATTCTTGAGACAGTGGATGAGCTTAATCCATCATTCCTAATTTAAACGGGTTAAGGAGGACCTCGTTATTTCAGCCCGTCTAGGGGCTAAAATAACTTGCCAGCAGGGATGTTTGTAAAAGGTTGCTGAGCCATCCCACTCTGCTCCTGAAGAAGTGATAAAGAGCCACAGTGTAATGTTACCATCAAACTCCATATGCAAACACGGGGGGATCGGGGGCAGGGGGTGCCTCCAGCCTTAAATAATCACTGCCAAAACGCTGTTCAACTAAAAGCAGATCTTCAGCATGCGCCATGTGCCTCGATATCATATTTCACTACTTTTTCTTTGCCTCCCTTGCCTGGTTGGGCCTGTGCCACTTGTTTGGCTCAATCTGGATTAAAGACCCCACTGGAATGTGTTAAAAGTAATAGCGCTACTCCTGAGGCTTTAATGGGAAAATCCTGGCACCTCACCGTTAACGAGCCTCTGTATTCAGCAGGGCATTTATCACGGGATCAAGGACTTAGCCTCATTTGGGCTCCCTCTCTGAAGCACAGGGTTTGGGTCAGACTAATGTCATTAGGCACACAACACTTGGCCCCGGTACGTGTCTCAGCCATTGTTTTTCACTGCATCTTCAGTCTGGGTATTGTGCAAAGCTTGAGCTTCGATTATGACTTGACGTTACAAGGCAGGGAAGCAGCTTAAAATTCTAGAAAATGGGTTTGTGGCCAGAAGGTCAACTGTTTTTACAATCTGGACCAAGAGAGAAAATTGAGTTTGAAGATCCAACAGTCAGTCAGTTAGCCAACGGACAAAACTAACAACTATTCTGATAACTGGTTGATCATTCTGCAGCCCTAATTAAGTTGGGGGTAACATGCGATCTGACCCTCTGCTGGTCCAGTGGGGATGTTTAATTGCGAACAGTAGAAGCCTGTGGTTATATTGGGTATCTCCTAGGTGTGAAGCAAGATGATGTTAAAAAAAAAAGTGTGTGCACAGCAAACTTTTCCTGGATAAATAAAGGTCAAACGTCAGCACAAGTTTCCAAACATAAAGTTGACAGGACGAAAGCGATGCTGCCACACAGTGCCGTCTTTCAGACGCGAAGTCCGTTACGTAAGCAGTTTGAAATCTTTGATGGTTATGATCTCCATCCATCAAATCCTCCCTGCGTCTAAAAAGGCTCGTTAAGTTTGAGATCAGACTTCTGCACAATGTCAAGTCAAGTCATGTCCATCAAAGATCTGCAGTAAGTGATTTAGCTGGAGGGGGGGACCTCCTGTACAACTGCTGAGTAATCCATTCAAAATGATGTACTTACTGTTGTGTGTGCTTCTAAGAAGGACTCTGAAATTGAATTGGGCTGGGTTCTCTGAGGATATGCCCCCACAGCCTGTTAGCAATTTTGTGTGTGTTTTTCATCGGTATGGAGGGAGGGTGACTCCAATTATGTCAGTGCCAAGAAAAAATTTGGTGAATATCCAAGTTTTAACAGATGTTGCATAAACTGGTAACAGTTTAGAGAAGATACTTGATTTCACAGGGGGGATGATAAAGGCAGATTGCGGAGAAATGACCGACTAAGCCGATTAAGGAGTTTACCCTTAGGAGTGTGTCCTATCAGCACATCATGAGGGAAACTGCAGCTTTCCCACGTTCAACTTTCCTCATAATGAAATGTTTGTTTCTGAGTCATAAACACTGGCTGCATACCTGGTCTGGATCAAATAACCCTCCATGGCTGAGCATGGGGCCTCTGATCAGGTGCGCTCAGTTCGAATATAAATCTGTCTTTTCTTTATTGTCCGTAATCATGAAGCTGATCACTGTGGACGGGGGGTGCAGTAAAAGGACTGCTGTTGCTTTACTTGGGACCAATCACAGCCTCACAATGAATCCATTCAGCGGATCAACAGATCATTTTCCCAAAATGTTTACAGAGGCAGAGTGTAACTTGTAATTTAGTTAGGCTAAATTAATCTCTTATCTCCCTGTATGGAAGCAAATAAAGGTCAATAAGATCTTGAGCTTGTGAGATGATGTTCAAAAATAATTTCTAAACTTATAGTTGTTTATCAGCCTTGAGATTGTGAATATACAGGAAAAAATTTGAAGTTCTAGGAAATATTTGAGGATGTCAAAATAAAATTTGTTCACAAATTAAATCAACGGTAAGGTTACATAACAAAGAAAAAAGCTTTTGTGAACATGTGAGTACAAATTTAAAATGAACAACTGGGAAAAGTCCAACACTGTGTAACTGGGGTTACACGTACAACACAACAATATACGCAACACCTATGCATGTTACAAGTACAAATTTTGGCTCAGCTTTCACAATCAAAATTAGGGGCAGAATTTGCATTTTATTTTTTATTTGTTTAATGTACTTTCTGCTTTGTCTGTCTTTGTGTAACCTAAGTGTTTATATCATTTTTGCATAAATTTTATTTTGACATTTAAAAAAAAAGCCTTTCCAAACTTGAATGTCTCATGTAGACTCTTGTCACTGGTTTACAAAGGATGATATACAGCCCCTGGTTTTGAAATGTATTCTGAACATTACTTCACAAGCACTAAATGTTCTTGGCCTTTATTTCAGTCGATAGAGCTGCAGCACATGTGGCGCTGTAAACAGGCAGGCATGTTTTGATGCCCACAACGTATCAGAAACTTGCGCAAAATACCACGGCTGGTTGTGCAAAAGTGATGAGGGGGTACGCTGCCCAGCTGAGGTTTTACATTTTTTCACAGAGCAATCATTTTCAAGAATGCCTCTTTATGCCCTCAAACTGTTTGTGAGCAAACCCCCAAGCCCCCCTTTACTTCCAACAAGTCCGACCTTGCAAGAGAGCTGGATCATGACAAAGGGAGGTGGAATGAGAGGCGGAGGCTCCCTCAGGTTTACCTGCGGTAAGTTGAAAAGTTTTGAATAAAGCTGCACTGTTAGTCGCACAGCCCAGAGGCAAACATGAGCTGGATGGAGAACAAACAGAAGCGCTGAATCTTTTGCCAGCCGCGACAACACACACACACCCCCACACACACTTGCTCAACTGCTACTGTTGTTTTACGTAAACATCCACATCTCATCTGGACCAGCTTCACTTTTAAGAATATGGTCACATGGAAGTTGGTGCATCTCATGCTCACTGCAGTACAGTGCAATACAAACACAAACACACACACACACACACACACACACACACACACACACAGACAAACTCATGACAAAAGTTTTATTCCACTAATCATTTTTGTTTTGTTGCCAACAGCTGGCAGGAATCATGGGAGTGTAGATAAACTAGGAGGACATTCCCATGTCACTTATAATGTAATGATTAATATTAATTAAATCAAATAGTTCATATGACTAATCCCTTTGATCAGAAATGAGAAATAATAAATGGAATCAAAAATATAAACTACACTGCACACATGAATATAAACCAGACTGACAATGTCATAAATTTAAAATACATTAGCATAATTTCCCTTGCAGAAGCGCATTTGCTAAATTTTTGTTTCAGGCACTGCCAAATATAAAATTTGGTCATAGGATGCATTTAGATCAGAGACCGGTTGTGTCCCAACTACAAGCTGAAAAGGTATTTGTTAATCTCTAATACGCTTGGCAAAACACAGCTGAGTCAGAACACACATTACAAACTGTCCCATTGTGCTCAAAGTTGGCAGATTAAGCAGAAGTCAAAATGCAAAATAAGCCTAATTTTTCTGGAGATGCCTTGGGACTCCCTCCTAAAGGATCCCCGTGTCCTTGGACCCAAACTGGGAACTGCTGCCTCTGGGCACTTTGCTCAGACATTCTCATATCATATCATGACTTGATGAGCAAACCACATGTCCAACATCAAGGATCTGACTTTGTTTGTCAGTGTTTGCTGACAGCCAATTAAAAATCCATGGCAGGGAGTCAAAACCTCAAACAGCCTCCATGAGACAGGACATGGGAACAAAAACGTGGTTGTGACTAATGCAAACCATGGACATATTTACGTCTAAGTCAAAACCAACTGACTTTCATTTTCCTTTGGTTATGATGCTAATCAACAGGTGCTCGCGTGCTGCGGAATAATTAACCATCCATCTGTAATAAAGGCTAACCTGTATGAGGTTAAGAAGCGTTTAACAAAGTATTTCCATTACTCCACAGGCATGCAGTCTGTTGTGCATCGAAAACAAAAACAACAAAAATTACACAAATAAAAACACCCAAATACTGGTGCACTCTATTGGATAGAAAAAGTCCACAAATGAACAATTAATACAGAAAATCAGTATAATAAAAACATAAAATGTAGTAACTACAGAAAATATAGGAAAGCAGTAAATTCAGAAATTAAAGAAGCTGCGACCAGCAATTTTTTTGATCTTCTTACCTGAAAAACTGATCAGAATATTGCAGATTAATTTTCTGTCGATAGTCTTCAGTACAAATTCTCACTTCTTGGGCTTTAAGAGTGCTTTGCATGATGAATAAAAGCTGCTTTGAACTGGCATGTTAAGTTAATTTGATTTAGCAGCATTTCACACAAAAAGGCCCAACAGTCATGGCAAGTTAATCGCTAGCACAACTCTATGTGTCAGTCTATTAGGCTTTAGGATGAGTTCTTAAACAGTACAAACTCATTTTAAAAACAATTCCCAGAATCAATGAATTCAAGCTGGTAACAACCAGCATCTAACTTGAGTATACAAATGACATACTTAAGAGAATATTACGTCATAAAACACAACCTCTGTAATGTTATCTCAGTGTGATCTTCTATTTGCAGAGCTAAAATCCCCTGGTGCTGTGCTGCACACATCGTAACGCCAAGAGAAACCTGAGCATCGCACCCTCGTGACTGGCACAACATAGACACTCAAAGTGTCACAGAGCACTGAAGCGGTGCCAGAGTGTTACAAAAACGTATCTGGACGCTTCCCGCAGTGACATGCCTTCCTCCATGCATTACACACTCGCAGCTGTCGAAATGTCCAGCTTGACAAGTCATTTCATTTCTGTAGTTAATCTCAAAAAGCAAAGTTTGCCAGAGAAGTGAAATAAAGATTCATTCATGTAAGATTTTGAATGCAACAATGAAGTTGCTGATAGCCAGGAACTACAATTTCCATCTGATAATACAGTACATTCAGTTTTCTTTACACTAAGCATTTTATCCTAGTAATGGCAGAAACATGTATGCAACAGTATTTAAAACATAATGAGTCACTTTCACACTTCTTTAATCTCTGTTTAAAATTCTAAATAACTTTTGCCACTGAAACCAAGACCAAGGAAACTATTTTACATTGAGTGTTTTTAAAAAAAATCCAAGGTCACCCACCAGAAAGGTAGGGACAATGTTAGGCAGAATAACTAATAAAGAAAACTACTGAGAGCCTTAAAAGACTTTGTGGATATTACAGCTTAAGGTCAGGTAGGGTCCTTGATGACACCTGAGTTTAATTTGCAAACAAGGCAAGTAATCTTTCAAGAACTGATTCTTCTCTTGATTCTTGTCGAATGACAGTGTCTCACCTTGCTGGCAACACCTGACACAATTTCAGAAAAATGACACTTTGGGATTCTATGAATAACAAAATAACAAGTTAAATTGGACATTTTCTTGCAAGATGTGCTGGGTTATGAGGGTGCGGGATCTGGGTTAGCCAGGCAATCCAGGCCAAACACACACGCGTAAACACACCCAAGCTCATACCTATCGTTGACGGGCTTTGACCCTCGTAATCTGCTAGGCCGGAAAGCCTGGTAGAAAGCAGTGGATGGGTTCCTGCATTTTAATGGAGGGGGAGGAAACAGAGACAGGAGAAACATGAATAAAGGAAGAGAAACATGTACGCTGATAGAGAGAGAGAGCAAGAGACATGCTTAGAGAGAGAGAGAGAGAGAGAGACAGAGAGAGAGACAGAGAGAGAGAAAGAGAGAGAGTGAGAGAATGTGAATGAGAGAGTAGAGAAAGATCCTGAACCACACTGAGAGGTCAGAGGAAATGATGATACAATCCAGATGGCCTAAGCTCTATTCAGAAATTACATGATGTAGCAAGACCAAGGGCACTACGGGTGCATTTTTCCAAGTCGTAAAACCCTATCATATACTGGCTCTGACTGGTTGAATTGCTGCCACCTCTTGTTGTTCACTATAATTCTAAATATTTAATAACAGCCTTCACTTAAACATTTCAGTGCTAAACCTACAACTGTTAACCGTTAACAGTTTTGTAAGATATGACAATAACATTGGTACAGCTTATTCCTGGCAAGACTCTTCAAAGTACATAGAAATAAAAATAAAAAAGGTTTTCTCTTAAACGCCCAATAAAGCCCAGGAAATTAATCGTAAACTGTCATTTGTCTTGTGGCCACAATCTTCCTCAACTAAAATCCCAAAATGCTGGAACAGGCTTTAAAATGGAAAATGTGCTCTCCTTATCAGTTTCAGTTTAGATCATCATGTCAAAAGTCACCACCAAATCAGAGACGGTCTGGACAGGACGTTAACTTTGTTGTGTCCCGTCAGCTGTCAATGTTGATGAATTTACTACTGCACTACAACTAACTTGGCCAGACTGATTTGTAGAGTAGAAAGTGAACTTCAAACAGGGGCAGTTTTTCCTGACACGGCAGCTAGGTGGAGATAAAATTACGAGCCGCATCAAATATTTATCAGCATTTGGGTATTTGCTAGCACACGGTGTTAATAATACACAGAGTTCATAATGTAAGCTGACTGTGAATCTCAGTCTGTTAAATAAGCTTGACTACAAAATTACAGACCAAAATTGTAGCTTTTTCAAGTTGGATTCTATTGATTTTATCTCTTTTTTCAATTATTCTTATATTGTATTATACATATACATATACACAGTCAGAAAAAAGCCTAAATTCTTTTCATAAATCTACAATGAAGTAAAAACATTTAAAGAATTTTCAGATTGTCATACACTGAGGGGAAAAACAAGAAGCAAGATTTTATGTTCAAATCCCCAACTCCACTTTCGCTGACATCAGTGTTCACTAAACATTAGAGATGCAAGGCCAGCTCACAGTGGTAACAATTGGACAAGAACATGCTCCTGCTGAGTTCAAGTTCATGTCAGTCACACTTGCTGTCTGCACAATAAATGTAAAACTTGGGGAGGCTTGTCTGACAATAAGAGCAGGGGTGGTCTACAAAATTGTAAAGTGAAAACGAGACCCTGGAGGACCAAAAAACAAAAGCGGGCTGGAGAAAGGAATTTGTTTACGAAACTAGAAAAGCGGGGTTAACCATCCACTACTACACTGGTCGAGTGTCAAGAGTGATCTACAGCTGAGTTGCCATATCTGAGCCCATGACAGATTTATCACCACCACACCCCACAAACAGCAGCTCAAGATCTTTGAGTTTCCTCATGTTCTGGCGAGGTATTTAGATGCAGCAAGTTTAAAGAGCTCACAAACAACATATTTCAACACAGCGGCCGCGAGCTCAGCTTGCTCAGAGAGCCAAAATACCTGGTTTTATTGGGACAGGGGGGAGGATTGTGTATGCATGACAAGTTCATCAGTCAAACAGGAGACAGGCAGGAGAGGTCTGAAGAGAAGCGGAGCGAAAAGGTGCCATTTAAAAAGTAGGAAAGGTCAAGGAAAACAAGTAGGAGTGGTGTGTCACCTCACCTGAACCCCCTTCAGGAGCCTCACCTTTATGCTGCAGGAAATGGAGGATTGAGGTATAAAAGCCTCTTTTACAGTGCTTTATACGGTGCACAGCACACAGCACTGTTGTTGCTGTCTGGCCTTAATAAACTGTTTTCATGTATCTATTCATTTTTACTGTTGCTGATTTGTTTTTCTCTGTATGATTCTGTCATGCAGCAACTTTCATACATTTGCCTTGGGCTGTTGGAATTCGCATCGCTGCTGGAGGCAAACATTAAAGTGACTATAGTCAAATTAGCTCCTTAGTGTGTGAAAGGATAAAAAGCAGAATGTTGTTAGGCAGGTATGCAGGTTCAAAAACATAGCTTCTTATATGCTGACCTACAGCCCCAGGTCAGATCCTAGAAACCGTGACAGGAGCTGTTATGCACCCCTCAGGCATTAATTTAGAGGGCACTTTGCTACAATTTGATTGATGTGCACATGACTACACTTGACCTTCAGGTGAGTCTCTGTTGATCGGAGTCAGAATTGTTGTAGGGCAGCTGCACTCAGTAAAACTGACACACATCAGATCTGTCAGATGGACAGCTGAAAAACGAAACTTCTAGTGTTGATGCGGTGAAAAAGTTTTTTTGACAACACAAGTACTGATCTGACCCAATAAATGAAAACCTTAACACAGACCTGTCACACTTCATAAAACAACAATTAAGCAAGTTAAAATGCCAAACTTTTGCTTTTCCACTGTAAGGATTTGATGCTTTCTTTGTGATATATGATTGGGGACTGTTGGTTGGACAAATTGAGATATCTCAAGAGGTCACTTTGGGCTCTTGGTCATTTTTCAATGTTTTCTGATTTTTTAAAACATTTAATTAAATAATAATAAATTTAAATTAAATAAATCACATCTTTGATTTCAACCAAACTTAAATCGTCCTTATACAGTTCAGCTCACATCCTGTCAACCAGAATAAATTTGACTAAATTTGAGATGAGCCGTTGGAACTAGCATCGCTGCTGGAGGCAAACATTAAAGCTACTACATTCAAATCAACTCCTTAGTGTGTGAAAATCTAAAAGGCAGAATGTTGTTAGGTAGGTATGCAAGTTCAGAAACACAGCTTCTTATCTGGGCTACCCTCAGTCCAAAGTGCGATACTAGAAAACGTCCTGCGCAGCCCTCAGGCATTAGCTTAGAAAGCACTCAGTTTACAGTTTGACTGATGTGCACATGACCACACTTGACCATAAGTTGAGTTTCTGTCGACCAGAGATAGAATTTACTTGTTTTTCTTGCATTAGCTGTTGAGAGAAGCCCTGCAGTGCCTCCCAGCTCAGGCAACTGCTTGTCCACTGTTTGCGTGACTCCTGAAAGAGCATCAAAATCCATGAGATGTTAAGAGAGTGTCTGAGGTCATTTCTGATCCCCTATTTCAAAGTACATTATGTTGCCTGGGTCTATTTACCTGAATAAACTTGAGGAGTTCGCCTAACTGCTAATTTAAAAAATTGCTTGAAATTACACCAATTTGATGATAAAGTTTTCAGTGGTCACAGAAAGTACAGCTGAATGCACCATAATGAACAGGTAGGTAAGAAACATTATGGTACTTCTCTCTTCCAGCCTGTTTACAGAACTTATTATTATCATTTGACACAAAGACAGGCAAGTTAAATGAACGTCATAAGCCCCAGTTGGACTGAATTTATTTATCCAGGGGAGGTTTTAACATTACCTGCTCTGGTCAGTATGTGGGTAATTTTTCACCTCCACACAGCCACAATTACCTACAATTTTTTTCTGTAAATCCACTGGTCCTCCTCAATTTTAAATCCCATCTGGGGCTACATCCGTGTATTTTTAAGTTTTTTTCTGTGTGGATACCTATTTCTCTTCTTCTTCCTCTACTACTTACTATAAATCAGATCACTGTGAAATTTCACTTTTGTGAGGTGATGAAAACGTTTTTGCTAATCTGATAGTTGGAAATATGCTAACACCAACATACAGGTCTATTTGGGAACCAGTATAACAACTGAATAAATTACGGCTATCAGAAGGGCAAAAGCACATCAAAATGTGGTGGCGTACAGCTAGCAGTACATTTAAGCCACGCTGTGTTAGTCTATATTTGTTTGCGCTTTGGCAAACTGTTTGTAATGTACCCATCATGTAAAGACAATTACCTCTGGATTACTTTGGTGCTTTGGAAGAAAACTTAAAAATCTGATGATTCCCAGGCAAGTCCTGCAGCATTGGCAGATTTATGGACATTAATTTGTGACATCCAAAATAACAATATTGACACTAAGTATAAGTCACACTGAATGATATCACTATGTGCTTCCTGTTTGTGCATTAAGATTTGACTTAGTTATGACTCAGGTTCACCTCACACAGTGTCTCCCTCATGTCCTTCCCTCTGCGCCACCCCCTACAACTCTCCTGCGTCCACTTGGGAAAATTTCCTTATCGTAAAGTGCCGCCCAGAACGATGAGTCAACAGTGAATACTTTATTCCCTAGATCCCCCTGTAATGTTGCTTTTTGGGAATAAAACGTTACTACAGCAAAATCATTATTTTATTTAGCCACTGTCAAATGTACAGTATTTATCAGTGACTGAAAAATGTACAGCTTCTCTGTAATTGAGAAATTGCTTCCTTTATTACCTTAACTATCTATCATATGAGTGATAATCTGTTCAGATTATTAGTTACTACTATATGTCCAGGATATACCCAATACTGTACTTTTATGCAGTGTTTTCTTTTTCTTTCTTACTTTATGTTAAAACCATTCTGGGCAGATATCTTTGCGGTTGAAAACATTATGAGTTCCCACAGCAGAGCACAAACACTGCATGGGGCAGGTGTTTGTTTAGGACTTTAGCCACCCACACAGATGATAAATGTAGCCTTTGTATGGTGAAATATTTTGGATAAAAGCGCTGTCAAACAGTGTGCCACAGTACGTTGCAAACTGAGTAACCATCCTGTGAAAAGATGCCAAAAAATGGGTCTCACAATGGGCAAGATGCCTGAGGCAAAGTCACACAGCACTGTCAGATGAGAGAGACTGTTCCCGGGTCTTATGATGTGTGCTTGACGAGGGATTTAGCAGCAAGAACTTCTGTCAATAAAGAAGCTAAGTCAGTGTCACAACCCTTTATCAAACATTGAGGACCTGTCAACTCAAACAAGCAGAACTATTTGCAGCAGTGTCCAAGTTTTAGGATGTTACATAATTTGATAAGTGATGACAGCCTCCATAGAACAAATACATGGTCATTCAAATACTATGTATTACATGTGATATAACTGCAGTGACATAACCATAATGGTTTGATGATGTTCCAACTTCCTGCTGTGGCAGAGGAACTTATAAAATCAAGTATGCCCATAAAAATCCCTGTTCTCTGACAGGTTAACAACCATGGCACAACATACACAAGAAGAAGAATAGAGTCTCAAGAGGGATTTTGAGGGATTCAATCCTTAAGCTGCCACAGAAAAGGCTGCTGCATGGGCCTGAACGAACACATGCTCCCTCAGGTCACTTGAGGAAAGCTGCTGCTTTCAATAGAAAGCACAAAAATTGAATTTCCTTCCTTTAAAATAACTTAAAAAACAAGACCTCCTTGGTCCTTAAAGTCAACAAACATAAGGACCATTCAGTCATGCAGCACGACACGAAAGGCCAAACATGTTACTAACACTGCAGGTTGTTTTCCTTTTTCCCTGCAACTGGCTCTTTGATGTTCCTGCGTGCACACAGAACTGAACAGACGTTATCAATACAGATTTCACTATGCATTTTTAGCTCCATACATAAAAACCTCTCTCCCTGTTCAGATCACACAAGTTAAATTTATCGAGTTTTTTTGGCTGGAGCCTGATACGGGGGGGAGGCTGAAAAAACTGGATGGTGGTGGGATGAGATGTGACCCAGCAGTTGGAGGAGTTCTTCTCATAACGCAGTGATTAGGAGATGCCGTGGGAGAGAGAGGAAAAGGCTCAATGGCAAACAGGGACGTGACCCTCTGCATGGGGGCCAAGCCTGCAGCCATACCCGGGTCAGGCAAAGTCCCAGCTGTGCAGCTAACCACCACTGACAACTCAACCCCGCCCACTGTCCTACGGGAGGCTGCAGCACGGAGGACAGATAAGAGGGGTCTGCTGGGGGTATTTGTGACTCAACTTAAAAAACCTCAGTAAGTGAGACCAGAACTCAAACTTTTGCGATGTTAAAGGCAGGCTGCAACACATCTGCAAACACTGGCAAGTACGTAAAGTCAGTGAAAGATGAGTGAAAATATGTTGCACCGATATGAGCATTCTGGTAAGCAGAGGGTGTTAATTTCTGCTTGGGTTACACATAATTGTTACCATGAGTACCGATGAGTCAGTATAATTCAGGATCTGGGGTGGCTTGTTCAGCCGGGGTGGCAGCTGATAGCATCGGCCCGGAGCTACAAAGCCACCATATCTGCTCAATTTCACTTAGCAGGGCTAAAGTTCATTGACTCAGTGGGTTAAATAAAGTGTAGAATTGGTTCCTGAAGCATGACGCGGGCCCAGTGAACTCTGCCTCACTGGCCTTCAGGTCTGTTTCTGTCTCAGCTTGTCAGCTGCTCTGTAACAACACCAGCCTGTCACTCTCCAGTGACTTTGCCTGGGGCCAAGCGGGCCAGGCCAGGCAACCGAGGAACACAGATCTGACAAGAAGTACAAGGGATGTATAGAGCAGGACAGCAAGCATGACATACTCACATGATGGCAATAATGTTTGATGCAACCTTCTGAGTATTGTTAATACCAATGTTTATACGCCTTAATAGTTGACTGTCTTATGGGCCTATAGCCAAGGCATCAGATGACAAACTCATGGAGAAAGCTATCATACATAATTTTATTTGTTCAAGTTGAACTTTTGAATAAACTAATTTTGTTGAAAGTGCAACTGTAACATGTCCTCACTAATATAATAGCTTCATAATACAGTAAACAGGGTGGCCTGAGTGTGTAAGAATGGGCAGGTTATCTCCTTTTATAATTTTTTAAATTACCGAACATTACCACACACTCCTTCAGTTTATTACACATGGTCCCATACGGAGCCTTCTGGACCATTTAAGTGCTTTTGCAACTGTTCAATACCAGACTCTGGCTTTGATGCAAAGTCCTCCCAGCTGTTGTATTGCTGGTTGCCTAGGCATTCATATCTCCATGCAGATGAAACACTAGCAGATTCCTGTGACAAATCACAACCAACTCCTTTTACATACCGTACACTGGGTGTGTCTTGTGGGCATTACATCGACTGCCCTAAGGTAAACTTTCTCAATCAAAAGGTTTCTCCAGTTCAGGAAGCTTATTAAAGTGCTGGGTGCACAGGTCTTTCTAGACATAATCCTTGATAATGTCTGAAGAATAAATAGGATTTTACTGTGCATGTTTACTTATATTAATGATTCAGTCCTGAGAAACACCTGACACCTTTGGCAAATGCAAAAGAAAATGAAGGACGCAAACTGAACATTGTGACACACCAGTTTCAGTAGATGCTATTTGGTGGCTCACATTCACACTTTAAGTTACAGCAACCAAGAGCTTTCATTACAAACATGAGGTCAAGCAGTTTCCTGCTTCTAGTGCAGGTTTATCTGTGAGTGTGGAAAGTTACAGTCCCTCAAAACTGCACTGAAGTTATACTGTGGAGATTTTTAGCCACTGGTGTTTTCCTGTGCGGATCGCCAGTAATGGTTGTATGTGGTGGTGTGATGGGGTAAAACTAATTTATGCTGCAGAGAGCCATCCTAACAAATATCACATGGGGATCTATAATTTAGTGTCTCTGGTGGCCTCACATACCCATGAAATGAAATGAACTTTTTCGAGGACTGTCACACTGTCAAATATGTTTGTTGCAATCCAGGTTCAGTGATAAAATGCCAATGCACTGCCCTTCCTGGTTTGTCCGTCAGCTGAGGTTAACTCACAGACAGCACAGGAAGTGGTGGCAGAATATTTTCCATTGTTTGGTGTGGAGTTTTTTTTTTTTTGACTGACCTCGTTTCTGATGGTGGCAAAGTGGCAGAGAGGCAGAGAGTTGCACAAGAAAAAACCATCACAGCTAAAATGTAAAAATATTAATATGAATGAAACTGGGGGGGGACGGGTATTTTTTGTTTGTTCTTCACAGCGTACCTTCACACGCAGTACTCCAGTTAACATGTGTTGATATTTTTAACCCATGTTCAGGAGGGTGAAATGTTTTAACATGTTATACTTAGAGGCTGACTCAGATGAAGAACACATAGACAGGACAGTGTGAAAGTTCAGAATGAACCAGTCATCACACCTCACCATACTGCTGACTAGGAGGTGAACAGGAGGTCATCTAAAATGCTTTGAGACTAAAAAAGATGAACAGTGTTAAAGCAACCGATTAAAAGCTTCAAGGTGATAGGAGGTGTGTGATTATCACGATGGCAGCTTGGGTTTTTACAGATATCAGCATTTTTCACTCAGGAAATCAAGCAAAAAGAGTCTGATTCACAACAGCATGACACAATAAGTTCAACAAAGTGTTGATGAAAATAATAATTATTTCATAAGAAGCTGCACTTAACACACACTCAAGCACAATCACGTAATTATAGGAGGTTATTTGTTGGCAGCCAGGAGATAAATGTTATCATCTGGACGGTCTCACTGGGTGAAAAAGGGAAAAAGTTCAGGCACTTATGACAAATCCACTCTGATTCAGTGATAAACTAAGGTACCATCTGTTCAACACTGTCGTTTCAAATGAGTGAATAAACCGTTATCAGTCTACCCAGCCACAATGACTCACGTCCGTTTCCTTGCAAAAGCCTGCTCATTGTAAGATACTGGAGGAGGTGGGGGGGGCAGAAAGTGGTTCGATGCCGACGAGAGGAGACACTCGAGTCGAAACAGACTTGAGCAAGAGAAGAGGAAGAAAACAACAGAGGAAGCGCTTGACAGAATATGAAAGCGGACATCAAAGCAAAGCAGGAAACTGAGGTTCTAACAAAACCTGCGCCTTTCTCGGCGTAAGACAGAAAAAAAGCGCCCTGAAGAATTTGCAATGCCTGCATGGATGTTAGATTCAACTTGCAGAACAGACGTGACCTTAGATGGCCTTTAGAGCAGGTTGTGCTCATGCTCACTGACTTGTTAAGAACTTGTGGGAAAATAAACACTCAAAGAGTGAATCCACAGCTAAACCTACACAACCTGATAAGACTGATTCATTTAGTACCCATTCATCCCATTCATCCCATTCATCGTTTATTCATCACATGGTCATCTGAAGATGTCATCTTGAGCTTTATGAGGCTGCAACAAAAATGTTATAACTTTTGACTAGGACAAAAAAATAATCAATTCATCAAGAAAATAATGGCAAGATGAATCAACAAAGAAAATTATTATTAATTTCAGCCTTAATTCAACTTTCACGCATGGAACAGCATTGTCATTTACCCACTTTAAATCTCAGACCCATATACTGACTATTTTCTGTTCCATCAGGCATTTGTCAGGATGTCAGTAAACTACGACTGTTAGTTTTACAAGCAAAACTCTTTAGTGTCTCAGGAGTCAAGGGTACATACCATGTAAACACAGCATCTTAAATTCAAGACTGTTCCTTCAAATGAAATGTACTGTGTGTGTTTATTTTTCTTATGCTGTAACTTCTTACATTTACACTAGGTTTGTTATCTCTTACAGCTAGACCAGTATTAGCGCATCACAAATATATCGGCACATACGACTATTTCGGCTGATGCATAACAAGAAATATTAGCACAGAAATTTCAAAAATATGTTTGAGGTCACTTAGAAACATCATCTCTAGTACATGTTTGTTCACCAGAGAATGCTGACAAGTTTATTTTTGATTAGCATTAGTAGACATTTTGCTACCAAATAGCAAATATCAATAATTATATAAGCCTAAAAAAAAATTTAAAAAACCGGCACCTGTCAGTTGAGAAATGTGGCGTTCACAAAATTAAAAACATGAAAAACTGAATCCAAGGTCTGTTCTTTGGTGGTGACTGAGGAATCTTAAACCTTTATACTCTCTATGCCAAAATAGGTCAAGCCAAATCAGCTTCAGGTTTTCACTTCATCTTAGTAGTGATTTGTTTCACTGTGTGTGGACTTAGCTGCCCACAGACAGACTTTCATCCCCTCGAAAAGGAGACTTGTAGGGTTTGGAGCAGAATAACACAGGCAGTGACCCTCCCTGACCCTGGAGACGCAGAGAAGAAGCCAAATACGAGCACCCTCAAAAATCTCTAATTCACTCTCTCTTCAACTTCGAGCCTTTCTTTAACTCTCTCAGCCAATCATGTCTCTCTCTCACACACACACACACAACCACACACAACCACACACAACCACACAGGACTACACAGGACTACACAACACATGAGCAGTTACAGGCACCACTGAACCAGATCAGTCGACGACACCCATTGAAAGCAGGCGAGCGCACAGAGAGAGGATGGATGACTCAAGTGCAGCTGCCTGCCATGTTTTCCACACATCCTCATTACTCACTATTCAGACATCTTGGGCTCCGGGGGGCCCTGGGCACTGAAACCTCGTTGTTCAGCCCTTGCTTCCCACTCTAGGAGACTGAATGACTGCAAAGCAGCTTCACATTTTCTAAAGCAACTGGTTAGCTTGTTTAGAGCTGAAGGCATTTATATCCCACAGACGTCCAGTCTAATCATCTACTCCATGCCTAAAGACTAAGCTCTGATCTATGGTCAGCTTTAAAAGCTCTCATCCACAGAAAGTCATTGTCCTAGAACTGCTGAATCACCTAACCACTGTATTAACCCCAACTGATTTGCATTTTCTTTCTTCCTCCCCTTCCCCTATTGTGTTTTACTCGCTCTGAAATATCTTTTTACACCCTTGCACTTTGAGATTTATTATTGCTTGTCATTAGCATTAGTATTACAACAAGTCAGCGAGACAACAGGAACGAAAAACTCTTATATGTGGCCAACTCTGCCCAGAGACTGTCCAGAAATTGTAGCATCTGACACTTGCAAAGAAACAGTCCCATTAATAGACTTTGAACTTTTCTCTCTTTCACTTCCCCAAACTCGTGTCAGAATATCTGACCTTACTGTAAACCGACAGGGTCAAAGACAACAAATTCGGAAATTCCTGAGATGATGAAACACCAAAGCTGTCAAGAAGGGTACTGTTTTACACGCACTTAGAAATCAGACTGACAAAGAATGCAAACAGATTTTGGACTAACCAGTGGGGTGAAAGGGTTTTCACTTCCCAATGCTGAAAGCATAGCAAGTCACCACCATATAAAATGTAAAACTGCCTAAGCAACAGATCACCCTCCATGGTGCGCACTATTGTGCAGTTTTAGGTCGGCAGCAACAGCAGTAACCATGTGTGAGTGTCACAGAAAGCAGCCACGGTGAGCTAGTTAGAGGAAGAGCTGCAGGCTACAGGTGCTTAGTTTGAGTGAACTTTATCAAGTAATAATTAATGTGGTTTTGTTTTGTTTTGTTGGACAAAAACAACTTGCATTGCTGTTTTTCATGTTACACACTTGGTCTGCAACTAAGGATTATTTTCATTATCAATTTATTTGCAGATTGTTTTATCTGTCGGATAAGAAGTCATAATGCCCATTAACAATTTCCTTTGCACCACAGTGGCATCTTCAGATTGCTTGTGTTTTGTTTTCTAGCCAGCAATCCAAAACTCAAAAGATACACACTTGAGACACATATAAACAAAAATAACATTATATAAATAGTTAATAATGATGATAATGTTCTGTTCATCAACTGATTAATCAAAAAATTATTGCAGTTCTACAGGGGCCAGTTTCACAAAGTGACTGTAACTTAAATCAAACAGTCAGACGTCAATGTCTGTATTAATCTGTTCCACAAAGTTGTCTAGTTCTTGACTTGCTGTGACTTCTGGGTAATTCAAGAATTTTTTTCAAACTAGAAAACATGGCTGACCGAGAAACCCGGTCAAATCACTCAGCTCCCCTGACTCCAGCTGTAGAGGAGCGGAGCTGCTGTAGCATCTTCATGTATCGGGGCTCAGTATTTCTGCTAACTCATCAGTCAGGTTCAGTCTCCTTGGACAAATGGAAATGACTGATGATGTCCTCACTGCTGAATATTTCCAACAACTTACTCTGAAAACCCTTTCCTTTCTCATTATTCACGGCACAATATTACTGGCATATCACACATCATGAGCCAGGTTTTCACCTGTTTCAATGTTTAGTGCCACTGGTCAGTAGAGGTGTTGAAAATAATTGTTTCTACAATGCATCGCGATGCGGACATGGACGATTCTGCATCGATACAACATAATCAATTACAGCCTCCCAGCACTGCTCATCGATTTTCTGGTCTCAGCTGGACAATAAAGTTCTAAAGTTCAAAATTACCTCCTGTTAGCGACGCATGAGACGTAGCCGCGTTAGCCGTTTTTCACCATGAGAAGCTCACACCTGCCACTGTAAAGGAAATAGGGGACCCAGCCGAGCCAAGAACTGATGTGACGCTGTTGTGACATGTTAGCGGTAACATGTGAGTCCTGGACTTGGGTCACAGTGTAGTCTTATGTACCAATAACAGTACATTACATTAGCGAGGACTAGCAGATTATTTTGCATGTGCTGCAAACGAGAGCAGTTTATTCTCAGTCTCTTACAGGTCTTCATCTGGCGGAGCTAGTGGGTCATGTCATGTTTGTGATGTTCTCTACATTCACAAAGTTTCCTTTCTTAGAGCAGAGGACAGTTGCTAGAAGCCGAAGCTAGACTGCATAAGAATTAGTTTTGTTTCTGAGGACAGAACAATTTCAGACACAAATATAGGTAGGTACAATTTATTTAGTTTGGTTTATAATGTAAAAACATTTATGTTGACATTGATTTCTAAAGGCCTTTTCTAAATAGTAAAAAGGGAGTTCAGGGTGACCTGTTGGCTGAATGGTGAGGGCGCGTACCATATGGGCGCAAGCCCTGGGCAGCTGGTCCCCAGTTTGACTCTTTATGTCTCTCCCCTGCTCTTTCCCTCATTTCCTGTCTCTCTCCACTGTCGCGATCTAATAAAGGTTGAAAATGCACGGCCCTACTGGTCAGCAGGTGTCACTGATTGTTACCAAAGAAACATGGGACAGCCTGGAGCTAGCCTGGCTAGCATTTTAGACTTAAAATAACTCAAGCTTTATTTTTGTAAAATAATTAAGCTGAGAGCAAGATTAAAACTGGCACTATCTATAGACCAGTCCAAAATCTCTTTGTGAAACATACACTGTAATCCCTCTGATCGACATAGCCCCCCTTCTCCACATTGTAAATAGCGACCAGTGACAAGGACCTGCCAACAGGTTTTCTCCATGGATAAGGTTAAAGTTATGTGCGTACTTAGCATACTGTAACCACTTGAAAGAGGGGTCTAACCTGTTCTGTATTGAGACCATTTTGGAAAAGACAACAAACACAAACAGTTTGCACAAACTGTCCTCATTCCTAGAACAGCCTGCAACATACTCTGCGGCTGATTCAATGGCCTTGCTTCCAGCACAAACTGAGTTAGTTATGGTACGCCGCCAGGAGCGTGGTTGTTTACTTGCTTTGGCAGGTCCACTCTAATTGGAAGTGATCCCCTGACCACATCTTGCTGAGATAACAGGGTGGGTCCGGCTATGCTAACTTATTTAACCACTTTGCCTCACACTGCTGGCCCCTTTAGATCTTTTATATTTTATAAAAAGGAAAAAGATATAACAAACTTGACATGTTTTAAAATCAAACAAACAAACTCACTGCATCATTGCAAAAGGTGGAGATTGTTTGCTTTGCCTCTGTGCAGGAAAGGACTGTTTTCTTTGGAAACAGGACTGAATTAGATTAAACCATTAATGAGCATTATGAGAGCAGTTCCAGGAGACATCATTAAAAGGCAACTCTCCCCAGTTATTCTGCTTGTAAAAGCTGCTGGTGATTGCTCAACACCAAAACTTCCACCTCAATTTAAAAGTAGAGAGGAGAGAAGTCAGGGTATGAATTGGGGCTTCTGATGAGAGCACAGCTTCCCTGATTGATTAAACCGGAAAGACAATGTTGCGAATGATGTAACCCTGACCCTGCATGAGCCGTTTAGAAGCAGGGACAGAGTGTGTGTTAACAGGTCAGTTAGGGATAGACCAAAAAAAACAAAAAAAAAAAAACAAGAGACAGCCACATTAGAGGGAGACAGGAGGCAGGCCAGTCGTACATCCCAAAAACAGAGCTGGTGCAGACCCATCTGCTCAGGCTGCAGCCCGGGGCGTCCGACAATCAGTGCCATTCAGGGATCCTGGAATGTGTCCCTTGGAAGTTCAGGCAGGTCAGCTATCTGTGGAAAATAAGCTGCGGCCTTGTTTCCAGGCACCGTGGCAACCAAACTACAACCCCCCCCCCCCACCCCAACACAGACACGCACACGCCCCATCCCAAACCTGAATCCTCATCCCACCCTGTCCTCACTCACTCCCCCTTTTTGTTCAACTGTCTAACTGCCAGGAGGTAAAATGGAGGGAGGTGCTACCGTACAAGTACTGAACATGCTCACATTTAGGCTACAATTTGCAGTGTCCCCATGTGCATCTGTGTAACAAATGGAGGGAAAACGTTAACTTCGCTCCCAAGCTCTTTAGAGAGCCAATACATTTCTGCCCTAACAATGCCATGTGTTAGTGGCTGCTGAAAAGTACCAGTTAACAACAAAGACCTTTCCAAGACAATTCACTGTCACTTTCAATGTCATGAGCAACAAAGGGGAAAAAACTTTTCTCTAACTATACAACTAAACAAACAACACTGAGAAGTGGAACTGTTTCCCAAATGCTCCAAGTAAAAAACAAAATCAAAATAATGATGACATGGTAAAAACAAATGGTACATATGCATATAAGTAGAATGCAACCACTTATACACTGTACAAAATGTGTGATGAACTAATAAGATTTTAAACATGCAACAAAAGCTTTGACATTCCACCAACATCTGAGGAAAATAGTTAAAGAGAGCCAGAGAAAAACTAAATAAAGAAGATGTGGATAAAGCACAACAGAACAATTAATCCTTAAGGGAATTTGACAAAATACTTTAAGTCTACATCCACCTCAGATTTAAGGTTGGGTAATGACAACGGAAACAAACACTGTCACAATATGGTTATTTAAGGCTCAAATCGTGTTGTCAGGGTAATGTCAATGTATCTATACATTGCGGAAAAGGAGGATTACCGAGAGCAAAATACACAGAAAGATTCTTCTTTATACCCCCAAGCCATCCACTTCTGATCAACTGACAGGTAAAACAATATTGTTGACACAGCATAGTCAGCTGAAAACCATTAAGAGCTTACCATTAAGATACCACCTAAGCTACTACTAAGCTTCAAGTCAATCCCGTGCTAATGTATATTAGCTGGCAGCCGCTTTAGAGACTGCTGCAAAGCAGCTGCAAAGATTTACATCTTTCCCTACATGATAACCAGCAAAATGACTGGCTGATGAAATGATTTCCAAACTGCCAGAGAGGCTGCATTCATCTCAGTTGGAGGTGGACAACTCACACTTTCCATTAAGTTGAACTCATACACACCCTGCAGCTGACCTTTCATAAAGCCTCCAATCAGATTACAACTTTATGTGACATTCAGTGTGAGAGAGGAGAAATTAATCTTGTGTGTGTGTTTCAGTTTCCACAATTGCCTTAGTGACATCATACGTCAGCTATCAGACAAGTCGAGGAGGTTTGTAAATTTGGCAGCTGGTTTACTTTCCCCTTGGTGGGCCAAGTTTAATCGGCTTGTTTGCTGATATGAGTGGCAGTCTTTTAATCTGCCGGAAATAAACTAGTTTATAAAACCATGCTTAAATCTACATGCCGGCAGGTTCAAATCCCCACACTGACTGCTAGCAATAACCTTCACTCGAGCACTTGAATTTCATACTTGCTAGCCGCCAACAGCAGACTGAGGCTGTACCACGTCAGTGTGTGAATATGTATATATACACAAAAGTGAGGCAAGGTAAATCTGAAAAAGCCCGTGGTCCAAAACCTACCTATCACCATAGGAACTACCTTGTCAACGCCTACACAAGATATTCACTTGCTACAAAATTACAGACCATGTCAAACGTCACAAAAAAATGGTTAATTAATCTGTCAACAATGTCATTTTGAAGGTTTCTTCTGGAAAAACACTTTTAGCCCTGGAAAAAAAGATTTTTCAAACAGTTTTCCAGGAAGACTGGGCCACTGAAACTGCCTCAAGTAAAATAGCAAACAACAGTGTCAGGCTGTTTTGCAAAGAGTAGAGGGGGGGATTTAAGGTGTGCAGGAAAAACCAGCAGAGGAAGAGACCAATGAAAGCAACAGTGCATGAGTAAAAGTTGTATGGTATGGTGGCAAATGAGGGGAATGTAACCACCTTACAAATTTATCCAGGAAAGGTAAGTGATAATCATACCCCACTGCACCAATCCACTCATATCACTCTTTATTACACAGGGCTTTTACTTCTTAAGTGCCAGACTGGACGTCAGGTTGTGGATGGTGCTTGGTGTGACTTGTGCTGATATCATAGGAGCAGCACGACTCAAAATACACAGAGGAATACATAATACATCCCTTTATCTTTCCTGCAAAAATATGTGAAATGAAAGTGAAAGGTCAATCAATCTGAATAATCCATTTGATTTCAGATCAGTTATTAAGCTCCCTTCTTTATATGGGGAAATAATAATAAACTGTCTGACAGAGTTTACTTCAGACGGTATTCCTGTGTAATTAAGCTAAAGCTGTTTTTCTGCTTGAGAAACAATCATTACAGATTAATAATTAACATTCTTAATTGAGAGAGTACAGCACAGGGATAGAGTTGTCTGTCCTGGGAGGAGTAACTGAGTTAAAGGCCAAGTGCTCCAACTGAAGGAAACCAATTTGTCCCAGGGGCAGCTTCATCACTTTATTTGGCAGAGATGCAGCCTACTGAGCAGAGATGATAACCATTCCAAGCTGAGGGGAAATCATTCTCATCTCAGGACTCCACCCCCTCAATGCTTTGTTCCATTTTTGTGATGTACTTTAATTCAAAACAGAACCAAACAATGAAACTTGGAACAGATTCCCCTACAAGGATGAGCCTGAGCACAGAACAATGCACCTCTGACAGGGAGGAGAAAGTTTGAAAAGTCTGTGTCCCGTTATATTGGGGCGTGTTTCTTAAAATGACTTTTTTTTTTCCTTCTTTTTTTTTTCAGTCTTAACTGAGATTTACAAGAAAGTTATGAGTTAACAAGGCATTTTAATTACAAGTGATGACAGTTAAAATTATGCCTTTAAATGCCAACTGGCCTTTGGGCCTCACTCAAAACTGCCTAAGTTTTGAGGTTAACCAAAATTCAACGTGTGTGTATACATGTGCATAAATGAAGCAGGCAGAATCCATATAGAGTTATATAAATATGTATGTGTGTGTATATATATACACAAATATATATATAGAGAGAGAGAGAGCATGTCACTTTTGTGTTACACCACGTGTTGATAAGTGTACTCGCTGATGGTACTGTTTGCTGTACTGTTTGCTGTTTTGCTGAGAAATGGTCATAGCGTAATCAGTCAGGAAGACTAATGTTTTGCACTAAGGATGAACTTTTACTCAAAAGCGTAACATTTTATTACAACATCCCACAAAGATTCTTTTTCTTTAAACTCACAAGTGCGCATTTTTAAGTCAAGTCAATTTAGTCTCATGAAAACACGAGGAAGTGTGCGAGAACAAGAACAAGGAGCTCACACACCTAACAGGTCAACAGCTAGTCAACACTAGGTTAAAGCAGATGTGTCAACATGGGCAGGGCTAACGAGGAGTTGACTCTGAGAGCCAGAGCAGCCACGGCAGCCATCATC
>BRZM01003569.1:9552909-9733651 GCA_033238685.1 Lates japonicus
ATGGTTATTTATTGTTCTCCTCACATTATCAACCCATGTGTGATGCTGCTCGGATTAAGTATCTTGGTAAACAATGATTAGCGTTAGGAATATCTGGATTGAGGGTGATAAAAATCAGGCCACAACTTCTTAAAACACACACACACCTCCTTGTCTGGTCGTCTGGCTGTACCATTCATAATAAGCACTGAGGAACAGAACAGAGCACACAGATAAACACTGAGGCCTACATAATGAGCAAGGAGAGAGTATGTGTGTGTGTGTGTGTGTGTGTGTGTGTGTGTGTGTGTGTGTGTGTGTGGACTCCAGCTCTCATCTAGGTCATTCTTGGCTCAGACATCACCTCTCCTCTGCTTGCTTGGAATGGCAAAGAGTGGCAACACTTCAGCTCAAGCTGTGTGAGGGCCATCAGACAGACACTAAAAATAGCTGCAGTGTGTACATTAGAAGAGTACTGTGGGCACGTGAAGTGTCAGTATTTACAAGATTTAAAGTTGGGAGGCTGGGATCACTGCCCAGGGCAAGTACGCTAACTGTCTCTCCAAGACAGACAGAAGAATAAAAACCAGCCACCTACGTTTGGGGAGTTATTCCCTTCTCTGCTACAAAACACGGCTACTGCGTGTGTTGCAACCTATCCAAATGCTTGTTAACGCCCCCTAAACCCTAACAGCCTGTATGGTTGAATGGAGGCTCAAGGGAGGGGTAGGTGGGGCAGGGGGGGCTGTGGGTGTTTAAAGAGACAAGTTACTATCCAGCATTTTGTGGGTTGTCTATTAATGACAAAGACAGAAAATTCTTTCTGTCTCTGCTGGTTTTCACTGGCTCCCTACCAATCTAATCCTTCCTTCCTCCCAGTCTACAACTTTACACTTACAAGTAGAACTAAGAAAAATGTGTGTTTTGTTTTACTGTTCTTTAAGTACAAGCTTTCTAGTTATAGCGTGCCTCATTTTGGCACGGGTTAAGGCAGAGGCATTCTCCACAGCGTGGAGTATGACCACACTGCTGTAGAATGCAACAAGAATGTTTAATATGCAAGAAAACTTCCACATGCACGCATATAACCTCCCAAAAACTTTTTCTCCTTATAGACTCCTGCACAACTGATATCCATACCATAATATTGAATTGCTGATTGGCCACAGCTGAACAAAAACGAGTATTTATAATTTTTTATATAAGTGGATTAATTTCACATGAAGCTTTTTGTATAATACCCTCTTACCTGTCCTCATCCACATCCATGGTAATATGGATGCCAAACAGGCTGTTGACAGCAGGAGAGGGCAGAGTGAGGCTCTCGCCAATGAAAGGCTTTACACCATCTTTGCCTGGGACCACACCGGCACTGGGCTGAGGTAGGGCATCAGACTTCTGCCTACTATCGTCTGCCTGGTTGCTGAAGCTGGACAGGGGGCCTGTTGCAGCTCCTCCATGGGCTCCGTGGGGCTGGACAAGTCCTCCTGTGCCAGGCCCCTGACTTGCCACACCCAGAGGGGTGTTGGTGGTACTGGGCACTGTGGCAGGCACGTTCTGAACACCGCTGTGGGAGGTGGTGGTGGTGACGGAAGGTGCAGGGGCAATGCCTATCCCTCCTGAAGGCTGAGTCTGGCTGACAGGCTGCTGTTGGCCACTTCCTGCATGGATGGGGGCCATGGCTGGTGCATTACTCACTTGTTGCAGGAGGCCCTGGGCCGAGGCTGCATCTCCACCCAGCCCCTGGACTCCTGGACCAGCCGGGGTGATTAGAGGCGAGGGTACCTGGCTGGTTGGAGGCACCACAGGGAGGGATGTCATGGGAAGGTTCTGAGTGCTTGAGCCAAAGTGCTGCTGACGCTGGCCAGCTGAGAGGCCAGTGGGATGAGTAGAGTAGGCAATCTGTTGGGGCTGCGTGGCAGGAGGCATAATGGGAGACTTCTGCTGCATGGCACCTTGGTGCACACCATTGAGGCTGTTAGAGAGGAAGTTCTGAGGGGCAACAGGCTGCATATTGACCTGCGGTTGCTGTGACACTGCAGTCGTGTACCCTGTGGGCTGGAAGGCACTTGCTCCACTCCCTATGTGAGGAGCCAAGCTGTAGCCTTGCTGCTGAAGCTCTGAAGCATGGGGGTGGGCAGGGTGCCCGACGGAGTAGCCACAATCTGCGGTGTTCTCAGATGCCTGTGCAGAAAAAGCACTGCCAGTGACCACAGAGTTACTGGTGGTCCCTAGCCCACTGTCCCTGTCTATACTGTGATCAAGGTTTACAGTTGGCTTTATGCTATCCACAGTCCGATTAACATTTGAATCTGAATCTTTCTCATAGAACTCAGTGCATGTCCACCTGCCCCGTCTGAAGGGCTCGCCGGTACCATGGTCAAGTTTAATGACCCTGAAACGGGAACTACAGCTGGTGCTAACAGGAGCTGAGTGGGCCACAGTGGTAGAGACAGTGGCAGCAGGGACCGTATTGATGACTGTCAACGGATGGGCGGCTGAGCCTGGAACAAAGGGTTGAGCTGCAGCTGGCACAGGCACACTTCCTCCTAAATTATGTGGGGTGACACGGCCAGTGCCTAAACTTTTATACGAGAGTCCCCCGTTGACAGGACCCGTGGCGGGGGGCTGGCCCTCCTGAGGCTCCCCCACGTTGTTTAAGGTTTCCTCGGAAGAGCTCCTGTCGCACACCCCGAGGTCGGCCCGAGAGACGTCAAATATTTCCGACGACACGTCCTCTGTCCGGGACTCGTCCGGATCGTCCAGGCTCTCGGTGTCGTCGGTGATGCTGCTGGCCGCCACCTGAGCCTGCGTTACACTCGTGATCTGGAAACAACTTTTCTTCTTCGCTGGCATTTTCGACATGTTGACTATCTGCGTCAAGTCTGTCTGCTCCCAGATGAAACTAAGTGCTGGACTAGTGTCTTGCGAAGTAATTCACAGCTGAGGGGTATGACACAGACACGTACCGTCACAGTTCATTTCCATACCGTTCCTCTTCCTCTCTCTCGTCGGAGAAAAGTGTCACAACCGAGGCCAGACCCTCCGAAACTCCCGAAGCGTTCCGCGGTCTCCGGTCACAGCACACGGGCGACTGCTGCTCTCCTCCTCCGGCCTCTCTTAACACCCGGTCGGCCTTTCTTGTGTCCCGGCAGCGGAGTAGCAAACAGGCCCTTGTCAAACTTCTTGCTAAGCAGCTGCCACCGGTACTTTAGTCTGAGGCGGGCCCGGTCTCTCAGCCCACTCCTCTCTCTCTCTGCTAGATATGTGTCTTTCTCGCCGACTAGCTAAGTTAGCTGATGTTAGCCAGTTTTCCCTACCTCGGTACCAGCATGTGCGACATCATGATGTAAACAAATCCATCGGCGCTTCAAAAAGAGTATATAATCCAGCGGCAGGCAGAGAAAACGTCTCAAAGTCGGTCAAGTTTAGCCTCTCGGTCGTGTGGACAGCTCACTTTTGGCAGCTGCTACTAGCAGCTAGCTGACAGATAACCAGTTTACCACAGCGGCAGTGAGCTAACGGGCAGCTAACTCCTGCTTCTCTAACCCAACCTCCCGACAAGATGGCAAGAGCGAAGTGCATGCTGGGTATGGAGGTCAAACTAGTCTCAGTTAGGAGGGAAAAAAAATAACCACACACTTTTACCTAATGTACCGTTTGTGAAACTGTTGAGACAATTTTTAAATATTAGTCTTTAATCTAGTTTAAATTAAGTAAAAAATAAGACGAAAAAGGATACATACAAATGTTTATTGTATTAAAAATAGTTATTTGAAGAAAGATGTATTTATACATTTGATTGCATTTGCATTGTCTGCGGGGAAAAAAATTATGTAATTTAAATTTTACACTAAAATTGAGCAAATAAAAACAAGAGCAAGTGCATTTTCAACAAGCAAGTAAATATTTTGAAGCCATGAAATTAAATAATAATGATGCTTTAAATTATGAATCATTTAAATTACATATTATTTATGTACAATCTGTTGGCAGTTTAATACAGATACAAGTACGCCCAGCTAAAACTAATCTTGTTTAATGCCACACTCTTGCAATAAACCCTACCTTTAGAAAGGTTTCATAGTCCATTGTTTGTTGAAATAGTTACAATTACAGAAGTACTGACTCAACTGTATGATGGTTTTTGGAGGATGTAGTTTGTGGCGCTGTTAAACTGTATTGCAGAGAGAGTTTCTCTTGTTTAGCCTGAACCCTCGTTATGTCTATTATTGCTTTTTGGCTGTTAAGCGAAATAAATTTGGCCATTGGCAGTTTAAATCTGCGAAAAAACAATTTTACGCAACTAAAAACTATTTCTGTAGTCAAAATGAAAAAAAAAAAAATCATCTTCATTGTCGTCATTTCCGGTTACCGTCTTACCCGGTAGAGTAGAAGAAGGAGCAGTTTGGTTGGCCAGCTGTTGACAGATGTCAGTTTTTTCAGTGAGCTTGTGTTTATGCGATTATACATTGAGCTAACCCCGCGACTTACAACAATAGTTTTGCAAATGTACATTTGCTAAGAAACGACGTCCTCTTAAATCGTTTAAAACCTGGCTATTAGAAACTGCTGTCCTGTCCATTTCAACTGACCTCTGTTGCAACATTCAGTTTCTATCCGGGATTAAAGTCTGAAACATTCATGCTATGTGACTCAAATCACCTGAGTCATGGCATGAGTTGTTTTTGAATGAATCATTGAACTCTGGGGAATCTCAGAACTCGTTTACAGACAGAGCTTACTTGACATAATGCTGCCTAACAAGAATAACAGTCATGAATGAACTCCTTATCAATGTGCTGATTTGTGTGTGACGGTGAAATTAATAACAGGAAAGTAATAAGGTGTATGTTATCAGTCACTGTAAATGAGTAAATGCAACACATGCAGCAAACAGACACTAAAAATGAACCTTTCTTCAAATGTTTTTCATGAACTTTGGCAGATATAAATGCATTTTATAGCCAGATAAGAGTCTTTAGGAATTTTCACCCACTCTTCACTGATGCTCTTTTACTCTTGGGGGTATTTTTCGCCTGTCTCACACACACAGCATGTTTAAGGGGGTTTGCTTTGTTAAACCAATAAGGAAGTACTTTGTTACTAAATCACATTAAGCACAAAACAAACCACATAAGGACACTCAAGAAGGTAGCTGAATTAGAACAGAACAAGAACCTAAATTATAATAAACAAATATCTATAGAGGAAACTCAACTAAACTATAATCATAAGCCAAATCAGATGAAATAGAGGAAGCATCTCACACAGAACACATAGAAAAGGACTTAGTATTTGTCATGTTGAAAGAGACTTGGTTCTTTTTTATGTGCTTTGTAGTCACAGACACTCTCATCACTCATGTGAAGATGCATCAGTGTAAAGATTGGCTGACAGACTAGCAAACAAGCTTTTGATCACTGGGTCACGTCATTTCATGATTTCACCTGTCAGAGTAATTTTCAACCCTGTAATATCATAACTAAAAATTACTGACATGGCATAGGCTTGTCTATACTGGCTAGCAGTATAGACACTAGTTCCAGAAAAGCATATTAGTGTTTGGCTGTTGGCCAGTGTTCGTATCCAGTCATGTCCAGGAAGCAGGAAATTCTTCATGCATATGGCCCATGACTATGGTGACCCCTAAGGGTAAAGCACAAAACAAAACACATTCAGTGACTGAGAGAAATATGCTCATGTCTATGGTCTAGTATTTGCAGCACCTCAGAAGTTGGACTGTATTTGGGTTGTATTTCATTTCATTCTTGCGTGTCTTTTATCATTAGAAGCCGGTGTACATGACGCAAAAACTAAATATGTTCCTGAGAAGCAAATTTGTTCTTGAGAAACAGCTGCGATCTCCAGTTTCCTCCCAGGTCCATCCCCACAGATCCAGGTTGACTGAGCTTGTATGATTGCTGCACCTTCCTTCAATTGAATTTCTTCGTTTGACATTTGGCCCCTCGGTCCTGCTGTGGAAGGATAAAAAAGATTTACCATTGCACTGTGACTCCATCAGATACTCAAAGAATGGTTATTGTCTTAATAAAAGCATGGTCCAGTAATAGCAACACAAACACACTAAAACACAGCTCCTAATATAGTCTGCTCCTCTTAAAGGGCAGGGGCTTCTCCTCTGAGGAGAGAAATGCTCACATTTTGGACAAAAACAACAGACATTATAAACAGATGTGAAGGTTGTTGGGGCCTGTGACACACCTTGTATCAGGAGGTTGTAATGTTGTCTTAACATACTGGCTAGATGGCTTCACAATTCACACCTTACTTAATTCATGTGACCATGACTCATTTGTGACCTCAGCAGCTAAGGTGTGACCTATGATGTGAATGACCCACAGAGGTTTAAATGACTTGGACTCCCCGCCCATCAGTAAATCTGAGGAAACTTTTTGATAAAGAAGAAATGGACTTGTACTTATATAGCGCTTTTCTAGTCATATCGACCACTCAAAGCGTTTTACACTACACGTCACATTCACCCATTCACACACACATTCATGCAGCGCTTGCTCTATGCACACAAAGCGCTCTAACACATTCACACCCATTCACACACTGATGATACACACAACAGGGGCAACGTGCGGTTCAGTATCTTGCCCAAGGATGCTTCAGCACGGACTGAAGAAGCCGGGGGTCGAACCCCTGACCTTCCGATTAGTGGGCGACCCGCTCTACCTCCTGAGCCACAGCTTTTTTCCAAAAAAAAAGAAAACTGCATTTAACCAGTTTTACACACCCAAGTAATTTGCTTACCTGATTTCATCCATGTTGCATTAATGACTAATGAGTTCCCTGATAGTGACTTACTCGCGATGAACTGATGACTAAAATCGGCTGATTGTGTCATTAAAGGCCATCAAAGGCTTGTGCTGGACTGCAGGACAGCCTGTCACAAGATCAACACATGACATGAGGAAAAAAGAAATGGGTCATGATGTTGTCCTGTAGTTGAGTGACGTCATTTGAAGATGTGCTCCATTTTTAACTATCTCTGTTTTCAGACCTGCCCGTGCACTAGTTAGCAGTATGTCTCAAAAAACCTGTGACAGACAAAAGTGAAACATAGTGTACATTTTAGGCCATGTGTCAAAGTTAAATGATTCGTTTTTGGCATGGCTCGGGATTCAAACATGAATCCAGGATTCTTTAATAACATTCACAGTGGGGGCATCCTGGCAGTCTTGCAGTTAAAGACCATGTAAATGGAAAGTCCCACGTTAAAGTTCAGTCGGGGGACATTTGTCGCATCTCTCTCCTCTCATTTCCAGTCAACTCTAAGCTGTTTCTCACTGATAGACACAAAAATACCCCCCAAAAGGGCTCAGAAAAGTATTCAGACTATTTTCTCATAAACTGTTGCTCTACTTGAATAGAATCATAATCATAATCTACATTTTTATGCAGATCCACATCTGGATACAGAATCCAGAGAAATGAGGAAAGTGTACAGACACATTGTGCTGCCATTACACTGGAGGCAGAGGTCTTTGAAATCCATTGAAGGAAATGTGCATCCAATTTGGCCTCAGAAAAAGAGAAGAGCTGAGGAAAATCTGATGTCAAATCATAATTGTAGCACGCACAGGTGGAGTCTCTGGAGGATTCTGTTACATTCAATACCAGCAGTGGAAGGAATATTCAGGTTTTTACTTGAGTAACAGCAGCAATACCGCAGTGTCAAACCTCCACACAGTCTATGGTGTAGCCAGGTTTTGAACGCAACATACAGTCAAGTCAGTTTCTAGCCCAAAATCATATATTTGCCTCAGAGGGTTTACAGTTTGTACAACTTAAAACATCCTCCATCCTTAAACCTGCGTGGCACAAAACAGAATTGCAGGTGGAGACAATGGCAGGAAAAATAGGAACCCCTTGACTGTGCCAAGGAGGAGGTGGTAACATTAGGTTTAGTGTGTTGCTCAAGGGCACTTTGCCAAGATCAGAGACTCGGGTGATCAAATCTGTGCCCTCTCCCCCTCATCTCTTAAACAAACAGGTCACCTTCTCACTCTGTCTTTTATTTATTGCCGTTTTATTGCCCTTTTTTTTTTAAAATCTGAAACGATGTGTGTGAGAAAGGGCAATGCAACTAGCCATGGTATTTTCATGAAGTTTATTACATTGGTGATGAACAGTAAGGTTAAATATTGCTTTGCCATATTATTCCCCTGACATGACTGACTAATCATTGAATTACAGGGTTACATAATGTCCGGGTGCCGACTCACAAGGTCTGTCTGACAAAAACAATTTCATGCAGTCCTCAGATAAGACAGAGGAGATGGAAAAACAACTCAATATATGAGTTGACACACAGTAATAAAATACACAATTAGTTTTTTTTTCCCCCCTGCTGTATTTCACAAGAGGTGGAAACAGAGATGGAAATGTCAAAGAAAAAGGGTTACGACTTGATTTATGTAATCACTGTACAAGTGGACGTAACATTACTTGTGTGGAAAGTGACGTAAAAGTGAAGGCTGTGGTTGAGACACTTATGTGTGAGTTTGAATAACTGTAATGAGAGGACATGTAATTTGATTTTAAGTGGCACACAGCTCGCACAGCAGCGGCCTTTAAATTGTTTCAAGATTAGATGTGTTTTTATTAGGCAAACATTAATCTTACTTCTCTCCAAATGGACCCTAGAAACAGTTCGGTCTAAAAACAATGTCGCAACATCCAGCCCTCTATACTTAGACGCCCTCCTTTAGTGGCGGGCTTTCCCAGCCCGAGCCAAAGTGTTTGTGTAGCTGGTTGTGTTTATTTACTCTGGTCTGAGGGGCGAAGACTACCAGGCTGTGCTGCGGCGCGTCACGGTACAACGTACTGGGTTCCACTTTGGGTACACTGCCGCAAGCAACAAGACGTTGCCTTGTGTCAAGCATATTTTGGGGCCCTGGGGTCCTGGCCAGCGGTCACTTTCAGCAGCCCAACCTGAGAGACCTCTCGGCCTTTAGCAAAACTCTGTGGGGTCAGAGAGCACACGATCAACAAACAGACTGACCAAACATCACTCAGCATTTGCTAAAAAAAGGGGCACAAGGGGTTGGTTCAGGGCAACTGGACCAGTCTGAAACTGAAATAATGAAATATGCATATGAACCTTGTGCATGGTTTAGAGTTTATTGGGCTCCTTTTTCCCGCAGAAACACACATTGGCTTGTTTGTGTTGATCTGGACCATTTATTTCCCTGTGTCTTACTGCTAATAAAAGTAAGTGTTAAATAAAGCAAAATTACCGTCACGTGTGTTTGTGTGTTTGAAGGTGCAGCTGTGTCCCTTTTTGTCCGCACAGGCCTCAGTGTCAGCTCCAAATATACACAATTTGCAGAACAAGCTCAAAGTTAAAGTCTGGTGTATTTTTAAAGATCACTGGGTGTATTTTTCTGTTGAGGTATGCATGTTCACCCTGATATTCTTCACTGCCCCACGAATTCCTAGAGAGGTGGCGTTTTGGGGAATTCATATTTCAGCTATTACACAATATCCTGAGATTATATAACACTGTGTGTGAGGTAAATGTATAGTAATATACCATGTGTCTGCAAGGTTTTAACAGGGAGGAAAGAGCCTGCTGCAACAAAGACACAAGGATTTTGATGCTCAGCTACTTCTTTGTCTTTCCCTTTCAGCCTTTTGGCACTGCTGTTGAGTCTAACAGTGAACGCTCTGACTAATATTACGTTAACAAGCAAATAAACTGGATGAGAAGTTATGCTTGTGGCGTAATTTCTGATACACCTGCTTGTGTAACGTCTTATAAACGAAGACAGGTTCAAACAGTATAACACAGCATTACCAGGGAAATGGACAAAAAATCCCCATTTGAGCTTTTACATGGAAGTGATGATTCACTGGATTTATAGTTTTCGTTCTCATCAATAGAGATTTTAGACTGACATGAAGAGGAAAGGAGTGGAGCCAGTGAAAGGAGGAAAGTGTGGGGATTAGCGTTAAAATGCAATTTTAATATCAATATGTGCCATTAATTGCAGGCATTTAATGGCGCAAAGAAATACAAACAAGAGAACCGGACAGAATGGTCAACAACACAGGCCCACCATCTTAGCCAATCAGATCAATGGAAATATGAAAATGTTCTAACAAGCATAATCCAGTTAATCAAAAAACATTTTTATAGCTTATTACTTAGAAGTTTTTAGGTTATTATGCCTTGAAATTCTTGTTATATTTTAAGATATTGTATTTTATGGGCACTTTGTGCCTCTGGTTTTGAAAGATGCTGTTGAAATAAAGTTTACTAAATGATTTATTTACTTGTATACATCTTTTAATGTGCTTTTTTAATCAGTTCTTTCATATAATTTGTCTCCCTTCTGAAGGCAACATAGATTTTTTTTAAACCAAAGATGAAATTGAAAATGGATCTTTCCTCTAATCACATTTTGCTTTTAAGGTTTCATGCATTTCACAGCACAATTAATTCTTAATGAAGGAATCGTTAGGATTTGTTCAAAGTTTCCAATTCACCAAAATCACAAGCTGCTAGGAAACAAGGAGTTTAGAGTTCAGGGCCTTGCAGTCTTAAAATCCCTACAACACACACAAGAATAATGCCAGTTACCATGAAAACGTGGTGGGAAAATAAAGGCAGAGAAGGTAAAATAACATTCCTGCAGAGGACAGATTTTTGAGCTGTAATCCTGAATGAGACAGTGTTGTTGCCTCATGGTGTAAAACCAAAGCGAGTGTGAGAGAGAAATGTAGTGATTCACGAATCTGTGGACGTGTTGCTAGGCATGGAAACAATACTGTATGATTACACACCCACATATAACCGAATGTGTATATTTTTGCAGGAATGTTCAAAGTTCAGAGCCAGACTGAAACATTTAAGGAGCAGATCTAAAATACACCTCTACGGATTTCTGGCATTTTATTGAAGCTACTGCATGACGTAATGCGAGAGGTCGTATTGCCAAAGCAGAGCGGGTATAAACAAGCACTGGATGAGGAAAAAGGAAAAATGTTTTCGTTGGAAAAAAAAATTGCAGTGATTAACTCCCAGTCTGCATCTGTGCTCATGGTCAGTCAGCACAATCATTTTTGCTTGACTTGTTTTGACAAAGCTATCTCGTTCCCAGAAAATGATTTGCATTGAGAAAAATAGCCTTGAATCCTAAACAAAACTCCCACATGGGCACATTTTTACCTGAGTGTGTGAGTGTGTCCTTCTGTGTGCATTTGTGAGCTGTTTCATTCAGTGGAGACTCTTCTTCTTTTTTTCTTTTTTTTAAATGTCTTTTGCACAACACATTCACATCTGAACAAACAAATCTCAAAATGCAGTGGGTGCAAAAGAGGACACAAAATAAACTGACTAATTAAATAAAAAGGTTAAATGAAATTAAATGACTGCTTGTGATCACCTCACATTTCACAGCCACTATTTCATGTTTTGACACTTCTTTATCTGCAGTAAAACAGGTAGGTTTAAGTGGTTACGGTTAACTCACTGTTAAATGTCAAGAGGTGAACCTTAATAACTCCACTGACAGTAGAAACAGTAACTTATCTTCTATTTTCCCTGTAGCACAGATTCCAAAGAGCTCACTGATTGCATTCATATGATGCACGACTGCAGTTTTGCACCAGGTCACTGATTAGCCTGACATGAGCTGTAGGTTACTTTCAAATGAAATCAAAGCAACTACCTTCATTAAACATCAATAAGCTTGAAGCTCACTGTAACCAGTTTCTATCTGCAGAGCCCAGAAACCCACAAATAAACACTGCTGTAAAGTTATAATCACTCATTCAGAAGCACATCAAAAGAGTCTTTTATGTTTTTGGTAAGTTGAGTCTGAAGTTATCAAATTCAAGACCGGAGGCTGCGTCATGGATCCTCTGACTGTAATTGTAACCAACAATACTTTTATTGTTAACTGATCTATCTATAATATTTTTATCATTTACAGTACCCTGACTTTTTCAATATTGTACGAAACAGAAAAGATTATACTTAATAAGTAGCAGCAGGGTTTCATGGAAATGTTGGTCCACAGGAGTGAACTATTTTAACAGCTGTTGTGTGAATTGCCACCTTTTGTATAAATATTCTTGAGCCAGACTAATGACTTTGGTGACCTGGTGACATTTCCTCTGGCGCCCTCATCAGGTCAAATTGTCATTCATTCAATACTTTGATTTATGATCTAATACCTGCAAAACCTCACATCCCCTTCAGCCTCAGCTGGACTTTGTGTTTAGTGCTAATTAGCTAATATTAGCATGCTAACACCTGAAACAAATATATGTTGGCTTTGTCATTGTGAGGATGGTAGGTGCTCATGTTAACATTTAGCTCAAAGCACTGCAGTGCCTAAACACAGCTTCACAGCCATTATAATCAGTGTTTGATTATATGTCAGATTGTTTCAGGATTGGAATTACGCAGCATTAACACGTTTCTCCAAGTCCACATATTTGGAAAAAGAAGATTAGAAATAAAACATAAATCTCATAAAGACCAGTAAGAAGTGGAGTGGAAAATACAAAGAAAAGGCTGGATGTATTCCTCAGTATCAAATCTCAATGAGTGGATATTGATGAGTGAAACTTCTTGTTGTGTTCAATAGAGTACAAATTAAAATTTGAACAGAAAAATTGTCAAATTAACTTTCTGGTTTATTGTCTTTGGCTCTGTATTATAAAAATAATTGAAAGTAATGTGGTCTCATTATCCTCCTGAATAATCCTTCTAAATGTACATTCACACACTGCAAGACTGAGTACAAATTTGCTGCTATTATTCATTCTTATTTGTGCAGCAACAAACGATAGTTTCATTTCTCTCAGTTTAATTCTTTTAACTGGCTTCATTACTTTCAGCGTAATTTGCCAGCAGCCATACTAAAAACAGTGTTTGTGAAAATAAGAGGGAAAGTAAAGTAGTGTGCATTCAGACTCACTTCACTCCACCTTGATCAGTTGCTTGTAAAAGTGCCTACCGTTTGCTATGTAGGTCATCACCACCCACAATAACTCAAAGTCTGCCTGGAGCAAAATGCATATCATGTCTTTGGAAACTGCATGTCAGAGAAAGATATATGTTACAGATATTTAACTTGTGCTCTGCTACATTAGAATAGGTTTCAGCATTAAAGGAACCTGAATGGAGAGCTGTAAATACTTGAAAACATAAAAAACTCAAGTTTAATTTCTATTGTGCATTTAGTAAAATTTACATGAAGTACAATTCATAATAATATTTTCAAAATTGACTTCTGTGGCACCTTTTAACATCAGTTAAAGTGTTTAACATGGAAGAGGCTTGATTAAAAAGTTTTTACTGTGACCCTTGGATGACACAGTACAATGAATACGTTACACAACAGTTACTGATAACTCAGTGTTAGTGATGAAATACACAGACCTACAAGCACAAAATCTGATTAAGTCAATGCCAGAAATAGATCAGTATATTTTCATTGTACTTTCCTGCTCCCTCTCCTCCCACCAGTCTTATGAATCTAACTGCTCTCTATGAACTCTGACCCGACAGGCCATAATATCCCCTGCTGTTTATACTAGCAGGTGTGCTTCCATCTTTTAATCGTCTCATCGTATTCCAAATCCCGAGTGACTTAGGCTTGGAGGGGATTACAGTTTCTTATGGGAGTTTCAGAGGCCAGCAGAGCCATCGGGAGGCTTAATGTGGGGTGAGAGGTGGGTGTGGGCGTCAAAGTGACCTACCGACACTGGGTGTGAACAAATGGGATATGTGCATAAAGGGAAACTCCAGCTAATTTACTCAAGAGAGTTGTGTGTGTTGTCATAAGGTGTGCTTATTCAGTCTGTAAAAATAGCTGTATAATGTCATTTGTGGCTCAGGAGGAGCTTTCCAAAGTTTAAAAATACTAATGATTGTCATCATGATCATCTCACTCCAGATTTAAACTCAAAATGTTTAATAGAAACTCTGCCTTGAAAATAAGAGATGTGGGGTTTGAGAGGAGGCAAACGCCATGTTCACGTCATATGGTTTAAACCTTAAGTACAGTTTATGGTTTTAACCAAGTCAAAGATATTGTGAATTTCTGACATTTATTACATTATCTGTTGGTACTGACATGATTACTGATTTGGTAGAGTTTAGTTTTCTGTGATCAACCTCCTGCTAAGCAAGCTAGCCACTATCGCTGCTAGCTGTCTGAGGCTAATGTGTTGCTAAGTAACTGTTACTGTTGGGCTAACTGTTATGTATTTTACTCTTTATACCTGTACTCTTGTGGACTTGATGTGTATGTATACCAGACTAAATACTGTGTTGTGCTTCCTGTGAGAACTCAGTGTTGAGTTTTCACAAGTGATTCTTTGTCTCTTCTTATGAAGACAGCTAATCTACACTTTTATGAAAGCAGTTTCCCTCACCTCTCTTGTTTATAGGCTCTCATGTCTCACCACTTTCTGATTTGTAAACATTAGCACTGGTTTTGTTGTCCAGTGCTGTTTTCACAGATTCACAATTGCTTCCAGTAAAAACCTTGAAGGCCAACTCTTTGTATTCTAGTGGACGTGCGTTTCATTCGCTGCATACCTGTGTATCTACACACATCGTAATGACAGAGGATAAGACCTAGCATTTTTAGAGCTTGACCCATTTAAGAGTTTAATGAATCAGCATATATTAGCCTCTGCTGCTTTGATTTGATCAGTCTTTTTTGGATCTGTCTCTTGCACATCCTCCAACTTACCTACCAAATTGCTGGAGTACCGAATTAAGAAGAAAATGTATCCCATGGTATCAGTAAAATGCAATGTCTGAAGCCATGTATATACTTAACATAAAGCAGTAAGCCCCAAGAGGCCATGGTTCACAGCCATTATAGAACTAAGGGTGATGCAGAGCATTTATTCTTCCATTCCTCCATCCACTTTACATTTCTAAGAAGACCCAGCTTTTTGAAAATGATCTGGTAAGTGACAATGCTGGTCTTGTTGCATTGTGATGCAAAGAGAGTAAGTGACGCTTTTAAAAACTAATAACGTCATGATGCTTTTTGGAGACTCTTGAGTTGCTGGCACAAAAAGCTGTTTGGCAGAGGTAATACAAAGCTGCATACTTAGGTGTCCTCAACTCACACGACAAAGGAGATTAAAACTATTTTCTTGGAAAAGTAAGAAGTACTGTGTTAGCATTTTAGCGTACGGTTTAGTTTTAAACAATGATCTTAACATTTCACATTAATCCACCTTTAATGCAACAGCTTTTTTCATTTGTGTTGCGATTTAAATCTTATATTCCAGTCATATTTCTGTTCATGCAGGGATACATGATCCTGGGAAAGAACCAACTTCTAACTTGTCGGAACATCTTAGTGTAAGTTTAGAATATTATCTCTCTTACTTTTAATCTCTTGTAATTGACTTTGGATGCCAGTATTGAAATCTGAGCAATAATCTTGTAGTAAAATTATATGTTCCCACATTGTGCTTGTTGCCAACATAGTTCCACCAGGTCACTTCCCCATAAAACAGAGTGTCAAATGACAGTGCTTGCCAGTATCAGTTTTAATGCAGTTAAATATCTTAAAAGGTCTGGAAAATGTTCACGGCTGGTGTGAAGCAGCTACTGGAGAAAGCATGTTGTGTCAGAGGCTGCTTTGCTTGTAGAATAAAATTCTATTACAGTATTGCCATGTAACGCTTGTACAATTCAAGTCATGTCTGATTCAATATACAGGTAGCTTATAGGTAAATAAGGGAGGAGTGGCAGCATCTGTGTCATTTGACTGCTCTTCCAGTGAAATACACAACAGGTACATGATCCAGTTTAGAGTGAACTTAGCTGTAGTGCACCATCTGTGTCACACTCTGATATGACTCCACTCAGTACTTCTCCAGCTCATAAATCAGTGCTGTAGTAAACAGTCACAGCCACAAGGTGTCATCACTGAGCAGTGAAACAGTAGTGTACTTATTACACTGTCTTACCACCATCTATCTATCTATCTATCTATCTATCTATCTATCTATCTATCTATCATCTATCTATCTGTCTATCTACCTGAAGTGAAATATAGACATTTTAAGAAAAAGGGTAATGAATGGTATGAACATTACTCCAAAGTAAACTATAATAAAAGAAAATCATGTTATTGACCACCAATAATTGAAAAATGATAATTAAAATGACATGAATGTATAGTGTATATAATAAAATGAGATTTGGTTTAGCAGTTTAAGGTAACAGAGATAGGTAACAGAGATACTAAAAAGATGCATACAACGTTGGTGTATGTTGCAGTGATACTTCCCATTCATTACTCATTTGACTTGCAAATGACAGCCGCTCTTTCTAGAAGACTTTTGTGGTGCCTGTGAGGTATGTGTGTGTGAGTGTGTGTAGATGTGGGTGATGTTGGTTGGCTAGTTAGTGTGTGATCATGTTTAACTGTGGGTGTTTCATACATGACCTGTTAACATGTTTCTATATCAGTAGGTGTGGTGGTCAAAGGTCTAACCAGGTGCTGAACTGTTGACTCATACCTGAGGTATTGACTCATGAACTAGCATATGGAAAAAATAACTGCAGCATTAGTCCAGTGGCGCGCTCTGCACCAAACTGTCACAAGTGGTCGCCTTCAGAGTCATGTACACCTGACTGGAGGTATTTGGACACAAATTTACAGCTGGGGTAATCAAATGAGCAGGAAAATAAACGCAACAAACACGCTCCAGTGGTGCCTCTCAGTTCCCATAAATGAACCAGTTCTCTTTTCTATCTTTTAGAAACCAAACTCAAGAGCTGTTCCAGAATTCACTGACTGAAATCAAGAGGTCATTTTTAAAAATAAGATTTACATCAAGTGGCTGAATATCACAGCATATGACAGTGAATTTTGACATATTTTTCTACAATCAGAAAATTTAAAGTGTTAAAAGTGTCATTACCAACTGCAGGGTAACAGAGGCACCAAGGTGGGGGAAAGTGTTTCATGGTTAGCTCCTTGTCAGTGCAAAATATTTTAAATTTCACAGGTTGTACACAGCAGATGTGCCAGACCATCTCTTCGTAGCCCTAGGAACTGGGGAAACTGAGAAGAAGATGCATGCCACTGGAGTAATTTGAAAGATGCAACACAAACACTGCAAATGTACTGGGCTTAAATGGGCTATTTGTAAGTTTAGCTATTGCTATGTGGCCAACATTAGCATTAACAGCTGTTTCCTTACCAGTCTAGAAGAAATATTGTAAGTTCAGCATCGAACTTCATTCCTTTACTCGCCAAAAGCTGTCTCCAATGGTGGTTTTGCTCCTAGTTTTATCACTCCTTTTCTTCTACTGAAATAAGCATGCTAATCAATTAACTAGGCATGGGCCCTTGCCTGTCTCACTTTCCAATTGTGACTCACTATAGTGTTTAGACTGAAGAAGTAATGCTACTCAGAGGGCATATGGGTGTACTGATGGCTGAAGCTCTTCAGCAGCAGAGAAACTTACAAATCGCAGCTTCAAAGAGCCATTTCATTTTATTTTACTTGATAGAAAGACAAGAATCTCAGGTTTTGATGTAAAGTCATACACAGTAGTATATTATGGTAGTTACATTTTAGCATTTTGTTCTTTGTATTTTCACCTCAAAGTCATAATCTGCCACAAATAAAGACCCATTTGCTTCTTCAACACTGACAGACATAGCAAAATAATGATTGAACCGCGGTGTACAAAAACCTTTAACTTTTACTTTTGACAAGCATCAGGTGCAGTAAATCTTTCCTGGAAACAATCCTGTGGACAACAGAAGTGATGCGGTTGAAATTTTCAAACTCTTCAATACATGTTAGAGGCAGCAGGCGGTAACAAAAGTCAAAGGGAACAGCACCACCTACAGAAACTCAAAATTCACCAGAACATAAAATTCAAGGAAAACACAGTGTTTGGCTGACTGACAGGTGATTCCTTTGTAGTGCAGTGCAAAGCAGCGAGCGGTGAGGATGGAGGCAAAACCAGAGGAATTCAGACCTCCCCGATGACCACATACATGCCATTGTACATTCCAGGGTTATACAGTATGTATGAGTTGCAGTCATACTGTTGGCATGAATCTATACACTTCAGGGAAGGCTGTGCCAAATGAAAGGATAATGGTACTTTTGCAATAATTTTGGGTTTGTGCGTCTGGAAAAATTTCCATTTACTGTCACTTTTCCAGCCAAGCCTCATGTGAAACATACCATCCCTCTCTGTTCATTTGAATAAGTGCGAATTGGTATATCATGTAACTTCATTGTTTGAGACTTTGATATGAGGCTGGAAATGTCTGTCTGTTTCTCTCTGTCTGAAACAGCCATGTTTTATCCAAATTCAGAATTTTTTTTAATCAAACACACACACAGAGAGAGATAAAATCATGATTGGAAACATCTTAAGTGGACAAAGTTAAAAGACTTTTGGTGAAACTGATCATAGCATGAAAATGTCCATCCAGAGTAGGACTCACTTCATCCCTCTCTATGAATCATGACTATTCATCTGTGAAGAACAGTGGGGCTTTATATCCACTCTGTACATTATCATACCACGCTACCAGCGTAAGTAGGACTGGATGTACAGTAGCTTGTTGCCCTGCAGAAAAACAACGCTGTCCTTCCTGACAGACTGAAAATGCTCATTTTACTCCAGAAAGTTGATTCCTGTTAAATGTATTAATAAAATGCCAAATGAAAGGGCTTCTTCTTCAGTGCTCTAGAGAATTAAAGGGCATAAATGTAAATTTTTACTGTATAATTACCTTTTCTAAGAAAAACTAATCGTGGGTGTTGGATGATGATGATCTACATTCCTCAAGCATTTTTATGGAGAGAGGGAGAGAAAAAGGAGGTTTACAAACCAAAAGGTGGAACAAGAAACAGCGAGGCAGGCAGGGTTTATTTCTTAGATTTATTTAGGTGTAGCTAACAAGTAAGAGAATGAGGGAGTTAATGGTAGTTTCTCTTCTTCTGTGCAGACGAGGCCTTCTGACCGCACCATCGCTATTCAAATTCAAACTAACCTAGTGACATCAGCATGCCCCGAGTTTACGTAAGCTCACCTTGTGCGTGATTGTGTGTGTCTGTTTGTATCCTAACTATGTGTCACGAGCATTTACATACCCCAGCGTTACGTATTTATTCATATGAGAAAATGTGTGTGTGCTTTTCAAAGTTGATTTGTGTGTGTGTGTGTGTGTGTGAGACATCCACATGTTGCAGTCATGATCAGCAGCGGCGTTAATCCATTCCATGGATGAGGGAGGGACGGGCTTCTGAAAAGATGGTCTCATTGTGTGTCCCACTGTGTCTAACACATGCAGGCTGACTCCCCTGGCCATGCAGATGGACCACCTTTGATCTCCCATGCTGACCTTTCTCAGGGGGCAAAGGTTACCGGGGCCACGCAAGCTGATTGTCACATGTTTTGTCCCAAGTTGCTATGAACAAGAGATATGTTATCAAATGATTATGGTATTTTTCCATCCCTTGCTGTGACCTTGTTGAGTAGCGTAAACATTCCTGAAGGGACACTCATCACACGTGTCTTATGAAGAACTGATGAAACTGTTTCTGACATCCATCCATCAAAGCTTATGCTTTCCAGTGTTTCTATTAAATGGTGAGGATGTGTGCATCTTGTGCCCCCCCCCCCCAGCCCTGGCTACTATTGATTTCCTTTGTGTGTGACAGACCCGGGACCTGGTGAGCAGAGAGGAGACATTTTCTAGGAACAGAGCAGGGGCAGCACTCCATCTTCCCTACCTGCTGCTGCTCAATATTTAATGCACTACTCCCGAGCCACTCCAGAAAGGCATGACAATGGAAAACTGATTTTCTTTTGAATCATGGTGATTTTTGTGAGATTTTCTCTGTAAAACCACCAGTCACACTGCTGAACCTGTGTCTGCCTGTAAGGCACAGTACGCAGAATTCCTCTATATTAGTTTTAACACCAATTTACACCGACATCACTCACCCTCTTCAGTTATGGTGAGTTCAACATACTCAAATGAGTTAAAAATGAATGAAGATGAAAAATATATGCTGAGATTGTGTGATCTGAGACTGTGAGATCCCAAGTTCCCATCCCACACCATGTGTCAGGGAAGTGGATTTATTTAGAGATCCATCTTATAAAAAATACACCGAAGCATATCGGCCTTTGAGAGCCTCCATCAGTTCAAGTTAAAAATAGGTCTACGCCTTCTACTGCTACACCAGATTATGAGTGAACAAGGGTCATGAATTAATAATTTTGTCCAATTGAGGTGAAAAAATGGTCTGAATTGTGTTCAGGCTACGAGAGACAAAGCAGAGCCTCCTGCAGAGTCACTGAAGACTGCAGGCTATTAACTTCAGTAACTTCAAACCCTGTCAGGCAGCTGTGGCGCTGACCCTTGACCTCTTTCCTGTTGGCTGCGTTTAATATTGACCAACTTAGAGCAAACACTTATTCTACCCTCGTACACATTAATGTGTAAAACATATTGATTAGTGTTACTGGTGTTGCAATTAGACACAGGATGAGGGTGTTATGACCTTAAGGAAATTGTCCCTTAAACTAACACTGTCAGTAAGAAATCATAGGAGTCTAGAGATATCTAGATATCTAATTTTGTTTTTGATAAAAGTAGAACATTTGAAAAGAATTTCAAGTCTTGCGATGGACTATGGTTTTCTTTTGCTGTCAAAAAAATCCCATAATATGGACAAAAGCGCCAACAGATGGAGGAAGAAGAAGAATTGCTTGTGAAGCCAAATCCTTATATGCCCGATTCTCTGTGCCATGTTGTTATGCAAAAAATATTTTAAAAACATGTGACTGAGCAACACCTTTGCACTAGGCAACATGTTTCTTCATTACAATACACACTGTGCTGGGGTTTATTTTGAGTCAACCCCTCATACATCACCCCGCTGCTGGAAACACTCAACAGAGCAAGAAATGTGTATTAATCCACTGAAAACAGGATTAACTTCTGTCCAAGTAACATTAACTGAAAGATAAAATGTCCCGCTGTTTTAGGAAACCTTTCAGCTGTTTTTAAAAGTGAAACTATGTATTTATGAGCTGTTTTTTAAAGATGAGATTCATGTCTTCAGTGGGAATGAATCGACTTTGACCTGAGAGCCACAGACATGGTGGGAAACTTCTGAGAGACAGACGTGATGTGTGTGATTTGGTGACAGTTACAAAAGCGCAGAATGTTGCCAGTCTTAGCCTTTAAGATCAATGCTAAATAAATAAAACACTTACCATTTTGCTCAGTGGTTTTAAACCTGTAGGGGTCGGGAACTCATACATTTTTCTATTATCAAAATTAGGATTTTCTTTTTCTTCCCAGCCTCTTGTCCTTCTCCAGTAATTTCTCAAATTAAACAGCCTCAAAAGTGGAAAGTATTTGTCCATTGAACTATTCAGCCTTTGACAGAGGGCTCGCAAGTATGCAGGTCTTGCTTTATGAGGTCACAGGCCATAAAGACTAACAATACCATCTGTCAGCAGCTTCAGTGCAAAAGTACCTGTGTTGCTGCTGTCAAAACCTTTTGCTTCCTTGTAGCCTGAAAGTTTTCTACTTCATTAGAAATGTCTGTTTGTAGAGACAGGAAAGGTGCAAAAAAGGGATCTCAAGGCAACATGCACCTGGAGTTGTACATCAGCTGCATGCACATGGTACATGCTTAGCTTTCAGCATGCAAAACACCTTGTAAACTATCACACACACTGATCACTAAACACTGTACCTTAAAATCATATACTTGGAGTTCTACCATGCATGAAAAAATAAGTATTCCATGTAACTACAAAAAAAGAAAGAAAGAAAGAAAAAATATAGAGGTATAGTTGGCAGGAAAACCAGGGAACACTTGCTGTGTTTATCTCTGTGTTATCCAGCTGTTACGATGACAATACACGCTGCAGACGGCCTTGTCCAAAACCAAGCCTTTTCTAAAGCAAACAAGCTCTTTTCTTTTCTGTATATGTCCATGACTCATGTGCAGGCTGAGTGGTTTGGCTGTGTGTGATACTATTTTGACAGAGCAAGAAAGTGCAAAACAGAGGTGGCCATGGAAACTGACGGCGTCCAATGGGAGAGCAGGACATGGGTGTGGCCGGCTGATTGACAAGGGTTGGTGTCCCGCACAGTTCCTTCAGCCCCGGTCAATTAATAACTTTTTCGGCACTGCTATGCTTCCGCAGAGAGAGAAAGAATTCACTGGAAGCTTCTGGATAAAGATAAACCTGTCACATGATGCAGGGCTTCAAAGAGGCTTCAAATGAAGGAAGCTGTGTATGTGGTGCATGGAAAATAAAATAAAATTAAAAAAACATAACCACTACAGTATCTGGCGATATGAAGTGCCTCTCAAGCTCTGAAGTTCAGACATTTCACTCGCAGTTGTTTATTTTTTCACTCACATTAATTTTACACTGGTCTGAGTGTAAATGAATGTCTCCTTGTTAGTGTATTAGATTTTTGGGTGAATCTAAAGTCAGCAGATTATTTACTTTTCCAAGTGTTTGAAACACTTAGCCTGCATTTTTCCAACATTATCGCTCTGTGAGGCTTTGGGCATGTCTGTTTTTCATGTGCGTCATTTCATTGAGAATCAGGTCGCACTGGGCAGTGAAAGTCACTGATTAATGCTCTGCACTCCCTCCTTCACTTAACTGTGCCTGATATGCCATTGAAAAGAGTGCTTTAGCTGTATTTGTTCCTGTACACCTGCTCAATACAAGTTGCTCCCAGGTGTGAAAGTGTGTGACTATTTAAGTGTGAACCAGGTTGTGTAGAGTTCGAAAAGGAGCCAGGGTACTTTGAAAGGTAGAGAGAAAAAATCCTGGGATAAACATTAATACACACTGATGAGAGGAGAAGAGGGAGAGAGCAAGGCAAGATCATAAAAAGTCATGTGGTTTCCTTATTAATGGTTTCCATGGAGCAAACACAAACAAAGATACATACAATCAACAGCAGCCTGGTGGATTGATACTGTCCTGTAAAAGGGAAGTCACAGGTTTGATCCCACAATAGACACATGTTCATATGTGTCTTACTGAGGTGCCATTGAGCAAGTTGCTGCACAAGTTGCTGTTATTATTCACGTCAAAAAACATACAAACATCGTAACTGCGTGTACAGTGTACAATAGTATAAATGATAGTTTGTTTGTGGTGCATTCCCATGGGGGAATGCTTATTTTCATAATTCTTTTACAAATAGGGGTTTTATTACTTTATGTCACTTGTTTTATGTACCAGTGCAGTTACTGTATGTGAAATTCAGAGGTTTTGCATTTGTTTTATTTGAGTTTGTCAAATGAATGCCTGTCAGCTATGCTGAAGGGCCAATATAGAACAACTACAAGTGTAAACAACACTAAATATATAACGGAAAAGAACTCAAATGGGAGTACTTCTTGTATCCCCCACAATCACTGGTGCTCTTGGAGATATAATTTGTGTTCTGATGCACGTGTTGGCGTATTTCTTAATGTGTTCACCCATATTCATTAAAGGCGTCTTCATTTTGATTATCTACATGAGCTCCTCAAATCTGAGTTTTTATGCCACACCCCACCGTGGATGAGGACATACTTCTTCCTCTTTAGATAATACCAAATATATTTTCAGAAAAGCATAATTTTCTCTTAAAAAAGACCCCATCACCATGAATATTATTCACCAGTCTATCAACACTTGCTATAATGTACATGGGGACTTTCTATTATAAAGATACGTCCCAGACTAACTTTGTGGGTAACTCACAGGGGGGGAAAGTGTGAATAAATGACACCTTATCCCCTCTGTTTATTCACTGTATGACATTCTGGAGTGTAAGATTTTCTTAAAATGTAAACATTCACACATATATGGAAATACAGCTTGTTTCTACAGCATAATGCTAAGGATGGCAGCCAATTTCACACATTAAGACTGTTCTTTTAGGATTATAAGATTATAAGCAGGATTTCTTACATTATCCAGAGACATTTAGGCCGATTTGTATTGGAGATCCAAAACTGGTCGTTGGCCTGAATGAGAGTGTTATTGCCTCACTGTGTTTTACCTTGGGATGACCTATTGACCTTTTTTTTTGTAATTTCTCTGTCCTTCAGCGCATGATGCCGTGACCCCAATAAATGCTGACCTGTCGTGTGAAAAGAAGAAAATCCACCATAATAAAATAAGGATTGAGACTGGTAATTGTGTGTATAAAGGAGGAATAGGTAGCTACCACATGGATCTTAAACCAAGAACTGAGTAAAACTACATTGTGACATGGAGATATTTTAAATGATGTGCTTAACAAAAGAGGTGGTGGCTAATGTGACTTCATCATCATGAGGTAAAAACTAATGTGAATTCTATGTACAAAACTATTTTACATACCTTATAATGAAACATCTTGCACCAGTTTGCTTTCCAAATGAAACCTCAGAGATTTACATGAGCTTGAAACAGTGACTAAATTCTGCTATGACAGGTTTATTCTCGATAAAAATCAAAATGGTGATTGGAAAATATGAAGAATGAGCAAGTTGAAAACAAATCTTTGATGCAGTGGAGAAAAAAATAGTCTCGCTTAGTGCCACCGTTTCTCAACCATGGTGTATTCCTCCGCGGCGTAGTATAATTATGCAATGAGGCAGCAAGGCGAACAACGACCAGGCGGAGTGATTTAGTAAGGACTACACCCAAGCGCTTGTCCGATTGCAGCGGCTCCTCTTCGTTGCCTAGACCAGAAGAAAGCCGGGACGTGACGGAGCTGGGGGGGTTTTGCTTGCTGGAGGCCCGTTAAACCACCGATAAATACAGCTTCCTCGCAGTGTCTTCGTCGCTCGAGAGACGTTTGTGAACCTACTTGACCCAACGTGCTTTTTCCATCTTAGAACTAATTTCCCAAACATGTCCTGGCAAAGCTACGTGGACAACCTGATGGCTGATGGCAGCTGCCAGGACGCGGCCATTGTTGGGTACACGGACGCCAAATACGTCTGGGCATCGCATTCCGGCGGTACCTTTGCCAACATAGCGGTTAGTATACTCTGTTTGTATATATCGAAGGTTACATAGGAGAAAAATGTAAATTTTGCACGCCGGTGCGTTTGTCTGCATAGCCAGGCCTTGTTGAATGAGGATAAGGCGAGCGGTGTGGTACACATGGTATCCGGTGGTCACACACAAGATGCATTGGCACGTATGCACCACTGCTTTTCAATCTATCACCAGTCTGTGGTGGATTCTTACAATATCTATTTCCAGTGGATTTAACACACTTAGTGGCCTCAGGTTATTTCTCTTTTTTCGAAATAGCCACAAGAGTAGTCGGAGATGACCCAAGCCACAGGCGAACGGTACCGCGAACTCGAGCTAAAAGGGCTAACTTAGCATCGCTAGCATTGACTAGCAGTGTTTGCTTGTGATACCGGTCAGAAAGCGTAACCGATTTCAAGAATCCAGTCTAAACCCACTCCAAGCTAAACATGTTTTCTCCCGGATTTTGCCATTTGTCTTTGAAAAAACCGCATAGGATTGGCCAAGTTGGGGAGACAGCACCGGGACTTAATGTTAACATTGATTAGCACACTACAGCCGGCGGTTAGCTCAGATCAGGCCGGTCATCCCCGCTGGAAAATCGTTATAGCCAACGCTAATAGCGCAGAGTTAGCGGTGCTCACACGCGTTCCTGGCGTGCGGTCGTGCTGTTGGTCTGCCTTGGTTTTTTTCCTATTCGGCTTCTGTGAATCACACTGCCGCTACCGCCCCTTATTTTCCAAGATGGCGGATACACTCCCAGTTTCTTATTCATTTTGTTCATGGAGGCTAATCGGGCCGATTGGTCCTCGGTGAACATGTGCTGCAACGGTCCAGATTTACAAACTCCATATTTATCACGTTTTTTCACATTATACCGCACGTAAACCCGAATCGACTGTGGCATTTGTTGTAAATATAACTTGACTAAACAATCGTCTCCAGTGCTTCCTTGAGCCTCCATTTTGTCTGGTAAATAAATTATTGGTCAGTAATTTAAATGTGTGTGTGAAGGTGAACACTCGAGTCCGTGACTGAATGTAACACAATCAGTGGTCATTTTCACGACGAAATAAGCAGCCTATTCCACAGTCAAGTGAACTGTGAACGAGTGTGCTGCTGTTAGCTAACGTTACTTGGGAGTGTCCTCTCGGGGCAGGGTATCGTTATCCTATGGAGAAGCACTCTCAACAAACGGACAGAATCGTCTTTTTTTTCTTGTCCGCGTAGATTGAAAAAAAAAAAAACAGTAGGAGCCAGATGTAATTGTCTGCTTGCTAATAATGTTAGCCACGTTTTATCTAAACCCGGCGACTACAGTTTCGGTAAACGAAATAGGCTTTCTATGGAGTGAAGCAAGTTAACACTGGGTTTGTGAAACTGCGGTGTAAGTTTCATGTGGGAATAGAGACCTGGATCCCAGTGGTGGAACAACTGTTGGTGTAATTACTTAGCCAACCGGGCCCCCGACGTGTAGCTAGCCGACATGCTAACGTTATCCGAGCCTGTATGAGTTTGAGTTTCCCGTTTTTTTTGTGTCTGGAGGGTTTCGTGTGTGCCATGACTGTGCAGTTCTGGAGTTGAGGGGCGACGCCTTTTGTTCTGCAGATTGGTTCAAAGGGGGAAAATCCGGTCCGAACACGTGCTAATAGCTTCGTTACGATTAAATACATTTTTGTACATGGTTTGGTTATATGGCAGCGGTCAGAAAAAGTGTGATATTGGCAGTCATCAAACCTTAAAGCAAGTTTCTTAGCGTATTGGTTTTTGTCAGCTGCAGTGGGCCTCTTGAGATTTCACAACGTGACACTTGAAGTACGATGGAGACAGCTATGTCTAACTAATGTAGGCCAGAATAAAGAAAAGTTTCTTAAAGAGCGAGAATCTCACCAAACCTTGATTTCTATTAATCAATAAGATGCAATAATTTAAGTTATAGTTCAGTTTATGCATAGTGATATATGGTTGTCTTTATTACTGTTAACACTGATGCATTTTAGAATTTTGGACTATTTTGGGAAAAACTTATCAAGTAAAGAATTGATAGCCTCAGGCATTTAAACAATATTTGAAGACATGTAATGATAGCCTCAGGTCTTAAGGTATGTGTATTAAGGTTGTCTGAGGCATCAGTTTACTCCATAATTATTCTGCCTCAAGTTATAATTTCATTGAAGTCCTCAGACCAGCAGCATCTTAGAAGATAATCTCCAAAATATTTAATGTCTTTTTAGATCAAGGGAAGCGTGAACCCCAAGGCCTCCCATAGTTGAATGTCATAGTCCATCCTCAGTGATCACTTTTTGAAACTGAATCCACCATGTGGACACCGCACTGAAATACATGTGCCTCTTTAAAAGTGCATGCTTTATGAAACTTTTAGACTATGTATAGCCTTGTATGTTAAAAAGTCACTCTAGAGGGCTGCAGGTGAGTTGTCTTTTGCTGTGTAGGGGTGTGGTGTTATGACCTTGTATGTTATGAGATTAACTAAGGGAACTGACTTCATCACTGATTTTGTCTTCCAGAAAGGCTGATGGTTATAGTTATTATAGATATACTACTTCTGATTATTTGGAAATGTTACTACTACACGAGTATTAGTTCCAGTTCCAGTATAAATTTCCAGATTAATTGTTTTAAAGATGTTTTTGTTGCTCAAAAAATGATGCAGAAACTCGAGGGTGTCTAGAACTATTAATCACGCTGTATGTTACTGCTTGTGGAGGAAAAGAGAAAACTGGAAGCTGAGACAAGAGACAGAGGAATTAAATTGTTCATTTGCTTAGCACCTAATCAGACCGAAAAAGGCTTCAAAGTGCCCACACTTGGAGCAATAATTAAGAATTATGCTCAATGAGAGCAAGGGAAAAAGGCCAACAAATCATCAAGGAAAAACAGAAAAGAGTGTCTACCTGAGTGGATTGATATTCTGCATGGAGACTGGCAGATGTACATGAGCCTGACTTTGTTTTTTGTGATTTCTTTTAGTCTGATGAAATCAACGTTTTAGTAGGAAAGGATCGGGAGGGATTCTTCACCAGTGGGCTGACCTTAGGCAATAAAAAGTGCTCCGTAATCAGAGACAGCCTCCATGTTGACGGTGACTGGACAATGGACATCCGGACCAAGAGTCAAGGAGGAGAGCCAACATACAACGTTTCTGTAGGCAGAGCCGGCAAAGGTGAGTTCCATATTTAGTGTTGTTGTTAGCCACATTCATTTTAGTGCTACAGTGACACCGTAGCCTGCTTTGATATAGTGTTATTAGTTTAGCTATTTTTATGACTTCTGTGTCATCCATGCATGTGGGATAGATCTTTAATACACCTTTCCTCAATATATGACATAAACAGCTGTTAAAACGTCTGTGACTCACTGGATATTACCTTTTTGAATGTTTGCTGATTTATTAGGGGGAACAAGTGCATCTCAGCAAAATGTGATGTGTAGAAATATGCAGACAGGCTGTTTAGAGCTGAGGGGCAAGTTCATACCAAGAGGTTCATTAGATCAGGGTATAAAGGGATGTTCACCTCAAATTCCAGGTTAGGGGTTAAAGCTAGTCTTTCATGCAGATAATGTCAGCTGTGGATGATTTACATTTTGTTAGGTAAGTGTTTGTAGGGAACATTTGATGTCTTGCAGGTGAACCAATCTCTAACCAAAGCCAATTGATTACATTTTTAGCGGTTTCACTCTTTAATATCTCATGTCTGGATGTTTATGTTGACTAGTTCCTGGCCCTCCTCATCCAATCTTTGTCCGGATTTTAAAATTAACTCCACCATTTCCTGATTTATTCTGTGATACAGATTTTCACTCATCTACCATGTATTGAAACAAGATTTATGATAATGCATTGCAAATTGCATTATATCCTTTTAGTTTGGGGAACTCATGTTGCATACCATAAGTAGTTTCTAATCCATACTGGGGTATTGTTAGCCCTAAACGTCAACAGCAAGAAGTGATTCAGTCAAACTGATGAATCATTTGGCTGCATCTTCCACAAACTGGATGCTTGTCAGCCAGAACAACAATAAAGCTGGCACATGATTTGTGTTCTGCATAACTCAAACACTTCTCTACAGAGGTCACAACTCACTCATGGAGCACTATTTGAAGGCTGAGGGTTTTTTCCAAATACAGCGGTTAAAACAGATGTATAAAGTATTAATGTAATTAATGGCTATTCCATGTTTGTGTGACAATATTGATTTGATGCATATATTCTGTGAATTCCTGTCAAAACAGGAAAATGTGGCATTTTGGAGGTGAATGGTGTATGACACAAATTAGCAAACTGAAGTTAAGTTCCTGTTAGGGACTTGTCTGAGAGTTGTGCCAGTTTTCATGTTGCCTGTATGGGCCCCAATGCCCCGTCCTCCCCACTTTTCCCAGACACAACTAAAACTTAAAGGTGAGACTGTAACTGGTCACTACTTTACACACACTGGACTCACTCTGCGGGCCAGGGTTTTCTAAAAACTTCTCAAACTGCATGCATCTTTCTCCTTCCTGGTTAACACTCCCCTTATTCACAAAGTATGAATCTGTTCCCCTGCTCACATGCGTCCACTCTGTTACTGGTAAAAATACGTATTCAGGGCTCATACATGTATTGAGGAGAGGTACCACAAGCATGCTGCTGTGTCTGCATGTGTGCTGCATTAGTGATGGTCGTTAGTAGTCAGTAGAAGCTTCACTTTCTTATTCTTTGCTGCTGGCATGGTGCATACTGATTACAGATGAAACAATAAAAAGACTAGAGTCTTCCAAGTGGAGTGCTGTAAACTCAGTAGTGCAAACAGGGACATTACCAGCCACTTTAGACAGGCATCCATGTATTCTTTGGACATGGCACTAATGTAACCCAAATAGTAAAAGTATTTGATTTGGCAGCCATGTAGACTAGTAAACTAAAACACCCATCCATGGTGAAATTCTAGCTGGAACATATTGACAAGACATTTCAGACCAATTACATCATTATAGATATAATGTGGCGATATTATGGTTATTATCTGTACTTTGAGAACCGACTTCACATTCGTTTTTGAGGATATGATCGACTGATTAGTGGCAGTAATATTCAATTTTACCTTGACAGAATTTGAGAAGCATTCACATAATCTAGAACAGATTTAAGGCATGAAATTAGTTTTTGTCTAGCTTTAACACAAATTTCATTTTTACTAACCAAGAGCGTTTAAAGCAGCACGTTGGGTTCAGGTATAATTAACTACCTATCTAAACCTGACCTTTTTAAAACCTTCTGCACTACAGCTTAATTGGGGCCGTATCAAAGTCAAATTATGACTTTGATTTGGGTACAGCTCAGCAGTGATCTTCACTGTGACACCAGAGCACACTGATGTTACGTATTGGCTTGTTTTATCAATAGTTCTTGAAATATCAAACGTTGCTTTTACTCTTCGTGGAAATCAGTAGATGTTAAGGTGAACTTATGTAAGTGTGCACACTGACAAACTGCTTTGCATGCATCCTTTACATTTATTCTCCCGCTGTACTCACTTTCTGTCTTTCTAATTGTAATGTGACATGTCTTGTTGTTTCACCACCAGCAGCACTGATGAGAAAATTAATGTTGAGGCTTGATAAAGCCTTCAGACCAAAGGCGCTGCTCTGCTTTTTGTGCCATTGTCCTCCTCCGTAGCCGTCTTGTCTTGCCTGCTGCTTTTGGCTCTGTGCTCTTCTCTTTTCACTTGTGTGATCTCCACACCTTCTCTAAATGTCCCTTCTCTGTCTCTTTTCTTTCAGTCTTGGTCTTGGTAATGGGCAAAGAAGGGGTCCATGGAGGCGGATTGAATAAGAAGGCATACTCGATGGCAAAATACTTGAGGGATTCAGGGTTTTAGTTTAGTTTTGATGTAGCTTATAGTGGCGTAGTTGAGGGAAAGAGAGGAAAAAAAAAACAAATGAAAAGGCAAACAAAAAAAACACAAAACTTGAAAAAAAAAAACAGACCAAAAAAATAAAAACAAATTACTGTCTCAAGCCCATTTTTCTCCCCCGTACAGTCCCATTAAACAAAATCCCAGGAGCATTTCTAACACAGCGCAGGGTCCAGACTCTGTCATCAGCAATGTAGCCCCACGTTTAGCAAGGTGGCAATTTAAAAAAAGTACTTTCTTTTCCAGCCCTGCTATCGCCATGTCTGTCCATTTATTTTGTTGTTTTTTTTTTTTGTCCTTTGTGTACTCCAGCATTGGTTGTTGTCATGGGGAAGGAAGGTGTCCATGGAGGGCAGCTCAACAAGAAAGCATTTCAGATGGCTGATTACCTGAGGAAGTCCGGATACTAAAGCAGCCTGTACCCAGCCACCTAGCAGCTCACCCTTACCACCCTGTTGCATTTCACACTACTTTCAGTCCTAGTTGGTAGTTATTTTGTTCTCTTTCTTTTTTCTGCCTTCTCTCCTCCCCATTTGTTATCCCTCTTTTTTTTCTTTTTTGTTGTCATCTTCCCCTAACCCGCCCTCTTCCCCTCCCTCCCCATCAGCACACTTGCGCTGTGTCCTCTTTTTACCCCCTTAAGCACTATAAGTTGATCCATAGCAAAAGATGAGCATGTTGCTAACAGGTTGTTATGACAAATCTGTACTTAACAAAGACCAGCAAAAAACCCATTCTGGCCAAAAACACTTGGACAATGAAAGCTATAGCATCAGTTTGAAGTAGGTATTTTTTTTAAAAAATTTTCTCTCTGTCATGGTGCCCATTACTTAGTCCCCCCTCCCCCGCCGAACAGCCGATGCCTTTGGAGCACTTGAGCTGAAACCAAGCTCGTCATGTCTTCCTCTTTTAATTTCCCCCCATCAAGTCCGGGAGGGGAGACTGCGTGCATATCTTGATCCACTGTCGTTTCCCTCTCACACCCACCACTTGCCCCTGCCCTCCTCCTTCTCTCCATGCTCCTGCCAAAATTTTTCTGTTCCTCCCCGCTCTCCCTGTTTCCCCATCCTGTTTGCTCAAAGCAGGTGACACTAAAAACCTCACAGGACACTTATCTTCATCCAATACTACACACCACCCAACTAGTTCTCTTAACTCCCCTCTCCCTTCAGATCTGCCGCTCTGTCCTGGATTTATACTTTATACATAATGGGGAGGTGGCCTGTGTGTGTCTGTGTTTGTGTAGGAGGGGGATGTTCGGATCCAGCTCAGTTAACGATCATGAACGGGATTTGCGAGCGTTGGTGTCGTTCCCGATGCTGGTAGCCTCTCTCCCCTCCCCATCATCACAACCTCCCCGACTACACGAAAAAAAACCCATGGACATTCCACAGTAACAATGGCTCAGGCACTTAAAACTGTTTTTGTTTGCCAGCTCCTGTAATATATTTTTTATTTTATTTAGTTTTTGAAAGGCTGCCATTTTTTTGGATGGTAGATATCCCAGCATATAACCATCTGGAGTATGTCCAGTTTGAATTTGTTTTTCTTTTTATAGGACCAAGTGTAGAAGAAGCTCGGGTGTTTATACAATTGCTCTAAATCATGTATGAAGGATGACTGCTAACTTTTTTTTCTGATGAAGGAAGCCAGACAGTTAATACATAACTATGGTTAAAAGAAGCTACAGGGGAGGTAAGGGTGGGAATATCTGATGAAAATTCTCATTTCATTGTTTTTTTTTTTCTTTGTTTAGAAAACAAATAACTGCATTTGTACAAACCCATGCTGTGTTGACAACTACAAAACTGTGGAATAAATTGCCTTCTACTCTATAGTCAACTGAGCTCTGGGGTATCACACGGTCTGTCCACGGTCAGTACTGCTAACTGTAACGTCCAACTTTAAAAAAAAAAAAAAACTTTCAAAAGTAGAAATGACACTCAAGGAGATGGGATTGGTTGGAACAAAAGACGCTCATGGTTGTCTTGTCGAAACTTAACTGCAGAACCTGTGTATCCTGTGCCATAATGTAGAGAGATCTGTTGCTGTTGTAAGATGGATTTTACCCACTGTCCACTAAGGAGTCATTTCATTGGCACTTTTTTTTCTCTTTTTATTTTTAGCTTCAGCTCCACTGTTTAGGCCTTGTGGGATATGTGTACTCATATATATAAAAAAAAACCCTGTTTCAAGTCCTGTTTGCTGATTTATGTTCATTTCCTTTTCCTCACCACTTTTTTTCTTACATCTGGGATACAGTCTCTTTAATGCATCTGATTTCATATGCATAAAACCAAGAAATGCCATAAATTGATTTATCACCTTGTTTACAGACAGATCAAATAAATTTATTCCAACCAGACAAGCGCTTACTGTCCTGTTTCTTTCACATGCATCACTCGCTTCATTGCGGAGTTGGATGAGCAGATCGATACCACTTTTTCTGTATAGTATAAAGCTACAGACGGTTAGCTTAGCATAAATGCTAGGAGCAGCTAGCCTGTCCTTAAGGGGAAACGGTCTTCTCGTGTTGTGGGTTTAGGTCGAATATCAAATTAGACAAAACGCTAGAAATCCCAGAAATGTGCATCAGTTGTTGGACAAGAGTCTGTCAGAAAACAGGATTACCAGAGAGTTGGCATGACTTTGCAGAATAACACCTGGAACCATCTGAGTTCTGGACTGAAATAAAAGCAGTGCAGGTTTTCAGCCCACTCAGTAATCTGCTTCATAAGACAGGCCCCAGGATATACAAAAAAAAAATTGTTCACTCCTGTTTACAGACTGCTGCCGATTGTTGTTTCAAACCAGTGAAGTCGACTGCAGTTGGGTTGGCTTTTTGCTGCAGTCATTAGCTCAGCTGTTAACCCAAATTGTTCTTTGTCATGACTTCAAAATGAGCGAGTTTCAAAGATCATTAACACCTTGGCAACAGCAGCTGATGAAACCGTCTCACTTTCCACATCCAATGTAGGAGCTTTGAAGCTTACGATTACACCCAGTTGGCAGTTTATTACACCCAGCTAAAACTAATGCAGTCTAATCCAACAGCCCGTCAGTGAATCCTGCCCTCATGAAGAGGTGTTGATTTAATTATGTGTACATTTTGGAGGCTGTTGAATTGTATTGCTGACAGGTGTTCCTATGATGTTTTCCACCCTGTTTATATCAATGAGTGTAGGCTAAATAACAGGAAAAAAACATTCTCAAATTCTAATTTTTGAGCACTTTGACTGTATAACCTGAGGTTCTGAGTTCATTCTTGGCCTTAAAAATCAGCTGGTGACAAGACGCATCGATGTCCATTTAGTAGCACTATGGGAGCTTCTGATCAAAACACATGATCTTCATCAGCAGATGGAGATTTGAAACTATTTAAGCCACCATTAAAGTAAAGCAAACTTTCTGCTGATTGACGGTGGTGGAAGTATCCAGATCAATTAAGTACCAATACCACAGTGTAAAAGTACTCCAAGTCTAAGTCCTGCATTTAAAATCGACTACCAAGTAAAAGTGCAGAAGTATTACAGCTAAATGTACTTAAAGCAATGAAAGTAATTGTTCTGTGAGGGTTATATTATGTATCTGATCTGGGAAGCAGCATTTTATTATTGTAGCTACTTCACATATACTCGGTTTACATATACTTGCTGGTTTACTCCAGTGATTCCCAATACAGGGGTCGGGCCCTTCCCAAGGGGTCATAAGATAAACCTTTGGGGTCAACAAACGATTAACGGGAAAGATGAAAAACAAAAGTTCTGATAGACATTGTACTTAATTACATTCCACCACTGGCTCACTGTGCCCTGTTCCACCCTGGAAAACCCTCATCTTGTGTGTAGAGGTAAAATTAAATTCTTTATCTGGGAAATTAGGGATGTTTGACAAAGAGTGTAGAAGTCCCATAATTTCCTCTTGGTTAATGAGCCCGTCAGACTGAAACAGGCCGAGTTGTATCAGATAATAAGGTCACTGGACTATTACAAGTTTACTGGAAGCTCTGTGTTTCCCCTGTTAAAACTCCACGTTGTAGCTGTTAAGCATTTATGTGCAAACAAGCCTGAAATAGCAGGAGGATGGAAGCTGGATGTTTTTCTGTGTTATGAAATTAGAGAAAATCACTGAGGAGCGGAAAAAAGTTTCCTTGTTAAGTGTCGTTTTCATTTTATTGAAGTGAATTCATATTGAGAACAGACATACATGAGCAGGAAAAACACTGACGAGACAAAATACATCAACTGAAAAAGGCAACAGGATCTGTCAACAAAACAAAAAAAATCAAGCCATGTTATGAAAAAAAAAACACGTTAGTGTATTTACTATAAACAGTATTAAAATGAGATAAGGTCAGTTAAATGTGTATTACAAGGCCTATCAACCAATAACTGCTTGTGTTAAATGAAGAGATGGGTCTGGAGCAGCCAGAGGAAGTTTACCCCAAGCAGCATGGACACAGTTTTCACTCCCAAGTGTATCTTCACACTTTGAACCGGTGTAACCCACAGCGAACGTGACGTGACATCTCGTGGAGGGCGCATCCTTTGCACTTGAACGCGTCTCTCTCGGTCTGGTTTGGCTTCAGTCTCTCTTTAAATGTGAAATCACCGAAACAGTTAAAAACCGTGGCACAAAACAGACAGGAGCTGGCGAGGCTCCTTCATATTATCACGCTGGAAATAAATTGGCAAAACCATATTGCTGTGGCTTTAAATGTCTCTATACTTTGCCGAATGTTAGTTTAGTTTTACAAAAAGAAAAAAAAGATGCTGCATAGCGCTTAAGGGTGTGTCAGTTTAGCATGGACATGTATGTACAATAACGAATCTTCCCAGTCATTTGAAACTTACATTATAAGAGATAATCAAAGGTAAAGATGTAACTTATTGTGATCTATACGTTTTATATACACACAGTACTTTTACTGAACTTCCTGTCGAGCGTGATTGTGACTCCCACTTGTGACTAAACCAGAAAAAACGTGTCAAAACATCTTTTTATGACTAAACAGAGTACAGTATGACAGTCTACTGTACATCAGTGTCATCAGTCCTGTCAAGTCTGTCAAGCAGCCCTTAAGATATGCTCGCTGACTTCCTGTCGCACGCGCGGGAATCAGCGCTTTGTCCACAATCATGGTAAAAATAAAACTTAAGATTTGTATTTGAACTTGTAGGGAGGATACATTACAATGTATTTTAAGCGGTGACAGAAGAACTTGGGTGATGAATCTGTTTCATGCCCCCAGCAAAAGTCTCTGCAGCTGTGAGGTTGGGGGAGGGCGGTGGTGGTGGGGGGGGGTTTGCAGGGAGGAAGGGTGGTGGGCATGAGGGGAGGGAAGGTGTTTAGCGACCAATCAGTCAAGCCCGGGGCAGGTCGTGCTCGTGGTCACGGCTCTCGGAGCAGGGCTGCTGCATCTGCACCACCACGGTCTCCACGGTGACCTCCTCCTCGCTGTCGCTGCTGTCCAGCTCGTCGTCCTCGTACTCGGAGGACTCCTGGTCCTGCTCGGAGCGCGACACCCCCGACATGGTTCCGAAGGAGTGGGCGCTGGTGGAGGCCAGGGAGCGCAGCAGCGGGGTGCTCTCCGACACTTCCTCGTTCTCGTCGGGCCCGCTCTCGCCATCCTCCGAGTCGGAGTCGGAGTCGCCCTGCGAGGGCACCACCTTCTGCTTGCACACCGGACATGTCTTCTTGGTTTTGGTCAGCCAGGGGTCCACGCACTTACTGTGGTAGGCTGAGAACAACAACAAGGAGAGGTTACTCTTCAAATTCAAATGCATTCAAACCCAGACCCCCATGATTAGAGCTCAATCAATGAGGTGGAGATTCGTCATCTACAAGAAATGAAGTGCCCCTTGTAGTTCTTTGTCTTGATGTGTCAGAACCTAAGTAGGAGTCTGATTTATGGGTCATGTGCGCTGCAGAAGCGTTGGACTCACCATGAGAACACGGCAGGACTCGGAGTTTGTCTCCTTCTTCATATTCATCCAGGCAGATGGCGCACACATCGTAGCTGTCCCCTGGGTAAGAGAGAACACGGGTGTCACAAAGTGCTTTACTGAGCATTAATGCACTCATTCCTTCCTGGGCAGCGGAAGTGTGTTATTGTCAGATAACCGTATGGCTCTGACAAAGCCGACTCACCACAGCTAGAAAGTGGTACTCATAGCTGGGCCACGGTTGTAGTGAGATAATCCACCATGACCCATGCAGATATGAAGAAATAATGCATTAAATGAGGGCACAGTCTCAGTGTGTGTGCACAGATTGTTGCTAATGCACAGAAGATTAATTGGTTGTTTTTGTGTTTTCCTGAAGGTCACTGACGTCAGGTGACGTGTCAGGCAATTAGGAACTCGGGATGCCTTGTGTGTCTGATTTTCGTAAACTGTTACTGTGACTTTTCCAAATAAAGTTATGTCCCAGAAAACCCACCCTCCCACCCACCCATCTATCTGAGCAGCTAAACTGCCAGCGCTGCATTTCCTGACGTTACGGGAAGGCGCAGAGTCTCTCTCTCTCTCTCTCTCTCTCTCTCATTCGGACGAAAAGGCTCAGGAATGCATTGACGCGCTCCCTTTCAAATTCCACAGAGTTCTTCTCCTTTTCCTTCCCTTCCTCTTCCCAGTCCTGGGCTGGGAGGAGGGGTGGGAGGGGAGGGGAGGCGAGGCAGGGCTGTGGGCCGGTGTGTTTATGTAAGCTCTAAATGAGCATGTTTCCCCCCCGACTGGGCTCTCTCTGTGTCCGTGCCAGGGCTGCATGTGACCGTATAAGGATGGGGAGTCACATCGACCACAGCCTCCCCCTTCCACCTCCCCCTCCCCCTCCCCGTCCTCCACCTCCTCCTCCTCTTCCTTTTCTCTTCCAGCGTCAGCAACTTAAAACTCACTGTAACATTTTTCAACTCTGCTCACTCTTCCTCTTCATGCTTTCAGTTCTGTTTTTTTTCTCCCTCCCTCTCCCAAACATCACAAAATTTATCATCCCCATCTCTCTCTTCTTCCTTTTTCTTTTGACATTATTCCAGAGCGGCCTCCATTTTTTTCCCCTCTTTCTCACTCTCTCGGGGCCGGTGTCGGACAGTCGGGGTGAGGGAGAGGGAACGTTTATGCAGGCGTGGATCCAGTGTACACTCAGGAAATGCTGAACTGTGGCACTGAGCTATTCTGAGTGAAGCACAGAGAGAAGGTCCAGTGGCAACAAAGGCAAAAAGTAGAAATAATACTCAAATCATCCACTGTGGTTGATGATTGTGGTCATCTCTCTCAAAATAAAGATTTCCATACACTGAACTCTTTACTTGTTTACAACCTGTCTAATATAAGTTCAAATAAATAAGAATCAAACTTTTCGTTGCCTTTTTTTTCTGTTATTTTTTCATTAAGTTTCATTTAATGTGATATGTACGTATAAGATTCTTAAGTGTTATATATCTTAGACTAGGTCATGTTGTTTAGTCAGTCTGTACTGTGACACAATGCAAGTAGCCAGTTCTCTGCACCAATATCACCCAGACAAATATTGTCCTTTCACTGAAACCAAGCGACCCATGCGTCTGATAGCTTTCAGTGGATTTTTTCTTTTTTTACTGTTAACATCACCGAAAATCTTTTTTTTTAAATTAAAAAACAAAACTGATGCCTCCAAACAAGTCAAAGACTCCAGCGTCCGGTGAGAAACCCAAAGCGCAGCGTTGCCGCAGCAGAGCATAATTCACAGTCTGGTCCGGTCTTCCCTTGTCACGGAACAAATTACCCGACCCCTGCTGATCAAAGGCCCTGCTGTGGACATTACTCACTCCTCATTTCTAGAAGCTCTGACCAGAGATCGGCTTAGTAATGCCATTACTGTGACCCGCACATGTGAGCTCAGATTCAGTTTCGTGAGTCTCTCTGGTACAGTGCATGCATCGAAAACAGCGGGAGCTAAAAAGGGAAATAAAATGGTTTTCATGTGCTCTCGCTGAGTTTTTATTATGAAGGCTATTTACCTGTCGTCTCTCCAGTCTTCACATCGTGTGCTGTGTGTGTGTTTTGGGTTGAGTCAGCTTTGAAATTTGGGTGGTAAAATATAATTTTCAAAGTTTTGGTAGTGTGTGAAATTTCCAGATGCAGGGAATTCCCTTACATTTACGTCTTGGGGCCAGTAGCACACTTTAAAAAGGGACTCGCGAGCCAGTGCAGCTCTTCTCCCCTCTATTTTTCATTAATCACCCGGCCTGCCAGCAGCATTCCTGCCTCTCAGAGGAACCACGCTGTCCTACTGAACTTCAGATGAGCAGTGAATGTGTGTAGCAGAGCGAGAGCGAGCGAGCGAATGAAAAGAGAGGGTGACAGAAAAACTGAGTAAAAGAAGGTAAAAAAAAAAAAGAAACGCTTCTGCACAGTTTAGTCGCCGCTCGAACCAATCAGACGAGGGCAACTGGCAGTGAGGCCAGTGAACTACGAGACAGAGAGAGCTCCTCTGTACTGACATCAACATGCCTCACACACTGACGGCTGAGACACTGCAGCTGCTCTGTTCAGTGTGTGTGTGTGTGTGTTTGTGTGATTGTGTGTGTGTGTGTGTGTGTTAGCCCCCTGCCTACGGTTTGGAAGCAGAAAGCTGAGAGAAGGGAAGAGGAGGAAGGGAGGGTGGAGTGACTCATCATACGCAGGGAGGGATCAGACTGGAGGTCAGGGGTCAGAGGGAGAGTCCAGCCTCTCTCAGTCTAAACGAAAGGTCAAAAACAATCCTCCTCGTTCCCTCAGTTCACTCTGTATGTGTAATGTGTGTGTGTGTGTACGCATTTACAATTTCCAAAGCCTGCTAGATGCCAGTTGCTGGCGAACCCCCACCCCCCCAAGAGGGCCAAAACTCACTGTCAAACGTCAGGGCTTACCGCCTAAGTGGGGATGACGCAAGGCTCTGCAATAAAACCAGAGCGTAAGTCAAGTTAATGGCAGAGCGGCGCTGTACGCTGACAGCTGTGGCAGCTGCTATTACATAATCCTGTACATTGACACAGATCTTATGTTGCATGCTGCAGCTCAGACTGGTATTGTGCACCAATTACATGGGTACCGTGGTTTTCATTAAGGCATTGTGCACCATTCATACAGGCTCCCTTTGTGTTGTCTACTATTCAATTCAGCCTGTGGACTCCCATTTCCATACATGCAAGTCTGACGTTATCCAGTGCGTAACATCACCATCTCTGGCCCGGACCTATCCCAGAACTGTCAGGTGGCCAGTGAAATACTAGTAAAATATTAACAGCAGCAGCAGCAAGAAATAAATGAAAAAAAAACTGAAAAAACAACTTGATAGAAGCAATTCTATCAAAGAGTTTGCAGAGTGGATGGGAAACAGTAGATGTCTCGATTTTTCTGGGCTCAGCTCCTCAGTCAGAGAAGGTAGATGGTGTGGGCAGATGCACTCATCAGCAGAAAAGCAGCCTGCCAGCACAGCAGCAGCTGAGGCTGTGGCTGATCAGCTGGTTAACATCTTCCCGAAATGACTTCACTTACTCAGAAAAGACATCGCACCATGTTGCATTTATAAACTCTCTGGGGCCTCTGATTCATGCTAATACAGCACAGATGCATTACAACCACAGGTGTGGCCCCCTGTAATGCCACCTACAGTTTTCAGATGGGAAGTTCTGATGCCTGGATTTGGGCGTCACTGCCACGTTAGCCAGAAAACTAAAAATCTGTTACACAGTAGAGGTGAACTGAGGTACTGAGACCACAATGCCAAAGACCAAATGTACTGACTTTGTGTTTTAAGGCGGAAGTCAGGCGTTTTCTCAGCAACTTCAGGACAATTCTTGAAGGCAGTGGCCATTGTTGGAACTGCAGCTTCGGACATTTGCAAAATAGCTTTGCAGCACACTTTCTGCATTTGCAGCCGCCTTTTCAAAAAGACTTGAGATAAAGACATACATTTAAACATCAAAACACCACATCAGATACTCTGTGATGATTTTTCTGTAGACTTTGAACATGTGGAAGGTTACAGATTGCAGCTTTAAAATCAACACCAGCACAGCATCACAGTGTTCCCATTCACTATGGCTGCATCTGCTCAAAGCCCCTGGAGTCCAAACTCAGCATTATCCGCTGTAGCAGAGGCCAAGGGCGCCATTAGGCATCCTTCCCACTCTGCGCTGCACATGCACACACACACATACACACCAGCAGCAGCAAACTGATGAACCCCAAGTTCAGGCTCGCTTCCCAAAAAACTTGGTGGAGATGGGAACTGGAACAGCAGCAAGTATGACATGTGGCACTGAACTGTCCCCTTCGCAATGCTACAGCTAAAACTTCCTAATGTGTCACAACGTGGGGATTAGCTTTTTTTCATTTTCAAACTTATCATCTTAAGACCCAGCGCTGACTCAAATGACATCTCTTGAAGCAATTCATCAGGTTTTGCGTAGCTCTCTCTGGAGACAGGCTTTGATGTGTAAAATCGCGTACATCCCCTTTAAATGACTGCAGATAAACTTCTAGCATAAAAAACAAAGCATCTCTTTTGCGTGCCCTTTATCTCCTAGCGACTGAATCATTCATGGTTAATTAGTTAAAACCAATATTTTTTTGGTGGTGTCCAGTTAGTAATATAATTTCTATGACACTAAATCGATTAAACAAAAATAGCAACAAAAGCTGTCTTACTCTTACCTGGAGTACACGCTCTCTAACAATAAACCCCCAACAGAGCCACTGTCCCACTGATCTCAAGCTCTCCTGTTACCGCCCTCCCATGCTCAAACCAGGGCATTTGGTTCCTTGCCAAGCTAGCATTGCTTCAGAGCACAGGGCTTAAAAGGTGATTAGGTAGAGATTTGGTGTCCCATTCCAGTTTCACCAAACGCTCTGACTCAGCTGACAGGAACGCAGACATCGCCCCTGAGGCCGTTTCCTGGACATCTGAACTCCCTGCAGAGGCCAAGGTCGACTGCAGCGGTGCTTGGTGGAAACCCTGAGTCAGAGTGGGCGCTGCTGCTCGCAGACACAAGCCACCAGAGAGCACAAACCACAGAGCCTGACGTGACAAAAACAGCTATCCGAGCAAAGCGCGCCGCTTTTAGCTAGCGTGCTGCATGTGCATCTGTTACTGCTGGGCCGGGAGGAGCAGCTCCGCTCATAACCCCCTCAATTAGCAGCTTTGCGAGGGGGCTACTTATTATGCGCCACCCGTAGTCTATAAAGCTCCCCGGTGTTTCCCTCTGCACAGCTGATCGTAGTCAGGGGCTTTCCAGTCTGCAAAATACAGCTGCCGGAGGAAACACAGCAGACACAAAAAAGCCTCCAAATACACAGACAAAACTCACTTGACCATAGCAGGATTTGCATTGCAAAACAATGCTATAGCCAGTCTGACCCTAGTACCGACATAGAGTGGGAAACCTACTGTACATCTGTTCAACAGGTTTGAGATAAAAAACCAAAACACACTTAACTTTCAACCCTCTGGCATAACAGAGAGTACATTCCTAGCCATCAGTCATGTGTCCAGTCCCAGCAGAGAGGAGCTCTAATCTGCCACATCGGGCTTTGTGGAAAAAAATCAAGTCTATATTAATCCGATTAGCTCCAAGGTGCAGAGCTCGAGGGCAGGAATGATGTGTCGTAATGGGCCCCGATGACACATCTCTTCTGGGCTGAATCGTGAGAAATAGCAACACGGCACGCGGACAGAGTAACATCTCCACAGCCTCTGGGGTCAAAGGTCAGAGTAAAAAAGACCAGGCTGACGGACATGATGTTCGACCTGTTGTTTCAAGGAGGCTGGACGATCCTGGTAAAGCAGAGATTTTATGAAGTTTTTATGAGCCATGTTTTTGTTTTTCTGCCTGAGGAAGAGTTTTATTGTGTCAAAACTTCACCAATAAAAAGTTAAGGGAGCTCTGACTCAGGACTCAGTGCAGGTGCTTCTCCAACGAGTACTAGTTTATGTTTTGTCATCCGGCAACTGTTCCACCAAGATTTTGCAGATATGCACGTGACTAGCTTTACCTCTTAAGCTCATCAGTATATAGTAAATATTGCAACTCTGAATTACTAAATAGCCCCCTGCATGAAATTGTTCTTGACTATACATGACTACAATTTCAACAAAACCGTCACCGCAAATTGAAGTGTTTTCGATTGCGTCCCTACCTTTCTTGAACTTGTGAATTGGAAGCTTCTTTAGCTGATCTTTGCGCAGGCGGCTCCTCCGAGCCCTGTGTCGATCCTGGACAAACTTGGTAATCTGGTCACAGCAAAAAACAAAAAGGAGAGAAAACTGTCAAACCTTCTACACTTAAAAAAAAAAAAAAAACACAAAACACAAATATCTTTCTTGTCCAGGTGCTGAGTCCAAAAACACTGTAACTGTGATATCTGTCTCCCACGCAACAATGTTACATCAGGACAAGAGCAATGTTTTGAGCCCAAATTGGACGACAGGCTTCAACCTGACACTGAAATACTACTTTAAAAATGCAGGCTGGACTCTGGTACCTGACAAAGAACCAGTCTGGATTCAAAATATACTGTTTTTGATGTAATTAAGTAGCAATATTTAAGTAAGCAGTTAACAGCATTACAGCTCTATATTAAAGTAAAATTAAATCGCTGTCTGCTTTCCTCAAAGGGGGAATCAAGCTTTGTCTTAAATGTACCTACCATGAAAACAACAATGAGGATGAGGCAGATTCCCACGATGATGAGGAAGGGGATCAGGTAGTATTCCAGTGGCAGGCTGAAGTCTGGCATGAGGACCACGTGTCCCCTAGAAAAACGAGCAGAGCCACTGTCAGGTGAGGAGAAGATCATTAACATTAACCTTTGGCAGATATTACAAAGCCACTGAGTGACAGCGACCTACACGGAGGCTGAATTACAGCAGCATTTCGCAGCAGCTCATTGTTGTCGGCTGCCACATTTAAGATATTCATATTGGTGTTGTTCGGTTTAAAAAGCTGCAGTGTGACAGTCACATAAAGGTTCTTCTATCAGCAGAATGACATTTTATTATTAATTAACGGGGCTCTACTTCTTTTTTGCAGAACTCTGTCTACAGCATATCTCTGCTCCAGTCGAATTTGTAACAGCTACTTTGGTCCACACTGACAAAACTCTGCCAATACCATGTTTGGTGTTCATTCCTCTGACTGCAAAAGACTTGGGGATAACACTCGTGCATTTGGATGATATCTGGCACCACACACACACACGCACACACACACACAATATAATTTGAAAGTGGAGAAATGGGACTTAAATGCTGCAACTCTCTGGGCTCTTCTGACAGGATGAGACATTTCATTACCAGATTATCACCTCAGCAGCGGTGACAACACATGAGAAGACAAATCCTCTGCCTCTGATATATTACAGTGTGCGCTGCAGGCATTTCAATACAATAATATTAGATTAAACTCATAGCTGGACAGCTCTGAGTGATCCAGCTGAATAAAAGCAGCCGTCTCTTCACAAGAGTCAAACAGAAAACTGGTTCTATTTATAATGATGGGCAGAAAATTGAGATTTGGGTTTAGACTTACCCCTTGTCATACGTGTAGTCCTCCTTCAGAGAGTTGGCAGTCTCCTCGCTCACAAACACAGAGGGAATATCGATCTGCTTCATAACATCCACTGGAAAGGGGAACAAGAAAAAAATATTAATACAGAATATCATGTGACTGAATGTCAATGCTCAACTCCAGTGAACGATCCTGGAACATATCGTTTCAACCCGGCATGAAAAACAAATGTACTGTTATGAGAGAAATAAGAAAATAGGACTTACTAACTTTTTATCTAGAGGTTTCAACCACATTTAACAGTCTTGATGAAGTGATAGAGTTTGCTCAGTTCAGCTTTTGTTCTTTTGGAGATTTTAGAAAATTAGTCAGCAACTTTTTTTGGTGATCAGTTAATTTGTTCAGGTGTGTCATTTTTTTAAAGCAAAAATGCCCCAAACTCACTGATTCCAGACACTCAAATGCTAATATTTGCATTTGCAGGTTATCATTTAGCCTACTGATTCAGACATCGGAAAAGTGAACGGGCAGGAAGGTTCAGATGCTGTTTGACCATCCAACAAACACTTAAGTTGAAGCATAAAAAACATCTTAAGTGACAGGATGAACTCTCTCGACAACTGGCACAACCAGCTGTATGAAACATTTTGTGTTTGTGAGATTTACTCCTTTTCAAAACACTGAATCAGGTCAAGAAGCCTCCTGGATAATTTATGGCTCTGCTGTTACCCCCCCACCCCCAGTGAGAAAAGGGGCTGACATAGTAGACAAGTCCTAAAGTGAAAGAAAACCCCAGACACTCTCCTGTCACAAAACTGGGCTAGAGCAGGGGCCAATATGAATTCATAGGCAGGGAGTGCTCCGCTGCTGCGGGGCATCGCATCCTTTATCGAGTACATCTCGAGACTTTAAATGGGCTTCTGACTGTAAGACTGCCTTGTTTTTCCCCCCAGGCTCGCGGATAAAGAGAAAAACAAAACTGCATCCTCTGTCAACAAAGATGCATGAACAGGCAGCTGTGCGAAATGCTAAATGCTTCTATGTTGGCGTACAGAAGAGGAAGGAGGAGGTCGTAACTTACGATCATTGGATCCCATGCTGATTAAGTCATCGGAGTCCACATTGTGAACAATGGCTGCCTTGTACCCCGCTTTCTGGGCATTGAGGACCTGAGAGGAGACAAAACATTGACGTCTTCATTGTTCAATAGATCCACTTTGGTGCAAACACCTGGCAGTTTTCGGTAGGGCTGACGTCAGCCACTACTAAAAGACTAAAAACAGCCCTGAGTGAGAGGAGTATGTGTGACAACAGGGGTTGTGTGTCAGATAAATTGACCAAATCTCATTTCCACTATGTGAGAAAGCAGCATCAAACCACATTAGGGATGACATAGAAATAGAAAGCAGTGTGGTTTGGTGGGAAAGCTTTCTCTGATTCTACTCAGAGGCTTTTACTCACAGAGCCAAAGCATGTACAATTTTCCAGGTACAATCTACTTGCTAACAATATATCACTTCCAGTTTACAGACGCTATCTACTGCTGATATGAACTAATTTATGACCTGGCATTACAAACTGCATCCTCATCAGGGCAATAAATGATTTGGAATTTTGTTTGTCAGCATCTTTATGACAATAGCAGTCGGACAGGACAGCAGACATAACAGATAACAGCAACACTGTGGCTCCACAGTAGCATGCAACAACATGTTTACAGTCTGTTGCCCAGAAAGTGTTTGCAAGAGACAAGACGTTTGCATTTAATGCCCAGACAGCTCGCCTCTCCACGATAATCATCTGAGCCGACTGAGCCGTAACTGGAGATCAGGAAAACAGGAAACGCTCGATGAAGCAAAGGGAAAACTGGGGCTACGAGGAGGAAGGCTACAAGTTTAGTAGCAGAGTGGGGTAAAGGTTGGAAAGGCTGTTCTATTACCGGAAAGTATGACCAATGCTGAAAGTCTGCACACTAGTTTAACTCCCAGTGATTGGAATTAAAAAACATGTCACATTCTGACTTTAATGACTTTATCTCCAGGCACCTGCTCTTGTTTGTCTTATTTTATTCGACAAAAGGTCACAGGTTTTTAATTTGATCCCTGCAAAGGCCCTTCTGTGTGCTCTGAAACAAAACACTTCACAAGTTGTGACTATCAGCTAAGAATAATTAAAGGCACAGCCTGCAAAGCAAATGCAAACCCAAAGAGCAACCTCTCCACCAAAATGTAGAAAATATCAGACTGACTGAAAACGGCCAAAACTAAATCACAAAAGTTTGTTGTTTAAATCCTAATGACTAATCACAAACAAACAAAATTATTCCATTATTCATCACAATCTCCAATATTACAACTCAGTCAACATAGATATGTTTCCATATTTTAAACTGATGTGATTCAAGTTTAAAAGCTGTTGTCTTTTTATGACCTAGACTGGCTGAGACAGTATTCATAATTCAGTTATGGGAAAAGGTGTAGTGTAGTCATGTTCATGTCTATGCCTGCCTGTGTGTGTTAAGTGCATTAACTGTCATAAACATACTATCATTTCGACACTCTCATGAATCACTGACGTGTCCCTCCCAAACGTTAAGCCTCTTATTGTTGCATAAAAACACACGCTACAGTGTCCTTAATGTAACCTATTTATGGTGTGTGTGTGTGTGTGTGTCTACACCTGAGTCTGCATAGGATGGATTCTTTCTAAGTCTAACAGCATCTATATATTTGATCTCTTATAATCCAGCAGGGTGCGGTTTTTCAACATCTGGGCTGAGGCTCAATTATTTGAAACAAACACTGGCAGAGGATATTTCCTAACTCATGTTATAAAGTTATAAAGTATTTGGGCCCAGAAATATAAAGTTGAGTTATAAAAGTGATTGTATTGCAGCACAACAGCAACCTGCATCAGAAATGAATAAACAGAAATTTTGAGGACTGCTGCAGAGGTTTCCAAATGTTCTATTTTCAATCAAACCTACAGTTTCACAGCAAGTTACACTTTTTTACAACTTGCTGGAAATGTAAAAAAAAAAGTAAAATAGCGATAGTAAAAAGAGAAACTTTCCAGCAGCTGAGAGTCATGTCATGTGTGCTGCATCATGGATGTGGGGGGAAACTGATGTAATATGGAGCTTACATGTGTGAGGCTGTTTTTGTGACTCTGACACAGTATAGCCTCCACAGTATCCTGTATAGCCTATTGTTGTGGTCGACGGCTCACAGCAGATGTGGTGGAGGAAATAGGATGTGACAATATAATCCTGGAATGAACCATTATGTGCTCTTACACAGACAGAGATGAAGTTGGGATAGTAAACGTTTCCTCTGAAATTGACGGGGGGGAAAAAACACTTTGCATCAGATCATGTAAATGTCACTCAAAATCCGGTGAAATAAATAACAGTAGCGAAGGCAGCGGTCCACACTGTATTTGTTCAGTGGTGCTGCTGCATCAGCGACAATAGTACAACCACTGCTAGAGAGAAGCACATTTAAAACACAATAACCCTTTAATATAGAAGTAGTGGATTTAGTCTGTTATAGCACCCAGAGAACACTTTTAAACACAACACAGTTGAGTTTAGCTAGGGGTAACAACATTATTCTCATATTCAGTCTGGAATGACCATATTGTTTTACTTCACAGCTCAGTATGACATTTTGTTCAGACTGATGATGGCCACTGTCTGTTTGGGATGGGTCAAGTGGGTATTTTGCACAAACCAGTGAGGACATAGGGCCGTATTTGTCCCATGACCATTGAGTCAAGCCAATTTTATTTCTACTGGCCCAATATCACAAGGGTCTCTGCAGCACGCACGGCATACGACACCCTCAATCCTTAGAGCTTTAGTTTGGAGCAATAGCTTCTTTTTAGAGCCGCCATTTCTGCAAAATGTAGAAAATTATTCCTGAAATAGGAGCAGGCGAGGCAGCCTGAGGTATTGTGGATATAATATCACAGATTTAACAAAATAAGAGAATCCAAGAGTGATTGTGTTCCTTTACACCGCTGCTACCTGGAGCCACTGAGGAAACGCTGCTGTTGATTATTAGTCAGAGCATGTGCCACCCTCCTGTGGTAAATTAACACCCGACCCAAAACCAGACAGTGAGAGAGTGAGACTGTGATGTGCAGGCGGTGCCGCGCAAAGAACAGAAATGGAGAAAGATGGCAGTTTAGTTTGGGTCACGCTGTGGAATATATGAGAGTCATCTGCTGTGTTAAATAACAGGAGGTGGTCACTTTCATTAACCTGAGCAATCAGTGTTGAGTTGTGCAAGTGTGTGTGTGTGTGTGTGTGTGTGTGTGTGTGTGTGCTTCAGCCTTACAGCTCGGCCAGGTCGCTTTATACAAGCGTTGTACTCTGCTGTGATGCGAGGAAATCCATTTAGACCTGTGTGTGTGTGTGTGTGTGTGTGTGTGTGTGTGTGAATGAGCATTGTGGCCTGCATGGACGCTAACACTGAGGAGCTCTGTCTTTTGTCTGTCCCTTGTCATTGTAATTTTACACACAGGCATACGTGAAGCAGCGTGTATGGCAGCCGCAGCATTGTGATCCCATGTGGTCGCCTGTGAGGGAGTATTGTTTGGAGGTATCAATGGCTACTGTGTGCGTCTAGAGGCAAGCTGTCTGGATAAGTGACACGCACACAAAATACTGCGCCTGGATGTGTGTTATGAAGAAGGAAAGTGAACTAAGTGGAGAGGCATCACAGTCTTTATTTCTGCATTTTAATTAATTATCTATTAATTAATGAATGAAAATTGTATACTAATGATGCTAATAACAGCATGGCAACATGTCCTGCTAATGATGGCAAAACTAACTTTAGCTTGGAGTTTGTTTCCTTTCGTTCCTCTTACATCCATAAGTGATTCTGACAGATTGAGCTTGAACTTTTTCCAGCTCGTAAAAGCCCAAAAGCTTGCACTGATCTGATTAATTTCTATAAAGTAAACATGCAATGTAACAATCAATCAGTCATCGTCACCTGAGCTGAATCAGACACATCCTGACATGTATAACATTGCGGTCTACTACTTAGATTTTAGATTAGATAGCAGCGTGTGAGGCCTTTGTTGTGTGATGTAGCTTCTCTGCTCTTTCTCCCTCTGGTTAATGTCATCAAAGCTCTTCTACACCAAAGTTGCTCCTTTTTTTTAAAAAACCACCTCCTCCACAGCAGAGCCAGCAGCAATGATACTTTCACTTTCAGACATTTGTGTTGCTGTTACACTACAGTCATGATGTAAATACACTGCAATATAATTAAACTTTTCATCCTGTGATCATGAAAGCCCTGTTACTGTTAATGAAAGTGATCTGTTGCAATGCAAGTCTATGACTTGCCCTCTGGAGCGACACAGATTTTCTGATCTGTGGCCCTATCGACTGCACAACATAATTTTAAAGGTGCTACCGCTGTTTACTCTACCAAGAGTTTCAGCTATCATTGTGTTTACGAGACAAGAGATCAGAATAGGCCCTCTGGGTGGCGCCACTTCTTTATCCTCTTAGGTTGGCCTGAGGGCAGACTACTTACTCACTATCGCACAGTGGTATTACTAGATGGGCCGGGGCTAGCTGGTTAGCATGCTAGCTTCAGCAGAAGAAAAGAAGTGATAGAAATAGAAGCAAAACAAGAGTTGACATTGGTGCTGCTTTCCGCCACTGGAGACAGCTTTTGGCGAGTGAAATTTGATTTGATTTCTTCTAGATTGGTACATAGCCAATGATATTTAAGTTATCATTGGCTTATCCCTTGGTTCCTGTTTACCTCCTCACTGTGAAGAGGTAAAAATGGGGAAAAAAACCCCAAAAGCTACAAATAAGTGCTGTTAAGGTCAGGGAACCTTTGGTATCATGGTAACAATGAGCTTAGTGTTAAGAAACGATCATGGTTGTGCTTTTAAGAAGACTGACTACAGATACAACAGATAAAAAAAAAAAAACTACTGTAATAGGTCTCTCAAGCCAAATTTGGCCAGTTGTGGCTCTGGCTAACATGGGTCATTAGTGTACCAGTCAATTTGTCCTGCAACCAACAACCATTTACAGGTCACGCTTTACTTCCTAAAACCTACTTAACTGGTTAAATAGTGAAATGTAGGTGCTGACAGTGCTGCCACCGGGTATTTACTCTCAACACAACAACCGGCCCACAGTTTTACAGTAAAAGTAAGGAACCATTTTGACTGTAGGCTGTCTAGATGCCAGTGTGCGGTGTTGTCGGTCTGCCTGGGATCTGCAGAGGAATTCAACCTCTGCTGCTGGCTCACCCTTGTGTTTGCATGGGCAAAGATAAGGACATTCAATGCATTCCTGAGACTGAGGAGAGGGAGGAAGCAGGAGAGGGAGAGGCAGAAAAGGAGAGAGGGAGGAAAGAGAAAATGAGATGTGAATCCTCTAGAAATAAAAATATCAATTATGCAAAAGCCTGTGTGACTAGAAAATACATACAAAACACGCGGACAAATAATGCAGCGTCACCAGAGTTGCTCCTCTACCATCTGCAGACCACTGTGCTGAGCTGTAGCAACCGTCTTCTACGTCAATTTAACAGCTTTCATTAACCACTTAATTGCTATAATCCCTGTGGGGCCACACATTAACATCCTGGTTTTTCTCCCTGGGCATCATATCACTCAGCATACCCAATGCAATTCTGATGCCATTTTTTTTATTTTTTTATTTTTTTCAATTTGATTGAACTTCTTAACCTTTATATTTCACCAAAGAAAGTCGACAGAGCAACATTTTTGTTTCTCTGTACTTTGTTATTCAAGGTCAAAGTTTCACATTTTTACACATGGCAGCTGCGCTGAACAGCTATTGTGCAGCTACACTGGAAGAACTAGAGGTTAAGTGCCTTTCTCAAGGGCATCTTGACATCTTTTGTTGTCATGTGACAGCATGACTCAGCTCCAGAGACTTCTAGCTCCGTTTTTCTTTTCTTTTTTTCTTTTTTCTGCTTTCTAAAGTCCACATTATTTTTCCTTTTTTGTGCCATCAGGCCTTGGATTCATAACAACATGGAAACAAAATAAGCATCTGAAGCTTGTTTTCTCTTCATGGCACCCTGCGGTATGTGACTTGGCCTGCGGCACAGTCACTGTGGATTTGTTCATGAAACTGACCAATTACGGATCTTTAAAAGGCAGACTGGACTCTAGTTAATTGGATGTTGTTTTTTTTCTGAGCCCTGCGAGTGAAATTAACAAGCTCCAGAGGCTTTTTATCAGGAGGTTAAAAACACAGTGTGGCATACAGTACTAGCCCCTCAGTAAAGCCATAAATTAGCATCAAATTAAGACTGACTGTGATGTATCCAATATATCTGTCAGGATAATAATATAGCAATAGATTTAGTGTGTCATTCCGTAGCTTCCCATGGAAATATCACATGGTGTTTGTGCAGTGTTACATTAAATCAAACAGCATCAAGTATTACAGTTACATAAGTGATACTTTCTTATTTGCCTTCTAGAAATGTCAACATTTTTTGCTCTTATTTTAACATTACTTAACACAAAGATGAGATACACTAGCAAAAAACTGGAAAGTAATTTTTACACATTTCTCCCAAAAATTTCTCATCTTGCCCAACAGTCCAAAATGTTTAGATTAATTTGCAGTGACATAAAAGAAGAGAAAGCAAATCCTCCTGTTTGAGACAAATATTCAATATTTTTCTTTGATAAATTATTCTTGTCCAACAACTAATTGATTTATCGATTCATTGTTTCAGGGTTACGTTTAAGCAGACTTCAGAGTCAGAGACAGCGGGGGCGGGGGAATGCAAGCGAAGCTGCTGCCACAGTTGATTTTTTTTTCCACCAATGTGTCCTTTTGTCCAAACAAACCTGCTGAACTCCAGCATTAAGTACACTGAGGCATTTTAACGTTTACGTGTCCTTCAGCGAGAAAGTTGCTGTTGTTGCTGCTTGGAGGCCGACAGCACTGGACTGTGTATTTGTGTCGAGCAGCTTCCTGTGAAACTGTGGGACTGTATGAATGTGGCGGAAGGTGCTGCTGAGGAAAAAATAAAAATAAAAAATAGAATAGAAAAAAACAGTATTTCAAAGTAGTTTTCCACTACAGGTCACTGCACTATCAATATTTGTGCATATGTTTGTGTGTGTGTGTGTATGTGTGTGTGTGTAAGTATTTGTGTGTGCAAGACCTGACTCGCATTGGTCACAGTTGACTGGAGGTGTGTAAACGATGCCACCTGGAGCTGCCTCATTCATTGCTGCTGGACTTAACCATTTGGATCCCAAAAAGAGCACAAACACTTTCATTTTAATCTTCATATAAAGCTGTGTCTCATGAACATAATCTGTTAAAAACTCATCATACAAATAAATTCTATAAAAAGATGAGTTTGATCATAATTTCCTGGCATCATCTACCTGGAGACATGATAAAAATGACTTACTATGATGTAAAATATGTCTGCACACACGGGTCATATCTGAGTGAGGGTGGACAGAGGCTGCTGATAGTGTCACTAAGTATTGCTGCATCACCACTGTGTGTGTGTGTGTGTGTGTATCAATAATGAGTGCATCTTCACTCCTCTGTGTGTGTATCTGCTGCCAACACAGCACAGCCTTCTCGTGCAGTGCTGCAGCTAAAACACATCCACTTGTCTTCCATGCCTCTCCTCCTCCTCCTCCGCCTCTTAAACCACTGACATCTTCTCCTTCATGCTTCTCTTTTACACTTCCTCTCACCCCCCCCCGCCCCCCCGTAACCCATGGTCCTCTTTCATCTCTTTTCCTACCCATTTTTAGTCCATGCTCCTGTCCCGTGAAGCTCAGGCTGTAAAAATGACCAGTCTGGAGCCTGTTGTTGCAGTCGCTGCTTCTGCATTTGCATAGAGCAGACTTGACCTCAGCTTTGTGTAAATGAGCCTGAGCAGCGCAGCACACCTTTCTCACACAACGCAGATCAAACCAAGTGTCGCAGATCAAACACGAGTTGAGATTCAGCAAGTACAATGTCTTGTCTCTCAGTTCTAAGAGAATTAAGAAGTTTTATGTATCACCGTGGCAGCACCCAAACGTGTAAAGCATCTATTTTAACAGTTGCTAGCAACTGAGAGAGAGCAAAAAATAGTAAATCCAAACAGGCAGGTAAATCCACTATGCCCGCCGGCCTGACCAGCGCATCTATTTTTGCCATTTCTCCATCTTTACCCTAATTTGGAGGTCCTCCACTCTGTTCTGAGAAATCAGAGACTGACTAGAGGCTGAAACTGAGACCGCTGGGCCGGGTCCAAGTTATACTCAGTCTCACCAGATCGGTAAGAGGCCTGCCACCGGTCTCAGGTCTGTGTACTCAGTATTAGCTCTGACCAGGTTGGGCATCGCTGCAGGAGAGAGAAGAACTGAGAAAATCAGTAGCCGGTGTAAAAAGATCAGCTTTCAGTTAGCTACAGAAAACTTTCAGTCCTTTATATAAATTAATCTTTAAATCATACAGTGTCCACTTTATAAGGTACACCTGTGTAATCACCCATATCCATCTCCTTGTTCTGTCTCATCTTTTTCCTCCTCCTCCTCTCCAGACCTGAACAAAATAAGTCAGTTTTATTTAATTTGCTCATAATATAACTTCTGAGACAAATAAAACATGTGGAGCGCTTGGTTTGTTTTTGAATGTAACAAGGACGTTTGGAGGGGCGAAATAGTCAAGTCAAGTCCATTTTATTTATATAGTGCCAATTCACAACAGAAGTTATCTCGAGGCACTGTACATATAGAGCAGGTCTAGACCGTACTTTTTATCTTATAAAATTTATAGAGAGAGACCCAATAGATCCCACCATGAGCAAACACTAGGCGACTGTGGCAAGGAAAAAAGACACGCACACATCTAATGGTTCAATGTTTTTCTAAACCGTATCAGACACAGGTAAGCCTTTCCTGCTCCTCTGCTGTTTGGACACCAGCTCCCAATCAGGTCCTCATTTCCTCAGCTCTCCTCCCTTAACTGTTTCTCTCCCATTTGTTGCCTTTTTTTTCTCATTCACCCTCTCGTCTCCTCTCTCTCTCTCTCGCTTCCATCCTCCACAACCTTTCTCCTCCCACCCTTTCTTCCCCCTCATGCCACCCTTCCTCTTTTATTTCTCCTCCCCTCTGCTCCCCTCCCTTCCAAACTCCCCTCTTTTTTTCCTCTTCCTCTTCCCCTACCAACTCCTTCGCTAAATTTAACCTCCTCCTTCTCTCAGCCCTCATTACCCTTGTTACATCACCCTCACTGCCACCTTCTCCAGAAATCTGCCCTGCCCCTTCTCTCATACTTCCAACCCCTCCCGCCTTTAATCCCTCCCTCCCCTCTTTCTCATTCATTTCCCCTGTTCTCCTTCATCCCTCCCTCCCTCCTCTCTCCTCCATGTTTCAGAGGAGTGCGATGCAGCACAGAGCCGGGTTTTAGTTTCAAGGTCCAGACAGCTGATTAGATAAAGGGTTCAATAAAACTGCAAACTGCAGGGAGGAGCCGCATACACTGATAGCACAGCATAACTGCAATTCATACAACACACCTCTGTGTGTGAAAGAGACTATATTTGAACTAAAGGTGTTATAAAGATAACTATAACACACTTTAATCAGTGATGCTTCCTTGTCCCAATTTGCTGATACTCTTTAGCAACTTTTGTGTGCCTGTTATTGTGTTTCTGTGATTGTGAAGCTCTGATTCTGAAAGGTCCTGTGTAAATAAAGTTTTACATACAACTACAAATGTGGTAAAAGTGAGAAAACACCAACTACCTCAGGGCAAGGAGCTGATTTTAAGAATTAGGACAGAGAGATGATAACTGTGATTCAGAGTACAGAGATTGCTGTGTGTTTCACTGTACCTACATATGCATATGCACAAGACAAGATAGTGTGTGTATCTGTGTGTGTGTGTCTGCCCTGTAGGCCAAAGGGAGCAGGCTGAGCTGTTTGTTGCCACAACAAATTGCGAGAGACATTAACAGCAGCTCTGAAAAACGACGCAGCCACATGAGATATGGCCGTTGCCCTCTTTCTCTCTCTCTCTCTCTCTCACACACACACACACACACTCAAGCAAGTCATACATCCAGTCAGCCATAGTCATACCCTGTCATAAGACTGAGTGAGCGTGTGCAGGAAGCTAGATCATTGTTTGAGTAAAGGACGAGGGCTCTGTGTGTGTGTGTGTGTGTGTGTGTGCGCGTCTGAGTGTGTGTGTCAGTAGCTCGGGGGGCTGTGAGGTCAGTGCAGCACAAAAAGGCCGCACGATGAAATGCATTTACTGTAAGGCAGAGGTAGGAATCAAGGCTAGATGGGAAATTACCAGCCACCAGAACAAACGCTGACAAACTGCGGCTGCGGGACGGTTGAATTTTTTTTCTGACTTGGTAGATTTAACTGTTGCAGAAAAAAACACAGCCCTCCTGACTACTCTTAACTTATCATGGTCTTTACAGATGATGATCTGGTGATAATAAACAGGAGAAGAAGAAGGAACCCTGCACGGCCACACCTCGAGATAAGCAGAGGGACTTTCGCCCTCATCCTTTTGCTGCTTTTTCCTGCTCCTTCACTGAATTCCAGTGGCAACATATCAACTGCATGGCTCAGCTGTCAATCGATGGCACTTTGTAACCTGTCATGGATACAGGTTACATCACCGCATGCACCGTACTTTGCTTTCTGCCGCTTATTTCCACTCAAAACATTTGTGCCAAACAGAAAATGACACAGGTGAAGCTGCTACAAAAGTTGTCTTTACAGAAGTTAAAACATGTGCCTGAACGCATCATGTTGCTATTAGAAGAGGTCTTAATTTCTGATTCCCATTATTCTTTAAGTATTACTGGTGTGGAAAAGTCCAGTAAACTGAATAGACAATGTGAGCCTTTATAGTACAAGTAATTTAATTTTCCTCCCTTGTCTACAGTGACCTTTGTTATTCCAGTATCTGAATATATTTAATTGAGAACTTATGACGTACATGATTAATTTACAGATTAATTGTGAACTTTTGATAAGTAATAACTGTAATATGTTTTCCTGGAAGGCTGCACACAGTTACACAATTTCAAATACAGGGATGTTCTTGTAACAATGTCACTTAGATTTATTTTTTCAAAATCAGCACATCATCATAAGCAACATTTTTGATAGGGACTTTTTTTTTTTAAACAATGTGATCTATTATGTCCTGAGGGGAACATTTTACAGCTGAATAATGAACCTGTCTGTGCTCCCTGTTGGACAAACTAAGTAATGCATCGCTGCCTCCAAATTATCTCAAAACACATCACATGCAGTTTCTTGTTATAGTGGCCTGGCCTGTTTATCCTTCACTCTCACTTCTCCTATCATAACTGAGCTCTTCTGGTAAATGTTTTCTGAATGGGAGAATTGTTTAGCGTTATGATGCCTGATGTGTGCCCTGTCAGCTGGAGTTCACAGCTTCCTGCCAAGAGAAAAGGCATTTACACCATCAGACTGGACGTTTAGTCTAAACCGCCCTTTGCCAGACTGGTCTCATGGTGTGACCTCGGTCTCGGGGAGGGGAAATTTTTCCACCAGACAAAAAGCTGTCATCTCAACCAGCCGCTGTGTGCTTTTACACAATACACTGGAATATTGCTGGATAACAGACTGCACTGAGTCATGCTGATGACTTTATGACCCTTGTCTACTCATGTTACTTTAACACAAGCAATTGGCATTAACCCATATTTGTCACTGGCTGCTTACATAGGTTCAAGTAGTACAATACAGTACAGTATATTTAGCTAAAATGAATGCAGTCTAATCCTGCAATAAATTTGATTTACACAGGTGTTGCTTCAACCATACGGTCATTTTTGGAAGACACAGTCTGTGGTGTTGTTTGAATATTTGTTATTTCATAAGAGGTGTTTCTATTATTTTGTCTACCACAGTGAGTGTACGTTAAATAACAGAAACATCTCTCTATATAAAGCACTACAATTTAACAACAGCACAAACTACAGCCTCCAAAATGACCATAAAGTTGAATCAGCACCTCTTTAAAACTGTTCCAATAAAATCTGAACATTATAACCATCATGAAGCTCGGATTTACTGCAGGGCTGTTTGTATTAGACTGCATTAGTTTTAGCTCGGTGCGGCTAATAAACTAGCAACTGAATGTATATGTCAGTAACCGTGGACTAGATTTATTTAGTAAACCAGCACCCCAATACTTAGCCTTTAAAATTTACCTCCCAGGTCAATGCAAACAGTATCATAATCACTCAAAAGAAACATAAGAGGAGGCATATTCATGGATGGAGTTTTAAAGCTGTTTTAACTGAACCCAGTGCACATTAAATCACATCAACGGTTTAATCAAATACAGAAAAGACAGGAAGAGGAAAACTGTAAACACTGACAGATAGAGGGCGGCAGAGAGAGACTGAATGAGTAAAAAAAACTGCATATGAGAGTAGGAGAAGAGAGGAGAACAACGTGGTTACACTGACCTTGGCATATCTGAGTACATGTTACGCAACCAGGACATTATGTCTCAGTGTATATACTGTAGATCTCCTGTGTGTCAGTCTGTGTGTTACTGAAGGGCTGCAGGGGGACAGACAGGCTGCAAAGACAGACGGGAGGCATGGGGAGAGGTCCATGGGAGGGAGAGGGGAGGAAAAGTAGGTATTGGGTTTCCACTCCCTCTCCCCTCCCAGAAAGGTCAACAAGGTCACTAACGAGGGGGCTCCCCCCACCCCCACCCCCCACCACCTCAAAGAATCCTTGTGTACAGGAAGTGCAAACCCTCTCCCTCTCTGGAGATTTACTTTATAAAAGGGACGTCCATGGAGGAATGATCTCTCTCTCTCTCTCTCTCTCACACACACACACACACACACACACAAAAGATGGAGTGTGCCTAGTAGCACCCCTTCACTTGATCTCCTTCACCCCTCCCCATCTCCGACACTCTCTCTCGACATTCGACCTCCTCTCTGTCATGTCTTATCGCAACACACTCTCTCTTACACACTCTCCCTCTCACGCACACACTCACATACTCCACGGGTGGAGGTGCTAACACTTGACGGAGGGTTAAGTGGGTGAGTGTCCGTTTTATTGCCCATTACGACTATGGATCCATTAAAACTGTACGAGGTTGCTCACAGGATGCTAATGGGTAACTGCTACAGAGGAGGCTGAAGGAAAGGCAGAAAGAGATGGAAGGCAATGGAATGAAACAGTAGGGCATGTTGGGGGTGACACTCCTGCATAACACACACACACACACGCCTTGTCTCAGTCAAGATGGAATCTCTTATTCCTTTGTTTTCCTGCAGCTTCTGGAGGGAACGGAGCCTGGATGAAGAGGGGAGGGAGGGACGAAGAGTGTGTGTGTGTCTGTGTGTGAGAGGGCGAGTGAGAGAGAGGGAATCAAGGTAGACAGCTGAATGCTAACAACAAACTATGTGTGTGTGTGTGTGTGCGTGCGTGCATGTGTGTGTGCTCACCAGGGAGAGGGAAAAGCAGACAACAGCAAGCAAGGATACGACGAAAAAGGACCACAACTGTGAGAGTGATGGAGAGACAAAGACTGCCACCGGGAAAGACAGAGGCAGAGGACAGGGTAGCAGTGTGTTAAGAGAGACACACACACACACATAACTGTGTACATGTGTGTCCATGTCTTGATGTCTGTAGATATGAGCAATCATTAAGCCAGAGGCAGATGTCAGACCTCAGAGACAAGCCTTGATTGTGTGTGTGTGCAAATATAAGGCAGACCAAGGGAGGAAATCAAGGACAGGACGTGAGGAATGAGAGAGGGGGAAAAAAGAGATTGGAAAGGAGATAACACTCAAAGACACCCTCCATAACACACACACACACACACACACACACACTTCAGACTACTAAGTTTCCAGCCTACTGTCAAACTCCAGGATTACTGTAATAAATTTCAAACTGGTCCTTATTTACCTGTTTTAGCAATCATCTTTATGAGTGTTGATGATAAATACAAGCAGTAAACACATGGCTGTGTCAGGAGAGCTACATTTGGCACATGGAGTATTGCCCTGCTGCCAATTTATCCCAGTGGCCAAAGGCGGTACTGCAACAAAAAATGAATTGTCTGCAGGCCAGGGAGTACTTTTCCCATAGAGGGCCATTACAAAGATGTATCTGTAAAACTGCTACAAGGATCCATCTGATAGCAAATGAGGTCACTTCAAATAATTTTTTTGTGGGGGCATTTTGCCTTTATTTTGATAGTGGAGATACAGACAGGAAATGCAGAAGAAGAGAGGAGTTTGAACGCAACAAATGTCCCTGACCAGATCCAACCAGGGACGTGCAGGATGCATTTCAACCACGAGGCTTCTGGACAGCCCACTATTATGAATATTTAAGCCATGAAGATATAATATTTATAGAACTTTCCCAGAGCCTTTAAGAGCTGCTGTCGTACGTCTACGTGAGTGGGTTGCACCATGTGGAAGCAAACAAGAAAAAAGAGACACCTTTTTTTAGCATATCTGGAATGAATGAGCACCCTCTAAGGAGGTGGTGTTCAGTTCCACATGGTTTGGGAAAAACACAGGAAGAAAACCCAAATTCGAAAAATAACCAAACATTTCGGCACTACGGTTGACAAAGCCGTATCTGCTGCAGTTTGTCATTTTAATGTCTGCTGTTAAAAAGTTGTTGCCTTGCAACATCTGACCTTGCAGTCACCTTTCTCACATGAACAGATGGTGTGAGGAGTGATTAAAAAAAAAAAAGAAAAGGAAAGGAAACATCAGCCCATGTTTACTTGTCACATTAAAGCCAAAAGATGACACACAAACACAGTGAGGCAGGAGGGGAGACAAGGTGGGAGGACAAATACCTTCATCCTATTAGCAACAGGAATCAACAGGGCTTTGAGGAAATATCATTTTAAAATTTACTTTGATTGGAGGGAGATGCTTTGGGGTCACGGGGGGACACTAACATAATGACAAATGTCCAAACACATGTCTCTGTTTAACTAGCTGCAGCTGAATGTGTGATTATGTAAAAATATAATGTTATAAGTTTCAATCAAATTCTAAAGATGCAGCAAAATAAAACAACTACTTAACTTGTCCCGATAGTTTACTTTTAAAGTCAAACAGATGTTTGTGAAAAATGCACTAAATGTTAAAGTGCTGTTTCTAGACAACTGGGAGAACAAGTGTTGTGAGATTACACCTAAACCAGAGCCCTACAACAAGAAAATCACAGCAAATCTTCAAGTCAAAGCTGCTGCTTGAAGGAGGTTAAATGGCAAATCTGACATAGATCAGACCAGAAGGACTGGTGTGTTTTTGAGTGTGTGTGTGTTTGTATTGTGTGTCTGTCTGTCTGACACACAGCTATGTGGAGCGGAGTCTGGTTACGCTCCAGCAAAGGGAACACCTCACCGCTCTGTCTGTCAACATGTTTGAGTGTGTGTGATGCATTAAGACCTTATAAGGCTGCATGGCTGCTCCAGAGTTACAATAGAGTGAGAAAAAAAACAAGACGACAAATAAAACAGACTGAAAAAAAGAGAAAGGCAGGAAATGTGAGAGGAAATGAACGGGGAGGCAACCAAGAAGCTACAGAGGGAAAAAGGTAAGGCTGAAAAGTATGAGAGTAAGAGACAGAGAGATGGAAAAGAGGCAGAGAGGAAGATGCCAAGAGGTTGCATGCTTTCCTCTCTCTCCTCTCTCACCCCATTACTCATCCCCGCTCTCACTCTCTTAATCCTGGCTCCCTTTTTCTCCCCCTCTGTCTACCTCACTCCTCTCCACTTTCTGTTCTTTCCTCTGTTTTACTCTGAATCCATGAGCAACATTTTACTTACTTTTTTCTAGCATCAAAGTGGAAAAAAAGAGCAAAAGCTTCACTTTGAAGGTCACTCCCAAGGAACTGAACTTGAGCCAAAAGTCAAATAATTTCTGACAGAAATTATCCTTGTGAATCAGCAGAGGGTGCTGTGTTAATAATAAAACTCTGTAATTCACTTGCTGCCAACTCTTGCCAAATTTATCAACTGTTCAGACCGCAAATTACAAGTCTTTCTGATCCTGGGAGAACCTTGATGTGTTCACTTCTCAAGTGTCTGGCAACAATTCGGGACGTCTGCAGGTCCTGAGAACAGTTTTGACAGGAAAATGTAAAAGCAAAACAAATGTATGATCAAGGTATCTACCGTCCCACAAATTCAAAAAAATGTGTTTCCTTTAAAAACCAATGACCCATTTCAACTCAAATCCTGAGTTAATTTATAGCCACTAGGTTAGTTAGGTTTTAACTAAGATTAGAGGCCTTGGCAGCATGTCACAGACGCAGACCAACAATTACTACTGCTCTCCTTTTGTCCTCCGTCTGACTGTGAGAGCATCTATCTTGTCCTCCAGGCTACGCTCCTGTTTCTCTCTCTGTGCTGCACGTGGCCCGGGCCCCCCAATTGACTAATGGAGATCAGATTCTTTCCATCTCTCGGCCACTTCAGTGACTTATTAAGCAAACAAAACTTTTAGCCTCTCAGTGGTAGAAAAAGAAAAGAGAGGCAGTAGAGTGGGGCAGATTCTTAAGCAGGAAACTGTGTTTAGGGAAATGTCCTCTTCCTGTTTTCGTGTCCCAACGAGCTGATCTAAGAGCTTCAGTGAAACTAACTCCGAAACACCACCTACTGACATAAGAGCAGTGAGAGGCAGCACACATTGGTGCACAGTGCCTCGCACACACTTTTACAGTTTTGGCAGCTTGCTCTTATAAATTAACAGCTGCTGAAGGAAATGATGTTTTGAACGATTTCCAGGTGTTGCTACGCACTCAAACTGCAATCACTTTCCAAAAAAATTGACTTGCACTGAACAAGCATTGGAAGACTGTGAGTGAAATACAAAGGCCATAAATCACTGCACCGACAACGATGCTGCACATAGTTTGGCCAGTCTGCCTTGTTTTGGTTTTATTTCTGTACCAGAGATGTTTGGGGTTGATTATGGGGTGTGGCGCGGTCGCTAGCAGTAACAACACGCACACCATCCAGTGTAAACAGTGTACCTTGATGTCAAAGTTGCAGTCAAATCGCTTGATGAGAACGATGAAGGCGCCCGTCAGGTTGTCCCTCGGAGGGGGCTCGATGGGCTCGCATGCATTCTCTGGCCGTGCACCAATCAGGAAGCCCTGCGGGGATGACATCAACGGACATGTGAATGACTTACATCAAATTTCATTGTTTCCGAGTCCAACAGGCACTTTCCAAGCACTTTGTAAAACAGTGTAAAAAGTCACTGGTTGACAAACTAAATCCCCTCTCATATAAAGGATGCTCTGTATTCCAGGCACATTTAATAATGACTCAGTTCAAACCAGAAAACAGACCAGAAGGACCAGCAATCATGATTAATTATTATACTGCTGAAAAAAATAATGACCTTGCTTGACATTCATTCAGTTTCCACTCATTTCTGCATCAGAACCTGCGTCCTCTGATGTCTGTGACTAAAAAGCTCCACGTGAGCAGGTGGGGGTTTTGCTCGGTGGGCACTGACAGGGACTGATGTCTGCAGATTCAAAGTGACATTAATGGTCATTATCTCACTTTCTCACATCTCTGAGATACCACTGGTCATATTTGATCTGGCTTTGATAGTTTTATATGATGTGTTGATAGTTGTTGAACAGCAGGCAAATCACTGGCTGAAAATGATTTTTTAAAAACCACTTCACTTCAAAATATGATAAAAGACAGCATTAAAAACAAGAAATGTTTCCTTGTGAGTGTTTTTTTTTTTGGTAAGCAAATTGCAGTCCTTTCCAAGATATAATCACACCGTTCAGTCCGATTTTCGAGACCTTAAGCAGGCTAGACACAACACAGTTGAATCCCAGGACCCAGCCATGGCTCCCTGACCCAGAATCTGAGTGGCGGCGTCTTTGTTCAACCTTCCCGCTGCTCCCAGATTAACAACATCCATCACAACCACAGATGAAAAACAAACTTGAAAAAAAAGAAAAAGAAAAACAGAAACAGTTTTGCTGTAGCCCCAGACGTGCCACTGGCGAATCAAACATTAATTTAACATGGTAACGCATGTATTATGAATACAGAACTTTCCATTGGAATGAAGATTACTGGCACGCGCAAATGATGTGTGTGTGTGTGTGTGTGTAATACGTATGTGTGTTATCGTCTGCTAGAGTTCAAGCTGTTGTTCTCGGTTTTGCCCTGAAAAACTCCGGCCCCTTGTGTTTCCCATCTCTCTTTCTCTCGCTCTGCTGCTTCCTGTCTTAGTCCCATTTCCAGCAACAGCTTTTTTTGAAGTGACTGATGAGAGGGAGATAGTGAGAGGGAGAGAGAGACAGACAGAGAGGCTGACAGAGAGATAAAAGGAGGGAGAAGAAAGGCGGAAACAGCAAAGAGATACAAATATGGAGGCAAAGGGAATCAGATACCTAACCAAAATACCAGCAAAAGAGGAAGCAACGGACAGAGAGAGACAAAAATAGAAGAGGTGAAGACAAAGAGAGAGAGGAAGAACAGATAAATGGACAAGAGGTGATGAAAGGAAAACACACAAGGGATGAGGCCGGAGGGTCCTGGTGTGATATACATTTCTAAATCTCTGCTGCTCTTACGCAAGTGTAACTGACACCACTGTGTGTGTGCATGTGTCAGAGGCAGGGTGGTAGACAGGAAGTGTGGACTGCTGCGGGACTCTGGGACCCTGCCGGCACTTCCAGCTCCCCTCTCTCTCTCTCTCTTAAAGCCAACCTCAGCCTGTATATCAAGGGGAGTCAGCACTTTTCCCTCCCTCTCTTTCTCTCCCTGTCTCTCACACTCACACACACAAGGCCAGTGTCAGTTAGCAGCAAACCAGTGTACTGTGAGTGCATCTTTCTGGCCGCCACACCGCCGTGACTCCAAAACAGCGTCTGAGCCACATATGGAAAACGACCACAGTGACACATCACATTTACAAGAGCATCTGCAGGACTGTGTGGTGGTAGAGAGACTAAACCGCTGACTAAATGCACTGTCTGCTTGAAGTTTAACACTGATAAGACCTGATGACATACGAAAGGTCAAGTTCGGAGATCAGGGACATCTGTGACGGAACGTGTGAGGAATCACCCGCTGCCCTCGCCACCGTCACCTCTGGGTGCCTCCTCCGGTGCAGCCCTGCCTTGCTGCGAAATGACATCACTGTGCTACTGCCTCACATTCCTCCTCCTGACTTTGAAATCAGTGGCAAGAGCACCCTCTGTTGGGCAGAGGAAACATGTTTTAAAAAGAAAAAAAAAGGAGAAAAAAAAACACCTGCCAGCACTGCAGAATGCAGAGACAAGAGCTCGGTGAAAAACAGGAAATAACTGAGGAGGAAGGACGGGGAATCCTGAAAACGTAGGAGATGAAAATGCAGACTGTGCATCACCTCCAGACAACAGAGGACTCATAATCTCATAATACCACCTTAAAACGCATAATATATGTCACCCGTTCTGCCAAACTTCAAGCTACAGCTGCAGCTTACAAACTGTAACGTGTGGTTTTTTTTTTGTCTAACGATATTTATACTTTTATCATCGCCCCTGTAACTGTGATTTTGAGGCTCTGTCAGGATGTATTCATGCCCCTACAGGAGCTGTGAGTACACCATGTTCCTTAAGTGTCATCACTGAGACAATTATGTATTTATGGCATTTTTAAAATAATGAGACAGTGATTTAAAAAAAATAATAATAAAGTAAAATTAAACCCCCTAAGAACGCCTGCATTGAAGCAATACCAAACGCAATTTCCCATTATTGCATTAGTGGGAAAAAAACATACATGTGAGGACAAATCATTCATCAAGCATGTGATGCTGAAACTGGGAAGTATTTTAGCTTACACATCGCCAGCGCCAGGTGTCGGAGTAAAGAGAAAAAACTGTGGTAGGAAGGGAAATTCATGACATTCAGTTGCAAAGGTTCATCTAAAGCGCTTTACAATATTAAAGGTATACATGGTAAACTGTAGTATGAATGATCCTCATGGTGGTGGAAACCCTGGGCCCCCAGTGTGAGGGCAGTAAAGTGAATCATCCAGCTATCAACCATTACCCAACAGCACATGTTTTTCAAAGTTCATGTCAGCGCTCCCACATGTTGTTGTACATTACAAAGTAATTACTAGTTTCCCTCATCTTTGTTTGTTGACAGCATTGGTTGAGACGGTCTGAATATCAGTAATTATTCCCATTTTAAGAACTGAGCAGCCTTGACCTGTAAAGTCAAGGCTTATCTTTATTTTTTATACTGCAGCTGGCTTTAGTTTGTCCTTTGAGCTTTGTGAGTAAAGATGTGTGGAAATCAGAAAATCAAAAAGCTGCAACCAGACAACCTTTGCTGCTTCTTTTTGCTCCCACTGTGCTACAAAACAGTACAGCTTAAAAGGTTGACTATGACCTGACCTGATGCGTGTTCCGATGTATTCAGTCGAATTCACCGAATAATGAGGGGTATCTGAAGCTGTTTTCTCAGAGATCTAGAAGTGAACGTAGCTGATATTAACTTGTAAGAGAATATGTGTAAAATGTGTTTTTAGAAAAACAATCCAAGCTGCAAATATCCTTTTGATTTCCTCGTTCTGCACACTAGAAAACAAACCAGAGAGTGTGTTGTAACAGCATTTGAGTGCTAAAAACTCTTTTCTTGCACAATTCCAGAGGAAAAGGAGAAGGGCTGGGGTGGGGGTGGGGGGGGTGGGGCTCTGGTGGACTATTTCAAATTACTGCACAGTGATCGCACTTAATCCTGTCAGTAAAAATCTCACTGTAAGGCTTGTTTGCAGATTTGCTCTGGGTTCAGATAGAGAAAAAGAAGTGGAATTAATAACTCCCTCCAACCCGACTGGGACTTCCTGTAAGCAGATTAAAGCTTGCACGACTCCACGCCACCTAAATCATTACAAAAAACCCTACCTCATGCATGACCACAACAGGAAGCAGGTGAGGCTGCAGAGCTTGTTTTTAGACAGACAAACAGACCAGTGTTTAACACTGTGTTTAGCCTCTATACCCTGCACTTTCTTTAAAGTTACATTACAATTTTATAATCACAATATCTACATGCACTGACCCTTGACCTTCTTTCAGAGGCCTATCCCATTACTGCACTCAACCTGGACAGGAATGCCAGTGAAATGGGGCGGCTGAAATCTGAATGTAAAAAACAAAAATGTGGGATTGTTTCTAGGTCAAACTTGACTCTGGCTGAGAAACTGTGGGTGGAGAAAGTGAACAAGATTAAACTCAACTGAATCAGACAAAAGGCAGAGTGAGGCAGCTAAGTAGACACCATTAGACTCATTTTACCACTGTAAACATGCAGCAAGTCATCCAGACACTGATGGGAATGATGATCCGCGGTGCAATCAGCTCATTACATGCATTTACAATAACCTGGTACAAGATAAATGACTCATTCAGCAGTTGCATTAAGTCACTACATTACTGTTTCAGCCCCATGAGAAATCAGTGATGAATCAGAGAAAAAAAAAACTCACATTTTCCATCCAGTGTCAAATGTTTCACCTCTTTCATGTTGACACAGCAGAGCATGTTTAAGCAGACAACTGGCTGAAGCCAACAGGATGAACAGTGTTTGTTATTACACCTTTGGCCTAGAGCAAAAGAGAAGAGGTTCTCAAGGAAGAGTTCAGGGAGCTTCCAGTCTTTCAAGGTTTAATTTCAATGCACTTGATCATGGGAACTGTGAGTGAGACAACATAAACTCTAAGGTCCACATTTTTATACATAGGTCACATGATGACACCTGAGCTTGCTCAATATGCTGGATCCAAATTTGATCGTTATCACTGCTAAGTAGACATATGCAGCACAGAGAGGGATACAGTTTAGTAGGGAAACATTTAGCTGCTAGCTGCTGCTAACTGATAGCCTTTCCCAGCTCACATTGGGTCAAAGGCGGCCACTGGTAATAATGTGTTTTCCATTGTGGTATTGCTACTTCTACTTAAGTAAAGCCACCAGAGGAAACCTCTTTAGGCTCCAGGGAAACAAGCAAAAAAGCTTAATACACAAATTTCCACTCAAAGTACGCAGCCTCATCACATACAGTGCCACCATGCTGGCTCTTTCTTTCAACATGCAACACTTGACATCTGACATGGGAGGAGTGTTTCCTGCCACTTCTTTGTACACCCACAAAACAATCTTCTGACAAACAAAACATCCAAACCACCTCCGCCGAATCCTCGCACCTTGAGTTCAATTAGAGCCTGAGGAAATAGCTGCACAGAGGTTTGTGCCAATTTTGTCATTTACTAACTAATAAGAAGACATTCCTTCTGCTGCTTCTAAAATTAGCAAGCTGGAATGATCAGAAATATTTTGGAGCAATAGTAGATGTGGTGATAGTGTTGTATCTCTTTTGTGATCTCTGGAAAAGCACATACATAGAAACCAATGATTTTATGTCACATTAAAAGGAATATTTATATTTTCACCTTATATTTTTATTTTTACATATTTCAAGAGGTTGTTCACATCTGGCCAGAGCCGTTCCTCATCGCCTCTCTCTGCAACATCCAAAACCACAAAGACTTTCCAAAGGAAATTCAAGCATCTCTTCTCAGCCCTATAATTGTGGAAGTGAAACTGGGTACAGAAATGGAATAAAAAACAGAAAGAGTGGCATGCTAAAAAGTTTCCTGAGAAAAGGGAAGTTATTTTGAGCTGGGTATTGATTCGTATCCAGTGTTGTATCTAAATAAGAATTCCCAGTGATGAACGTTAAAGTGTGTAGCCCAGAACTCTGTTGTACATCATTTACTCTGTCTCTCAAAGAAAGCTGTTAAAAAAACAAAATATGTTTTACTACTGTGCATACATGTGATGGCTGTAACAATTTTGCAAAGATTTACATAAGTAAAAAAAAGTATAATGAGTTTGTAGTAGTTTGTTCCACCACTGGGACCAGCAACAGCATCAATTCAACACCACCAAGTATTCAAAGTGCACTTTGAATACTTACATCACTAAAATTTTGAATGCAGGACTTTTGGATTATTTTCCATTGTATTGTACTCTTCACTGTTAAGTTTAAAAAAATGAGTATTTCTTCTACTGTTGATATTTATGCTTTAAAAATATATGAATGGTCAGTCGATTTAACTGCTGATTGCCTTTTACCATCATACTGCGCGTACAACACGCTTCATTTTAAACCAGATCATCTTTTTCTCAAAGGAAACCTGAGCACCATCACACCACACAGCAAAAGCAAACTGAACTGTGACTGAACTGTTCTAACCAATCTACATCTTCATGACACAACTGTGTTCATGACGCAAATCTATACATTTCATCAGTCTCCATTTTTGATCAGGTTGCTGTTGCCTAATTTACCAACAAACAAAACTTATTTGCAGTGTCTGTTCCTGGGGAATACAGTATACAGTGTATGTAGTATATAACTGGGATATACAATATAAAAAAAAACTTTTCTGTGTCTTCAAATCTAAGACACACAGTGTGATTTTGTTCTGAGTTTAATTTCAAAGTGGCAAGTGCAGTTACGCTACATTTTAATGCTCCAAATAAAGCTACTGATAAGCACATGTCAGAAATTAAACAAAGTGTAACTGTTGCGTAGTGTGGGTGTACGCAGGCTTGCAGTGGCTTTGAGACTATGAGGCAACTGTAAACAGCCCCAGTTGTTGTGTAAGTGGAAACAGGGGAGTCTCTGTTTGAAGCCTCGCTCCCTGTGGGGAATCCTCTGGAGTCAAACAGGCTTGTGCTGCCTTGTGATGCCAGAGGTTTCTCCGGGCATTATACAGCTGCAGTGCTGCAGGACTTCAACATCTGAAGGGAGTTTATCTCAGAATACTAAAAACATGCAAATTTTAAAACATGAACTACGGCTTTTGCCTTGCAGCATGCATGCAATTTGCATGAGTTTTTGTAAGGTGTGCGCCTCTCCTTGTTGCATATGCATTTATGAAAAGATAAGAGGTGGAGACACAGTATGTTAAAAGAGGCCGATAGTGTATAGCACTGGATTTAGAGACGGTGGAGGAGAAAGGTGATGAAACCTTTACTCTGCAGAAATCTAAACAGCATCAGACAAAGAGTGAGCGCATCACAAGACATCTAGAGAGCTGTGGTGTTTGCATGATGAGAAGTCGGTTTGTTTTTGTTTTTTTGGTTTGTTTTTTAACCTTTTCTGTGAATCTCGGACAGTGACCAAAATATCCCCCCCAAAATATCATCACCAAGATTGACAAACAAAGCAAATCTTCAGCTTGTCTAGAGAAGATGAGAGGTTCTATTACTACAACATTAATATGTGATAATGTGGCTGATATTCTGGGTGTATTTTAACATTAGAAATTTCCTTGGTGCAGCCGTAAAACCACAGCTGTCGTCTGAAACGGCTCCCTGCCAAAGTCAGTCAGACAGACACAGACACAGGCGGGCGAATGGGAGAGTAACTTTAGGATGGATGGATTGAGTTTTGCCCTCAGGGACTAGGGCAGCATGTCTGCATGGTGCTCGGTCTCTCTGCCCTGACGAGACAGAGATTAGATGAGAGTTTAAGAGGGGTAACAGAGAGACTAAGCCTTTTCTCAGCTTTCATAACACAAAATCTTACATAAGACTAATATGTTTACACACATACACAATGAGCAACATGACTGTGTGCAATAATCCCCGCTGTTTGCCTGGACTGAGGTGAGACATTACTCAGAGCAACCTACTGTTACCATGACCTGTATTGACACAAATACACCGCATGTCATACACCGAGGATGTGACTGAATTAATATCTTTCTCACCACAGTGATTAAAAATAGTGCATGCTAGCAATTCTGCAGTCAACAACCAAGTCCTAGATATATCGGAATATATGAGAGAGGTGGGAATGTGCTCAGTTTGGGGTCATACATGTGCCTTCTGTTTACTGTAAGCCACATTTACATACAGCTGCGATACCTGTATCGGTGGTCAACTGTGTGCAACTGTGATCACAGCCCTTTATGCGAGCGGCGCACGAGTGGTTTGCCATGCGGCAGGAACAACGCGATAAAAGGTGTCGCTACAATGGATAACTGCTGGAGAGTTTACATTTTTTAGAGATAATTTTTTGGCATTTTGTCTTCATTGGACAGCAACACTGTGAGAAACAGACAGGAAACGTGAGGAAAGAGAGAGTTGTGTTTATATGGTTTATGACCACTGTGCTCCCAGGTGCCTCAACTTTCCACTTATTAAGACACATGCTAACAGGTATGTCTTGCTATAATGAGCTTGTAAAATTAATAAATAAGTCTATTTTCTGAACCCCTTCCCTTAAAAAGTGTCAAGTGTTAAAAATGTCAGACTTGATATTGGATGTTTTTAGACAAGTTGTATTCCCACTACTGTCTGTTGATGACAGGTGGTGGTAAATGGGGAATACAAACACTCACGTATGTGTCTGAGGCCGTCATGATGTGAGACAGACACTGACGATCATCTCATCTAATTCCTAAAATAAGAACTCGTAATGATACTAAAATTATGCTGTGGGGTAGTCATAATGGTGTAACGATGCTAAACATAACATAATTTTTGGCAGATAAGTGGCAGTAATTACGAACATCCAAATATACAGTGCCTAACCTGCACATAAACACAAACACAAGACAATGCACAAAGTGTTTTGCCATCAGCTTGCTGCTGTGTGTGTGCCAAAAGCCTTTGTGCGACAACAACAACTGGGCTCTTGACTGTGGGAAACGCCACAATGACCAGCTTAGATAGCAGACATGAATCATCCCCTCTGTTTGTGAGCTTTGTGGATCAACCAATGTATGGGTTGCTGGGTGTTGGGTTGGGTGGGGGGTGGCATACAGAAACTTCATAACAACATACATTATCACAATCCACAACACAGAGCAGCAGTGTTTGGCAGCAGTTTCATTACATGTTATTAAACTTCTATGGAGCTGCACCAGCCAGAGTATCATTGGTATCCTTGTTGTAGTAGAACTGTAGCTGGCTGCTGCAACACATATATATAATATTATATACATCTGCAAATCAAGAAGTGATTGATATTTTATGTTTTTCAGCTGACAACTGTTCAAAATTGCCACTGATTACTGACATAACATTACTGATGTAAGTGAATCTTTACCAGCATCAAGACACATTGACAACAATTACAACGTAGTTGTTGCCCAGTGTTAATCCTTAAAGTATCCTTTATTTTCTATATTTTCATGGTTAAACTTTAATTCAATGGAGCTGAAAAATGGAAACAGGACAAGAAAAAAGCAAACAAAGCAGAGATCATAAAAACCTTGGAATGATTTGTAGAGACTTGCCATTAAATCTATAAAACAAGTCAGCTCTCTAACACCTCTGACCCTTCTGCACTAACCTTCAGTCCATCGCTGGGGAGACGATAACCGAACCGTGCAGGCAGGTCATCAAAGTTCTCTGTTTTGTTGTCAAATGAGTACTGAAAGATGGAAAAATAAGTAGAATTACTTTTGTGTCAAAATATATGATGGAGGCCGGTGAATCATCAAACCAAACAGACAGGATCTTCTTTTAATTTTGACCACTAGGGAGCATAGAGATCACAAAACGCAAGCCTGCAATGCTAATCAAGTTGTTACTGTAAACCTGCCTGTCATGGGTATAATTAGTTACTAGGGTTGCAAAATTCTGGACATTTTCAAAGTTGGAAACTTTCCATGGGAATCAACAGGAATAAACTGGAAATGTGCAAAATTGTGTGTAGGTTAGCTTATAACAGGGAACTTAAATACAGTTGGAAAAAAAAAACATCTTGTAGAATAATCTTGGTTAAAACAACCAGATTTAATGCAAATTCAGTTTAAGTTCTCCCCTGCACTGGTCATTCCTCCATCACATGTACAGATCATTTCATCCAGTCAAGTCGATTTTGTATTACAGGTGTAAATACATTTGATTTGTGGTATCAGAGTTTATTAAGTCTAAAAACATATCATGATAAACCTTGAAACATCATGAAGAGTCCAAAGCAATCCTAGCAGCTATGTGTGGACAGCCTTATGCACAGTGATGCTTTGACTGAATGCATCATGCATACAACAGCCAATCCACATGTAAACCAAATCTAAACCAAATTTCAAGGAACTCGGCAAAAGAAAATTCTAATTAATGTGTCTATCCACTACAGTGATGCAAATATTAGGGGTTAATTTGTGAAAATAAAAAGCTGGTGGCACTGATTCTCCAGTCAGGTGTCATTTAACTTTTGCAGAAGGTGCAACAAGACGACAGAGACTGTCCTATTGTAAAAAAAAAAGGTCCCATAGGTCGTCTGTGCAGCAGCTTATTACAACCAACAGTTATAATTTACTGTGCAACCTCTTATAGCCATAGTAATAATGACAGGTGCAAGGAAGGAAGTCAGGTGACGTGGTATAAAAGTGATGTTAATGTTAACACTATCAGTTCAGTAAGCTTCTTTATTATTGTAACCATGGTGATGAGGGTCTGGTAGGGACAAATGACCTGTATGGTTATGCAGGTTTGGAATCTGACAAATCAAAGAATATGACATCATTCTGAAGAGAATGTTCCAATATAAGAAGCACTGTGACATCAGCAGAATACGGAGGATATAAGACCGGTTCACGGGTCTATTTGTTCAGTCAGTTGTTCAACTCCCACAACAGATACAATTCAAAGACCAAATACAAGAGACAAAGACAAGAGCCAAAGTCAGGAGCCATTATGGAAGACAACCTACCAAAAGAAACGGTTGAATGCTTCACCCAGGAGGACAAGTTAGCAGCAGTCCTTGAAGAAAATGTTGCTCTCAAGCAACAGCTGCTTGATGCACAGACCAAGCAGCGCCACGCTGAGAGAAAATTAGGAGCTGCACAGCAGACCATTTCTGCCCTCAAGACCCAGGTGAAGGAGGCACGCTGTGACCTCATCAACAGAGTCAGCAAAGTTGAACGAGAGATGGACACAGCAAAGCAGAGGCTGAAACAGTTCAGCACTTCAAACTCTGCTGCCCGTGGGAACCGCCAGACAAAATATCAGTGGTACAAAAGCAACCGCCAAGACCAGGGGCAGCAGACGGACAACCTGGACGAAGCAGGGAAAGAGTCGAAATACCAGGGTGAGATTGAGGGTCTTCTAGCCAAACTACAGCTGCTCAGCGAACAGCTCAGCAATGAGGAGGCCCTCAGAAAGACAGCCGAGGCATTAGTCCTGGAGATGAAGAAGGAGCTTGTGGAGAAAAACCTTGCGGTGGAAGAGGCCCAGCTTAAAACAGCCGAGCTGGAGGAAGTCCTGCTGAAATCGAAAGAGGCGGCTCAGATTGAGATGGAGAAAGTGAAGGCCTCATACGCCACTCAGCTTGAGGACCTTCAAAAGAGGAACGAAGAGGTCGCCGCTGCTCAGAGGTCAGCAGAGGAGCAGCTGGACATCCATCAGACACAGGCGCAGCAGGAGAAGGCCTCTCTTACAGAAGCTCTTAAGCTTCTCCAGGACATCCACAAGGAGGAAGAGGAGAAGTGGAGTCAGAGAGAGAGGAACATGAGCTGCAGAATGGATCATCTTCAGAGCTGCGTGGAGGTGATGCTGGAAAGAAAGACCAGGAGGAGGACGGGAAACTGGCTGACCAGGTGCTTCGGGCGCTCTGGTTCACAGTGAGTCCCCCCATCCCACCCCCCTTCTCTCTCCCCCCCGCCCCCCCTCTCTCCCCCACTCTCTCCCCCCAACTCCCCACACCCCACACCCCACCCCAACCAACCGGTCGAGGCAGACGGCCGTCCACCATGAGCCCGGGTCTGCTCGAGGTTTCTGCCTGTTAAAGGGTCAGTTTTTCCTCGCCACTGTCGCCAAGTGCATGCTCATGGGGGAACTGTGGGGTCTGAACCTCTTTCCAATAAAAAATGAATTAAATTTGGATATGATTTGGCCCAGAACATCTGTGGTGGTTCAGTTCTGTAGAGAATTATAAGTTTTATTTTAATGTCTTCTACTAGAGCATTAGACTCTTAAGCTCAGGGTCGTGGGTTTCGAGCCCCATGTTGAGTGATGATGCTTTTAAGGTTGGAAGGTTGGAAATCAAAGCCCTTCAACTTGATTTCTGACAAGAGGATACATCTGAGAACATAAATTCTAAAGGCCACCAATCAGCTATTAACAGGAATCTGTACCTTACCAGTACTTGATGAGTTTAACAAGCAAAGAATAAATCAAAATGTGTTTATACAGTAGCTAGCTGGCGGTAAATCGGATATGCTAAATGTAAGGTAGCTAACAGCATGTTTATATGTTTATTTTATTCAACATTCATGTTTGTTTAAAGTTCTACTCACAAATAAATCAGTCAAAAATGCCCATTTTAAAAATATATTAGTGTAATATTAGTTTGCAGCATGTCTGCTTCTGACAAAACATGTTTATATTTCTGTTTGTATATGATTGAATGTGATTAATTTTAATTTCTAATTCAATATTTCCAAAATTCCTCTGCTAATCTTCCCATGGAAAGTTCCAAAAAGCTTCTGGAAATTTACCGGAAATTTTCCGCCCCTTTGCCACCCTATTAGTTACACTGTTTAATTATTCTTGCATGCGTCTATGAACAGTTCTACACTTAGTTGGGTGAAGATTTACTCACAGCAGCGATGTCGGCCTCCACAGGCAGCAGGTTGAGGAAGGCGAAGAGCTGCACGGTGAAGATAGTGTAAATCTGTGTGGCCGACAGCATCAGCATTCCCAGGGACAGCAGCATCTTGGCATCACGTTACAACCCCCAGCTGCTATGCCGCTCACTCATAAACATACACAACCATAAACACATGCACACACAGCACAGCACACACCGGCCTGCAGTGGAACCCCTATGCACCGCCTGTTGTCGTTACACCTAGAAAAGACATCAGTGTTTGTGTAAAAACAGTGCTGACATTTCTTGATTTAAATGTATGAATTTCCCTAAAATCCCAATTCTCATGTGCTGTACAGATACCTTAAAAGGTTCTTCACTCTTATGATGCAAACAATCCAATTGAAACATTTATTTGTATTATCCATAAGAAGAAACAGAGCTAGGAGCACAAAGTTTATCACATGCTACATCATATTATTTTAACCTATTGTAAGCTGATTTACAGTCAGTATCCTTGAAGCAGACTGATATACATTAGATAAACATTAAATAGGGGTAAGGTAATCTTCAGCACTCATTTTTCTTTTGCACTTTTCCTCGACAGTGACATGAATAATGTATTATAGTTTGCCTTTTTTCCACATGGAAGAGGGTCAGGGGTCAAGATAAGCTATGACACAGCAACTTTAAGGTTTTAATGCTGGATGAGTGTCTTATCTTTACTGATGTTTTAAGAGATGAAATAGCCACAATTGGCTGCTACCACCAGATTAGCTATACGAGGATTCAGCTGTCAACGTGTTGGACCATTTAATGCCATTTACAGATGTTTGACTCATGCCGATCGCTGCAGCAGTTAGACTGTCCAGGGCTGGGAGTTTTCAAATCCCTTATGGAAAGGCCTCCCGGTCTTTCAGTTATCCTGCTCCACATGTGAACGTCCTCTGAGGGTTAGTATGAAGTGGACTTTGAGCATATGGTGAACACATGAATCATACATTTCAATGCTGAATTCAATCTCATGCAACGGCATCAAAGAAGAACTGAAATTCTGGACAAATGGCATAAACGTGAACAGTTTGTCAGGAGAGGCTGGAACATCGAGTGCCCCTCCCCGCTCAGACCACCTGAGAAGCTGTTTGAAGCTGGCTAAGTGGATACACACAATATATTCTGCACTCAGCATCAGAACATTTATCTCCCAAGGAAGCTGCTTGTCATTTCTCCTATTATTTCATTTAAAGAGAATAGCCCACAAAGCAGAAGACCATGAAAAACACTGAGCAGGAGTTTATGACAATTGTCCTAAGAGTACATTTCCATCAAGCTAGTGCCTCATCTCAGTGCCTGAACTACCCTACGGCTATATTTCTCTCTGTTTCTTAGTTGGACAGTTGCCTCGTAAATAATGAAGTGAGCTGCAGGCCTTACCCTGTGAGTGTAAGGGGTGCAAGCTCACTAAGTCGAGGGCATGTGATCAGGTCAGGAGAAACCGACAGCTAAAGGCTTGCCAGGCTTTGGACCACTACGCCATGTTGTCAAGAAGCAAAATAGGGAAGTAGCATTTGGGGATTACATTGTCATAGTCTTGGTTTGTTGTGTGCATCTGAAAGCCAATACGGAAGAGAATAGGCTGGATGTGGTCATTTGAGTATTCCCCCAAAATGTCCGTTTTTATATAAGATATTTTAAACATATATTTTTTACCAATATCCCTTCAAGGCATTGCTTCCATGGTCATTCCAGGTGATAGCAATTTTAATTTCACTACAATGCCACTGTGTGAGTAGTTTACATAAGTGGAAACCACCTATTGTTCTGTAGCAGTGATGCTTTGAACAGATGGGGACATCTAAAAAAAAAAAAAACCACACAGCTTTAGTAGCACCTGTCCTCATTTATCACTAAACACTACATACACTGTCTAAACATCTGTAAACATGAAATGGCTGAAGCTCAAATGTAAAAACATGTTAGATTCATTCTAGGCAAGACATCTGCAGACGGTTTTGCTTTTCTTTTAAGGGTAACCTGTAAGATTCTCACTGTCACACTGTCGTCTCAAACTAAATAGTTTTATCTAAGAAACCTTTTTTGAAATGCAAACCCCTAGCACATTGGTGTAAAATGAGAGTAAGGCTTCATTATGTAACTTTCCATCCCTGTTGTCCTATGCTGCTGCTGCCATTTCCCACAAAACAAGGCCTTACATACTGAACACCTCATGTACAGCATGTTGTTTGGTGAGGACTCATTTACTCCACTACACCACAGCATCTATACACAAAAGGTGTGGTATCTTCCTGTACTTTCTCTTCAGCTTCTATCCCCTTAAAAGCATGTGGCACCAGCCACCCACCTGTCATCACAATGAAAGTGATGGAGGAAAAAAAAAAAGATCTTCTTGTTTATTTAATTTCTTTAGCAATACTGTAGCAGTATATTGTCTGAATTGAGAGACTGTGGATATATAAGATGATGGGAATATCTGTATTTGGCAGAATTTAATACTTGATAAATCAAAGTAAGGCATCATACTGATGTAAAAATCCCGTGGATCCAATACCATAAAATATAATGCAGTAGTATTATCCTATTATACTCATCTGCTGATTAGTTGCTCAATTAATTGTTTGATCCATGAAACATCGGAAACCAGTGATAAAATGCGACCAACAACAGTTCAAAACTCTGACTTACTCTCATATAGGACAAAAACGGATCCTCACATTTGAGAAGCTGAAACCAGAAAAATGTTTTGCATTTTTGTTTGAAGAATGACTTAATGACGATTGACTGATTATCAAAATACCTGTAGACTGATTATCTATGGATCAATTACATTACCTTAAAACTGGCTGACTAAGAGAGTCCTCTTAACAATAATGTGGGGGGGGGGGGGACTAAAGGGGAAGTGAATGCAACATCACTCATGACAGCAATGAGCAGAAGATGACTAAACATCAAGTGACAGCAATCACATTTTTAGGATATTAAATTAGATAATAAAAAGATTCTTAAACTGACATATCAGTGTGACTGTACGATAAAAGAACAAATAACAAAACACGCAGCCATCAGTAACACTGTGTTCAACTTCGAAATCCCAAATCTCAGTGACTATGCTGGGCTACGATTTACACTGAACAATTTTTACAAATACAGTCGGTAACGTTATTGTCATACGATGTGACATGGCTGCAGATTTTGGTGATGCACTTATACACATCTATAAATGAGTGGTGGGGTGTGGACACCTTAAAAAGGTGTGAAGCTAGCAGCAAAAACAAACCGTCCTGTACCCGAGTTAGCACGATGCTAACACAGGTAGCTAGCCTGCTACTCGCGGCTGTTTACCTTTATTTCTGCCTGGAGGTTTGTCTTGTCCAGGAATTTAGCTGCTGGCAGGGACATCGCTCTCCTTTACTATGCGTCGCGTAAAGGAAACTGCACGATGGCGAAGATTTTGGATGTACTTCATCCCGTTTGAGCGACGGGGCAGAGAGTATGCGAGCATGAACAGTTTAATCCGCTAGCTTCTTCTTTCATGTGAGAGCGTAAACTTCCGCCACGTCCTCCGCTCCAAATTCGGCCTCTGATTGGACAAAAGATCATGTCAATCATCCTGTTTCGGAAATGACTCCAGACGTAAACAGATCCACGTGATGACACAAACACCCATTTACTGCCTTTTACAGTCACACGAACAAAGATAGTCCGTGATTACAGGTTTATTACAGCTGCATAAGTGCAGTACAAGGTTAACTGGTAGCAGAGTGGAATATTTAAAGAAGGTACATAGTTTAAGTAGGGACACGCTGTTTTTCATCAACACAAATGTTGTCATCCACCCCAAGAAAGTATTGAAAACAGTGGACACTTTTAAATCTCTAGCACCCTCTATAGCCCACATGCTCAACAGGCGAACTCAGACCAAAGTATACATTTGAGATAAATACACTGTATATTTACTGCACTCTCTCCTTATCGACCAGTGGTGGTTACGGAACGTAGAAATAAATTCTCCACAAATTAAAACCACTGATAAAACCAACATCAAACTACATTTCGCAAAACAAATTGTTGGAATAAAGGAAACACTCAAACAATAGCATAAAAATGTAGTCCTACAATGAAGAAAAACTGGCTTGAAATGAAAATAATGAAGAATATTTCTATGTTCATATTTCATTTGTGTTCTGATGTGTGCTCAAAGAACAGAAATTATCACAACCTGCAGCTCTTGTTACGAGCCAAGATTGAACACAAAAACACAGTGGACAGCTTGAGACTTTAAAAGGTCAAATGCAAATTTGCAGTCCCCTGTAAAACTTTGTAGAAGAACCGTAAAAGTCTATCAAAGAACATTTCAAATTACTGTAACATTCTTTCAACATGGTGTGAAACCAGTGGGTAGTCCTTTTGTTTCACAATAAAAGGCAGAGCAGAGAACTGATGTAAGACTGAGCTGGAGTTTGAAACTCAGGTCCCACATCCTAAAACTAGACAGACTTTTATGCCCAAAACACACTCGAATTTTGGATTTAGAAAGATTGTAATGAACAATTCTGATCAAACAAACGTACTTCATATGGTAATACTAAAAAAATACTAAATATTATAAGATCCTGATGTACATTGTACTTGTACTGTATTGCTGTGTAATGTCATGTAAAGTCCATAACTGTGCCTGAACTTCACTGAGTCCAGGCACATGTCAATAAGTCTAACTGTTGTTGTAAAAACAGAGGCAGAGCAGGTGCACAGAGAACATGACACTACATCAAATTCCTTATCACATCTTCAAATACTCAAGGAGATTTCTTATTTGTGGTTTACAATGCACTCACTATATGGGCCTGTATAGTTTTGTACTTGTTTTTTGCTCTTTCTGTCTCCATAAAGTATTTGATACTTGTTGTGATAAAGAACTACATTCATTGTTAAACTGCTCTTCAACATAAAATGACCATGTATTTTTATAATGAAGGCTTAAGTGTATAGTTTTTCTTTTTTATTAAACTACTTAGTTTGTTCCAGTATAATCACAAACATTTTTTCACCCTTTAAATTTATTTCATCTTCATTTCTTGCACTTTGAGATTTTCTTATTTAACAGGATTCTGTGCTTGTCTGTGGGGTGAGAAAATTTCTAATAACAAAACTTTTGGAAAACCTTTAAAAACTATAAGTCATGAAGCCAAGAAGATAAGTAAATCAGCTGCAGTGCAATTAACATTTCTGAAAAAATAAAAATCTGAAGGCGATTATCAAATAAACTGAATTTCAGAGTGTTTGGTTGACTTGTCAGATCCCATGAGGAGGGTGCCTTCCCAGCTCCTGCCCCCTCCCTACCATGACTCTGCCTGGGATAAACACCACACACACACTCCTCAGCTGCCAAACAGACGGAGGACGGATGTCCTGACCATGAGGGTCTTCGTCTACTTTGAGGGCTCCTGTGAGCGTTTTGACGTCCCTCCAGACCAGATTGTGGGGGCCATGAAGCAGATGGTGAAGGTAATTAAAGCTCCACACAGGGCAGAGGGCCTTCAAAGTTAATGGACCTTAGTTTCTTTGATGAGTTTTGACTGCATTTTGAAAATCTGTGTGATGGTTTGAGTGTATTACTAGAGGGAAAAGAGTCTGTTTGATGGATTTATTACAGCTTTGGCATAATGTTGCTTGTAATGGTCAAATAGCATGCACTGCAGTTTACATATGTATTTTCATGTACATATGTTGACTGAACACGGTCTATCAAGTACTTAGTTTCTTGATCCATGGCTCCATAACTTTCCCATCCACTCCTCTCTGTAGGAAAACTTTCTTGTGCAACTCTCCGATGACAAGCAGGTCTGGGACTACCTGGAGCTAAGCTATGGTGGTGGTGCTCTGCAGGACAGCTGGGCTCTGTGTGACGTGGGCATCACCAGCGGCAGTGCCATCCAATGTCTGATAAAGGTATTAAAACATCGAAAGAGTTCAAAGGTCTGAAGCCGTGTTGGTGATCACAGTAAAGGACATGATGCTAGAGTACATCTTTATTTGTTTCAGACACTATTTTTAAAATATGATCTGATTCAGGTATTGGTATAAAGTTTTATTTATATAAAATGGTTATGTGAAAGGTTGACTGTTTGATTTTGATTTTATGAAGTGTTTAACTGATGACATTTCCTTGTCCAGCAACAGGGCAGATGTTCTCTGTCACAGGAGCTTGAACTGGATCTATTTGTTCAGTCTCCACTCACGACATATTACCACTAATGACAATTCACTTCAATAACAAATTAATTAATTGTTATTTTTTTCATGTTATGGCTGCTAAAATTAGTGTACAGTGTGTAGTGTCTCCATTTATACATGTTCATAACTTGGGATTATTTCTCATCAAACATATCGCTCTTAAATTGAGTGAGTTTAATGTCGGATTGGTGCACTAATATGGGACAAGACGTTCCCATGTGAGCAGCAGCTCAGAGGGAAATGACTTTATGGCTCTTCAAGATCTTTAGTTTGTTCCCATTAGTTCGCGTTTAGTGTTAGGAGTCATTCCAGGCTCATCACTAGGCAACCTTGAGTAAAAGTTGACTGCAGTAAGCAAGTGTGTGTGTGTGTGTGTGTGTGTGTGTGTGTGTGTGTGCATGTGTTTGTGTGTCCTTTCTTAGCTTTTGTCATTATTTAACATACCCTATACGACGACACCTGTAATAAATAGTTGTTTTCTATAGGCCTCATAGCGTTTCTCTCCAAGTTCACTCTCCAGACTTTTGTATATGCCTTGGTCTCGGTCACTTTGCTTAAATATTTCACATTTTGTTTATTACATTATTCTGTCAAAATCCTTCAAGTCAGTAAATTATGTACAAAACTATTGGAGATAAATTGACATATGTTTCTGTTGATCCTCACAATTGTTTCAACTTCTGTAAAAATCATTTCAGCTGTTTCAGTGTTTTTGAGAAGGTGGCATTTAATTTTATGTGACTATACAGACTGTCAACCACAGAGTGGCAGCAAACTCCAGGATCATTACATAGTGCCCCTGATAATGGGATACCATATACTGAAGAATTCCCTGTTTGCTTGTGTACTACTTTTGCTGTATATTTACACTGAACAAAAACACAGAGACCAGTTATAAAGTAAGATTTGAAAAAATACTTCAAATGCTTAAGTTTGATTCCATCCTTTCATCCCAGTACAGTGGTTGCAAACAAATAAAATGAAAACAGGTAAAACTGACTCATGCAACTCGGACTTGGATATTGTATATTTTAAAGTTTTGCTGTTAACCATGGGTTTGTTTTGTGTCACTGTCCTTCACTTCCTTTAATTCCTATCCTATTAACTACAAAGCCATTGTGCCACTGTACTTATTTCTCAGAGAGAACGGAGGCCTGTGATGCATGTGTTCAACGCTGTGACAGGAGAAATCATGCCCGTCACAGGAAGTGAGGCTGTTTTGCATACGTCAGTTGCTAGATTGAAAACAGTGGTGTCCATGCAGAGCAGCCTCCCTGTCAGCACCTTCAGACTGAGTGTACTTCCAGCTGTGCAGCTCTATGACTGCAACCGACTGCAAGACTATGCCATTGAAGTGGGTGGGTGTGCCTTCTGTCTGTGACTGATGTGTGTAACCTCATAGTGATGTGTGGATAGTCAAGAAACAACATGTTTCATTGATTCAGTGAAAGGCTAGATATCTTGTATTTTCTTGGCTTATTAACAACTTAACTGCTTTAATATTGTATCATGTACACAGCCTCCATCTGTACTGAATGGTGACTGGTATGAACTGGGTGTTAGGTTTAGAGAGCTGAAGTTTTTGAAAGACGTTTTGTAAAGTTAGAACATATTGAAGTATGATTGAATTATCTTGCCAAGATAGAATGAGGCTATATTTTGTAAACATTCGACAGCTACAGTTATGGTCACATATATCGACAAGCTTTTGTTACATGGCCAGTATCAACGAGGTATAAGCCTAAATCCTCCAATATGATTAACAAAATCCATTGTTTTAATATGAAGATTAGTTTACGATTAGTAGAACAGACAAACTTGAAAGCATAAAAATTGAAAGAAGTTGATTTATTTTGAAATCCATGTTTTTAACATAGGCACTACTCTTCGTTTGGACACATGGGATGGGTGGGTGGAGCTCCTCCAAGGTTGCCTCCTGGGCCACATATTGACGGTCCAGACCCACCTGTCAGAGGAGAGGATTGTGATGAGGTTAGAAATTCTTCAAATTAATAAGTGTGTCAGAACGGTTGTTGTGCGGCTTAAAAATTAAACATTTTATTCAGCTTATATCAAGTGAAACTTTCCTCTTATCTCCAGGTTTCAGCTGAGGGTGGCGCTGTATATTGCTGCCTCTTTAGGCCACCTGGATCTAGCAGGCTGGCTGCTGGAGAGGGGGGTGCGCGCTGATGAAGCAGTGGGAGTCCATCCGTACCGCCAGTGGTGCCACCAAACAGCCCACCGAGACGCCAGAAAGTGTCCCATCCACGTAGCTGCGGAGAGCAATCAGCTCCTCATCCTCAAACTCTTCATCACCAAGAACCCTTTGACCTTGGCTTGTCAGGACCCTGGTGGTCGTGACCCCCTGAAAATTGCCATTCAGCACGGTCACAGGGATTGTTTGCGCTACTTAGCCAACAAGCTGTGCTCAGTAGTATCCCTGCCAAATATGTCCCTGCCCATGCGCGTATACCTCCAGATGAAACACTGGATGAGTTTGGGGCAGAAGAGAGTGGCCTCCAATCGATGCCAGTACACCAGTGCTCAACTCAAAGCCAGGGTGGGAGACATGTTGCTGGTAGATGGCTACAACCAGCCACAGATGTCTTCCAAATCCAGGAAAGCTGAGCCCAAACCAAGAAGAGGAATCAGAGCCAAAGCCTTGCAACACTTACCACCCATCAGGAACTTAATTTCAGTATCACACCTCCCCACCAAAAGGGCACCACCCCGACTACCCAGCTTGCAGTCTGTGCACCCTGGTGGCTTTAAAGAGACAGGGAAAAGGTGGAAGCGGGATGTAAAACATAGAGATGAAGGCCCCCTGGATAAAATGAAGGAGGGAGACAGCAGTCTTTGCAGGGGCAAGTTTACTCTCCCACCAGTTACCAGCATTCCCAAGCCAGTGTTTGTTGGTTCATCACCAAAGCCTTCCAGTAGTCTGATCGCATCTCTGGAGTCCTTCTCTCAGCACTGTGGCCGAACACCAAGAGAAAATGCCATGTACTGCTTGAGTATAGCCAGGTCTCTATTTTTTTTTTTTTTTTTACTGTATATGTTGAAGTGCATGTGTACAGTGACTCACAGTAGCTGAGTAGGTGCTGCATAGATTTTACCATCAAGACAATTCTATTACTTTAGGGTAATTTAGAGTTTCTGTAATTTTACTGATCTCTGCACTAGATTTAAAATTTTCTGCTACATGGTTGGATGTGGTGGAGAGTATGTGATTTTATGGTTCAACAGAAGGTAAATGCTATACATGACAGCTTTAAATTACAATGTGTAATGATTTTTTTCTCCTCTTTGATATAGTACCTTCACAGAGAAACCATGGTTGAAGCAGCTGAGCATAGCACAGACTTTGGTCAGGAAGCATGTCCACTCCATGGCTTGATACTCATGGATGCCATCAAAACAGATAAGTCCCAACCAGATCAGTCACCCATCAGCCTGACTGGATGTGGGTCCCCCATCAGCTGCCTGAAACACTGCTGACAATGAAGGATCCTTCAGAGTGACAAGTGGGGAGTGTATCCCAGGCTTACTGTCACTAAAAATTAAACGTCTCTGTCTTTCTGTGCTTAGCCAAATGTCTGCCTTTCACTGCCCTTCACAGAAAGACAGAGTGATAGACATTATGGATGTAGACATGTACGTATTTTTTCTGCTTACTTACAGGAAGTTCAGTGATTCATGAATGAAAATTTTGTGTTGGACAAAAGTCCAAACAAGGACTGACCTTAGTTATAATGACTTGCCTTAAGTTGAAACTCAAGGCTATAAGTGCACTTACATACAGCATGCACTGTAATATATCTATATATACTGATGTATATTAAATACTGTGTTGATAAAATCTTTACTATGCATTCGCGTTCATTTTTAAAATACAAAAACATACTCCAAAAATTAAGCTAGTGTTGCATTATTTCCGTTAAATACTGCAGACCTTCTCGACGCCTTTGCAACTAAGATATTTCCGAGCAAGTGAAGGCAGCACAATCGCAAAACATCTCGCGATGTTTGGAGCCTAGCCGACCCGCTTGTAATGCTGTTGCCCCGCCAGTCAGTGAACAGCCGGGGAGTAGACATGCTGAACAACCAGGATACTGTCTAGGTTTCTCTTGAGTTTCTGTAAGAACGTTGAGTTATGACGGGGACCGTGTTTAAAACCGAACCGGTCTTTTGGTAACTGAGTCACAGAAATCACAGAATCTGAAAATCAGTTTTGACGGGAAGCAGTTGAGCCAGCCGCAGCCAGCCGGTCTGACAGTCAGCGTGTGGGAATGGCAGCTCCCCGGCCGATAAAAGGCATTCTGAAAAATAAGAACAGCGGGACAAACGTCAAATCGCTGCCCGACGAGGTACCGGGGGAGAATCCCGAACAAGCCCCAGGACTCTCGGAAGATGACCAACAGTAAGTTTTCTGCTTGGGCTGTCGTCAGCGTTGGTAGCCCGGTAACGTTAGCTAGCTAAACACTTGTTAGCCTCTGTAACGTTACTCCCCTGTCGGGCTAACTGTAACGTAAAAGTCACCTCTCTGGTTGTTATTGTCAGCCAACAGTGTGTGTCATCTGTGTCGAAACTTTCTGGTGTTTTCTTTCGGCTATCAGATAGTTTCCCTTCCCTGATAAAGTCTTAATCGAGAGCTAACGCTCACCTCTCGTAACCGTTTGTCTGGTTAGCTTGTTCGGTAGCCAGTAATGTCAGAGTCACAACAGGTAACGTGATGATAACGGGCGTTAACCGACAATCACATTGTTAGTTACAGACACCGAACTGTAATAAAAACTCTAACCGTCGACTCAACTCAGTGCTACTTCAGAAATATGGATAAAGACATCGTGTGACAACAGTGACAGCCTCCATGTAGCGATGACCATAATAGGGCAAATTTACACCAACTTGAAAAGAAGTCGCGCTCGGATGTACATAAAGCCTTATATTGAATTAAATATTGTTTACACCGGATTGTCATATCCTCACATAACCTATAACATAACCTACCCCTTCCAGTATATCACTATTTTGTTTAAACGGTATGTTAGTATAGTATATAAACGCTCCGTGTCATGTTTTGAACACCGTTAGTGTTAGTGCTTCCTGTAAAATTACAGTATACAACACATTGTAAACATACCCTCTCTTTATGAAAAACGATGGACACCGGTAGCCGTACAGTTTATGTATGTAAAGATTGTTTTCAGTATGCAATCTGCCGGTTTCTTTTTTTCTTGATTAATCATTGCGTCTAATATGAACTGAACGAACTGAATATGTCTACCCAAACATATTCAGTTCACTATTATGCATGTTAAAGAGAAGCTGGAACATGTGAATTTGTTGCTTTTTCCCCCACAATGTTTGCTTGAAAAATGATTAATTGACCATTAAAATGTTATTTTTCCGTAGAGTGAGTAGTCAATTAATTGACTATTTGCTTCAGCCCTCGTAAATTATACTACAGTCAGTGCATTGTTCAGTACATTGTCTGCTGCAGGTTTCATTAGAGTGAACAAGATCTAGGGCATTTACAGTATAACTTAAATTCACAAACAGATTTTAGGGCATTCCTGTTTTGGATTTATTGCTTAAGCTTTAACCTATAAATGGTTCAATATGTGTTGTTTAAAGCCTGAGTCATTAAGATAGAGTGGCAGAGCAGAGCAGGGTGTACCCAGAGTTATACCTCTGGCAACAAACACTTGATGTTACATCTGACACTGACAGCTGTGTTACAGGCCTGCGCTGGCACTGAAGCACTAGTCGGGGTCAAAAGAGGCATAAATCAGTGGTAAACAAGCCTCTAAACAGGAATATTCTGATCTGGCTATCTCATGTACACCTCTACTTTAGTTCACCTACAACTGTCTCATAAGACTGCTGTTCACAGTTACCATTAAACCTCCTGTCAAATTCCCTGCCTCCTGAACACATCTCATTTGCCCTTTAGACCAGACAGCTATTAGATGTTTTGTCAGAGGACATCACACATTGTCCGGCATAACTTCCATCCTGACGCTGGCCAGGGCGGCAGTTTGGCTCATTCAACCTCTTGCAGTAAAGGACACTCGACTAAAATATCAAGCGTGTTTGATGGCAGCGGGGACATCTCAGAGGTCAAGAGCACTGCAGGGCAAATAAATTGGGGTGTGCCAACAGTTTCTCTCACAGTTTAGGGGCATGACTAGTCTCTGTAATGATTTACGAAAATGCAGATTGTGAAAACTGGTCCGGGACTCTGCCTCACGGTAAGGTTGACAAGAGTTGGCTTCTCTCTCTCTCTGTGGAGCTTTGCCTTCTCCTATACGTTGATATTATTGACACCGACGCTTTCTCCGGGGCAGTGAGACATGATGCCCCAGATCACTCAGTCATTTCAGTGCTCTGCTCTCTACCTCCAGGAAACTGGACATACAGAGTCCCCTGAGTGATGCTGTTGACTTCAGTTGAATTCTTGCCAATTTAGTCATATTTTAGAAAAGGTGGTGTCATAATTGAACATTGTAGCTGATTTTTAATAATCCACTCAGAAAAAAAACGTACATTATCCTTGTAAAACATACCAGTTATCTCTAAAACACAAAAATACATTTCTTTGCATCATTTTTATCGTGCCGCTGTGGCACTAAAAATTATGAAAAAACACATTGTTGGATATTTTTAGCTATGTATGTCAACTGAGAACACATCTGTAAGTAACTGGGTTAAGAAAAATACAGGCGAAAAAGGGGGCAGGTCTGTTTAAGAAGATGTCTCATGCTTTATTGGGAAAAAAAAATGAAAAAGCATTAGTTGAAACACGTTGCCAACAATCAGGGCTTAAAATATGTTGATGTGATGAAGCCTGAAAAAATAAATACACATACATATTAGGACTTTTAAGGCTTTACCAGAATTGAATTCTGTCTGATTCACAGTCAGGGTGATGAATTAACACCACCCACCTGCCAAATGCTGCTAAATCATTGGCGCTAGCTGGAGATTCTGCCTCCTGTAACAGTTGGATTGGACAAGAGCACCAATTGAGTTTTTAAGAAGATTCTTATGAGATTTTAATTCCTTAAAAATGAGGTCTAATACACATTAGGAACCGTATGAAAACAACTGGAGTTGTTCTACAGTGCTCCTGATCATGTAGATTATAGATCAACATGCACGTCACAGCTCATGGTATATGTATATTTCAAAATAACTTCATCAGCTTCATCATTATACTCTCCATATGTCCTGCCAGTTACTTTGGAAGGCAACCAGCTGTTCTTTAGTCGCTTAAAGGTGAATGTTGAATGTGTGATTTTTATTATCCACTGTGCCCTCTGCCTCTCTCACGCCAACAGGTCCAGACATTAGCAACAGTCCTCTTTCAGCTGCAGCGTGAGAAATTAGGCCATCGAAGGATGGCAGTCGTTAATGAATTCCATTCCCTACAGTGAATCAAGCTTTTTCTGTGTTGATACAAAAATAGTCTCTCTCTTTTGAGTAACGAGATAGCAGAGGAAAAAAGAGTTTTCTGGAAGGATCCTGTGTGCGTCCGAACACCAGATCCACAGAGATGTGAAGGTCTGATTGCGCTGTACCAACCACTCTACCACTGTCAGCTCTGCGTTTAAAACAAATACTCTCTTATACCTGCATATACTCCTCCCATGACAGTTTTTTGCTTTTATTTTATTTCTTTGTCTAATTATATATATATATATATATATATATATATATATTTTTTTAGCTCCTTTGCAGCACAGTTTGATAAGCCCCATGTCAATGTAAGTCTACGTTCTTTTTACATATCAAATGATGGCTCTCCGGTTTCGGCCTTTATCTATTATATAAAAAATCTGGCAGGACTCAACTACTCAGGCTTGAAATCAAACAAATTCTCCCCAAGTGGTATTTCACAGAAAACACTGATGATTACCAAGGCTTTATTTCTACCATTACTCAGGACAGCGCTGCTCATGCTGAGCTTGACAACAGCCCAGACATGTTTTCTGTCTTATCAGCTTCAATTGTGTGGAACATATCACATAGCCTCCTAGCTCATTCTGCGCTACCTAGAGGATATCCTGAACTAGCTCTACAAATACCTACCGCCCAGCATTCATTTGGTCCACCACCTGTCTATGTTTAAACAATTCAGCTTCCCACCATAGATTTCTAGTCACAGCACGGACCCAGGTGATTTAATACTGAGTGCTTACAGTCATTAGAGTGCCGCTCTCTTGATGCATGTTTTTAATCACCCTAACTGAGGGAACTTCTTAGATTTTGGATAAACAGAAAGCATACCGATTCCACTGTGCATGAACATCATCTACTTCTGTACCAACAACAGGACATAAACTTAATCTCCTTTGGTAGTGTAGGGCTTTGTAAGGCCATGGCTTCTTTTTTAAAACCATTAAGGAGTTTTTGTTATCCCTTCAATCAACCCACTATTATTTAGTTAACAGTGATGTATGAGCCTCACACCCAGTCATATATAATTCAGGGATGCCTCCATGAAACTCTATCTCTCCTTCACTGTCTTGCGAGCCTCAGCCTGACTGTGTGATGGATAGTTTGACTGGCAGGCAGTGAATCTCTGACTTTCCATAATGTGGACAGAAAAATACTACATGGAAGAATTTATCCTCCTCCTGCGCAGGTCACTTGAAGTCAGCTGTGGGCGCAGACAGTTACTGAAAAACAGTCTGTAGTGACTAGAAAAATCTGGAGCTGATAAAGCCAGAATCATCAGGTGTCTGAACACCTCTGGTCTACAAGAAAAAGGGTCAGTAGACCGTAAAACTGAGGAAAAATACTATATTATCTCCCTTTTGTTATTTCTTGAATTCTTGATACAGAGGCAAGTAATCAATCTAGTGAATATGTGTGCAATTTTATTAAGATGAGATTAAAAATTTGGCCTTTGTAATTATAAACAGTTCAGATTTAGTCACTACAACCAACGTTAATTTTACTTACTTGTCCGTTAAATCAGTTAAAATCACCTGCATATTTTGTAGAGGGCACCACATATCTTCACATCATGAACTTATCATGATGCCAGTGATGTGGCTGGTGTATCCATTTTGTTGTCGCTCTTTACTCAGCCTCTCCCCTCACGCACTTTTTCTCTTAAGTCTGGAGAGATGACAGGGGCTTAAGAAACCGTTTTAGTCCTAAATCTAGTTGGCTATCTATCAAACTTTGTGTAATCTTTTACTGTGCTTTCGCTGACTGTGGTAGAAGCTGAAGGAGAAGTGAATTGAACTTGTGTTGAGTGTTTACCAGAGACTGCAGCAAAAGGCCAAAAAAGTCAACAGGAAAGGTTTTTATGGGGGAAAAAATCATTCTGTAATACTAAAATACAGTCATCAGCCATCAAAAAGTAAATTTGTGTCTCGTCAAATTATTGGACAATGACGTTTATTTGTCAAAAGTGGCTACAGCACTATAACATCTATTTTTAACTTATTTTAGGTTAGTAACAGTGACAGTGCGTCAAAATGTTTATCTTCCTTAACAGTCAATAATTGGAATGGAGTTCATTAAAATAAAATGAAATCCATGTCACTCAGCCAAAGTTACTTTACTGCATTTCTTTCTGGACATAGTCATAATTCAGATGATGTGTGTATATCTGACTGGGAAAGATGGACAGGCAAAATTTATGACCGTTTTCCCTGTGGCTGGTAATGATCTCCCTCCCTGTTACTTTTAGCTTGATACAATATGCACTACCACTGTGATATTTTGCGCATTTGGAACAGCCGTTATCTCCTCTGTAAAACAAAGGCCTGCTGCTGCTGCTGTTACTGCTGGTGGCCTCAGTTTGTGGTGCAGAGCACAGGGCCGGACCTCTCCCCTCTCCCCTCTGACTATGCTACCTGATAGCACAGCTCAACTCTCAATGATGACTCACTCTATTTAATGAGTTTTCCTGAAGCGTTATGTCGCCAGCTGTTGACCACCCTTGAGAGATAGTCATCATTGCAGAAGAGATGCAGCTCTATATTTAGTGTGTCCTAGTAGTCGGTCGGTGCCGTCAGAGGCAGGTGCATTCATCATTGTATTACTGTTTTTTTGTTTTTTTTCATGATTTGCTCTCAGTGAGTGAGTGGACTGCAGTGGATTTAAGGGCAACATCAGTTTGGTGGAAATAGAACATGGTTGGCTGCGTCTGGATTGTGTAACTACAAACTCATTACACATGTATTAACACCCAGCATCATAACACACGCTCTCTCCCAGATGTAAACACGAGTAGCTATTTGGGACCCTTTACAGAGAAAATTTCAGTGACTGATGTTTATTTCTCAGATTAAAGCTTGCTTTAGAAAATGTTGATGAAACTGGAATGGAAGTGACTGAACCTCACTAATGTTTTCTGATTTGACTCTTAAGACAAGGCTCAAGAAGCAGGATATGAAAACAGATTCATTCCTCAACAAAGTCCTAATATTTTCAGGAGTAGATATTTTAAAATGCAGCTCTGGATCTAGATGCAGATAAAAAAAAATGTTCAGGAAGGCTGTATGCAGTATCTGCAGAGGTATGCACTCTCTCTGGGCTTTTTGGGTTTTGCATGTGTTGCACAAACACAACCGACAACATGGCTATTAGAATGAGTGTGTTTGTCCTGTATGTTGGTCAAGGACGTTTTATTAGGATGAACAACATTGGCCTATGTGTCTGCCTGTTTACAGAGTGGTTCCTCAAACCACTAGGCCGTCTTCTTGTTGCCCATGACCAGATCAGCAGCTCAATATTTTGCCATTTCATGTCAACTAATATGTCTTAACCAAACCATTCAAACTTTGTTTCCATAGTGATGTTTGTTAATCCTTATTTGCTGTACAAAAGTCAGTTTGCACTGATGCAAGGACAGTACCTTTTGTCATTACGAAATCTGCCTATTCTCTTGCTGAATAGTTCCTTGTGCTTTATTCCACTTTTTCCTGATGAACATTAAGTACAAGAAACCCTTTTCCTAGGCTGCTGTCTTCACAACAAACAGTTTAAAGAACCCAGTGTTTTCATAGCAGGCTGCTTTTCCACTGTCAATTTACATTCATAAAAATCGACAGTATACTGTGTATATATGCGTCTACTTTTAATCCACTTTTGTAGCTCTGTGCAAGCAAGTAAAGCTAAATGCCAAAGTGAACTGCCAGAGTCAGTGTAGCATTGAGGGAAATCAACTTGGCTCAGCATCCACAACCAAATGGATGGATTTATTGACCAACCTATATGTGTGCATGTTACTGTTTCCTGCAGTAGAAACTGTAGGCAATGCCACATACAGACATACAGTTTCCAACATAGGACAGTGATAGAAATTGGTTGGTTTCTTCCACTTTTTGTGACTGGCAGGTTTTCTTGGGACCTTAAAGACATCCCACACCTACCCTCCACTTGGTTCTCCGGGGGGGGACAGAACAAATTAAATGGATATATTCGCAAAATCTTTATGGCTGAGGTCTGTTGTGAGGGAGAAAGGTAGGGGAGCTCCACAGGCTTGTGGCAGCAGGAGGAGGATTTGGCCTCTCTGCTCTCCCACCTCCTGCCTGTCTCCCATGATACCCAACCTTTTGTTCCGTAAACAAGGTCAGGACTGATGTACAGTATCTTGGCAGGAGAGGCTGGAGGAAGAAAGTTAACTCCCAGGAGCACCAGGAAATTAAAATGATTAAAGGAAAAAAATAAGTAAACTATGCTGATGAGAAGACAAAAACATTGGGGGGGGGGGCTTACAGTAGATGGAGATTGGGCATTTTTCCTGTAAGTCAAAACAAATGTTTCCACTTCTTCTCCCCTGCACTGTAATGGCAGGTGTTCTCTTTATCCTCTCAAGCTAAATTTCTCATTCGGTGCTGATTTAGTCTTGGTTTCTGTTCATTTCCTCTGAGGATTTGAAAGGGCAGCAAGGATTAATGTAATTGTGAACAAAAAAGCCCTGATGGAGCATGCAGAGGTGACAACATTATTCCCCAGATAAGAATTGAACCATTTGGGGGATTAGGAACAGGTGTGTTTCAAAAAAATCAACTCTTGTAAAAGCAATTGTATCAAATGAGACTGTTGTAACTTTTGACCTTATTCACTTGCAGCTGATCATCCTTAGCACTTACTCATTCCCTTGCTCACATCCGATGGATTTTTATCTTGACAGAAAAGCAAATACCATGTCACTTCCTGAAAATCTTAAGAAGCCAAATTGGTGCAGATGACATTTTGGGGCTTTTTTATCTGTGTGTTACCAAAATAATGCAGTCGGAGAGAAAACTGGGGCACGTTCAGTCCTAGATTAAATCTGGTCGTTTCTTCTCCCCAGGGGATGTGGCGGTGGGTGGGTAGCTGGTGCACAGTGGTCCACATCGGACGTCTGTCCATTTGGGCTCTCATTTTAATGTCTCACCGGTTTTTGTTTTATCATTTTTACAGGAAGAAGTCCCAGAAATGGGATGAGATGAACATCCTGGCCACATACCATCCACCCGACAAAGACTATGGCCTGATGAAGATTGATGAACCCAGCACACCTTACAACAGGTGAGAGGCTTTGTCTGTTTCTGTTGATAACACAGTTAAAAGTTGATCCAGTTGATCCTTGTTACATTTTAAATTATAAGCCTCCTGAAGACCTTCATTTTTTACCATGAGATGCATGTTTAAAGCTCTTCTCAGCGCTGGTGTGGGAGAGTTAGGTTGGTGTGTGTGTGCTGCTGTTAAAGGGATGTCTCAGCAGGTTTGTAATCCAATATGTCAGTGTGCTGCAGGGAAGGTCACCCTTGTCACAGACTTTTCTTCTTTCTCCTCCTCATGGTCCTCTTTCCTGTTCTCACCACCTTTTATCCTCTTTGACAACTCGCCTGCATGACTACCTGCTCCTGTTAGAAACTGTATTTCCTTCCCTTTCCCAGTCCTCCTTCCCTTGCCTCATTTTCCAGCTCATCTTTATTCGGTTAATTTCTCTCTTCCAGGATGGTGGGGGATGACGATGACGAGGGGGCGCTGAGTGATTCGGACGGCCACAGTGGACTGGCGGCTGATGACCTGGCATCAAAGTAAGGATGAAACATGAATGGAGGGAGACAAAAGGCAAACCAAGTACAGAGGTGGAGACAAAGGGAGAAAGAAAGCAGTGACAGGAGAGATGATTAGTTTGGATACAGTGACAGCCCTGCTACCTTTTGTAGTTGTGGCACAGCGTGTATCTTTAGTGAAGCAGAAATGTAACCTGGGAAAGGGAGAAAAATCTTACGTGCTCTCCGGTGTAGGCCAGATAAGCCACACCTGAACACATACACCAGTGTCCTTGGAATGTGTCATAACTATAACTGATAAGGGTGTGTTTACTGTTCAGCCTCCTAGGGGCCACTTAACTATGGTATTACTCACTTACTTTGGACAATGCATTGAAATGCCAGAAAGTTGCAACAGTATTGTAGAAATATTGTTTTGCCCCAAAACATATGAATACATTTTTATCCTTAGCCCTATTATATTTTTCAGTGTAGTTTTCCACAATCTCTTATACTGTGTACCCCAGTGGCAGTAGTGGTTTGAAGGTATGCAGGTAGCCAGTGCTGCAGTGGCTAGCAGCTAGCTAACGCCCTATTATAACCTCAGCTATCCAGGCAGAAAGCTGTGCCATGTAGTTTACACACAAACAGCATGCAGACACAGCAGGCAAAACACTAACTCCCAGACTGCACTGCTTTGACAATGCTCCAGGCTGGGTTCACTAAATGGATCTTGACAAACTTCATCCCTTTTCTGCTGAAAGAGAATAAAGCTGAGAGGACCATGGTAAAGGACAGAAATATATACACCAAAACTCAGTGAAATTTGTCATGTTCTCAGACCACTCACTGAGCACAGTGGTATGTTGTCTGTTCAGTCAGTGGCTGGTACAGTAAGTGGAGATATTTGAGAGTCACAGGGGGAGGGAGCAGACACAACTTTCTAAAACTTGGGATACAGTATACTGCCACCTTAAAGAGGCCATGCAGTGCATTTTGTGTGTGTGTTTGGGGACATGTATTATTATGATTTTGTGTTTACTTTCAGTCTGTTCTACTGATTATATTTGTAAAATTATATAATACAGCTATAAATTGAATATCACAGCTACAACTGATGATTATTTTCATTACTGATTAATCTGAAGATAATTTTGTCTTGATTACTTGATTAATCGCTTTGTCTATAAAATGTGACAGTTAATGTTTTTTGGCTTAAGAATTGACTAAGACAAGCAATCGTCAACATAATTGGCAGTTAATTTTCTGTCAGTTGACTAATTGATTAATCGTCAAATTGTTGGTGCTTTAATATACAGTAACAATGCATATCTCCTCATATGCACTGTAGAACATACACACAAACATGATCACATGCATTACAAATAGTCAGACATGAACCAACCCCATGTTACTATCCTATGTTCTGTGTGGTGATGAGCAGTACACTGTGCGTTGGTTTAACATCATCTGACAGTATTTCTTTGTTTTCATGGAAAGGGTTGCTGCATTTTTACCCTCAGCCACACTGGCTGCTGATCATTAAACAATGGGTTTATGGGTGTTGCACATTAGAACTAAATTCCAGGGGAAAGGAGTTATGCAAAGTGAGAAAAAACTCTAAACTCTCGCTCATGCTGGCTGTTAGTACAACAGACCTGCTACTAAACAATCGCACAAAAATAGTCAATTATTTTGTCTTAAAGCAAAACACCACTATGCTTCTGTGGCACAGGACAGTGAAATTGTATTGGTCAAAAAAAGCTGATGAATACTGGAATATGTTTGCTTTTATTAGAGACGCCTTGCTGTATCCAGAGCATCTTTTAATGAACAAATGTGGATATAGTTTAAAATGGTATCATCAGCTTTACATCCACATGTGGAGAGTGCAAAGGGTCAGAGCCACAACACAGTAAAAACAGAAGAAGACAGTAAAAACAGTAGTAGTGATAATGCTATAATAAATGTGCATTGCTAAGGTGTTGTCCTTTTTACATGGCAGTTTTACATGCACACACTTGTGTGTGACTGTATTATGGCCTACCTTGCTATTAATTGCCAAATAATTGTGTTAATGAAATATAACTGTAACCATGAGGTTTTGGTGTCAGCCCATCAGAATGTGGGAACAGCAGCCTCTTTCTAGAACCAGCATTTTATACCAACATTGAACAATCGAGGGGAACTGAAGGTTCAGGAAATGACAAGTAGCCTCAATAGAAATACAATGCAGCTACAAAGCATGTTTTGTCTTGACCTGGAAAATCTCACCATGTGTATACTGTAAATCATGAGAGCATACGAAGAGAAGAAACTTCATCAAAAAAGTTGATAACAGAGTGTTTTGACAAAATAACTCCTGGGCATTGGCGGCGAGCTGAAGCAAATGTGGAGCAGGACAGTGAATAACATCTTCTCAGGGTGGCAGTCTCATCCCTGAGCCTTTGAACTCAAGTCTTTGTTGTGTTAAGAAAATCCACATCCATCACTCAGAGCTGTCTTCTGGTTGGTAATGGGAGCTTGAGAAGTGTATTTGCTGTGGGCCATCGTGCTTACATAAGTGCACTGATGCAGGGACGGGATGAGCTAGTTTGAGTGTTTGAGTGTGTGCGCCACAGAGGAGGATAGTGATTAGCTCCAGGCTTGCAAGTCAATTAGCCGCCTTTGTTTACTTCCACGCAGAGTGCCTTCCATTGTTTTACACTAAACCCTTCAGTTACTACAACAGCTGCTCTTTTCCTCTGTCTTCTTGTTGTTTTATCTCTCCAGCATCCACTCGCATTCACTCCTCTGATCCAGCTATGATTTACTTACCTTGCACTTAATTCAATGCATCACTTACACCTTCTCTCTTCCGTCCTGTCTCTGTCTCTATCCCCATCCATCTTGTATATCTGATACCATTATCAGTGCATTTTCAAACTGTAGCAAACTAGACTAGTCTTCACTCTGGGTGAATCCAGGGCAGCTTGTTGGAGAGCAGTAGTACAGTAAATGGGGAGCTTCCCTGGGGCAGTTCCACATATTCACAACCAACCGTCGAGCCATATACCATTGTTCATTTTGTCCTCTGCTGTTATAGCTCTTTGTGAGTGTGAGAGACTGGGATAGTAACTCTCGTTATTTTTGTCTCATGCTTGAGTACTCGCACACACTCTCGCTGTGCCTACTCTCTCCTCCCCCTCGCCTAATATCTCTCCATCTGTTTCTCTAAATTGTAAGTCTTTTTAGAAGTTGTATTAATTTTCTCAACAGCGACTCCAGGAGGAGCTATTGTGGATCTCCTGTTTCTATTTGGTCATGTGCTCATTTAATATGATCAAAACACAACAGAGCAAAGGTAAAATGGGAATGGAAATACTCTTAAGAGACAAATAATTGAAATTTCTTTTACTTATGCCCTGTCCCTTTCTGTTTGTTTCTGTCTGCTTTGAAAGGCTGGTGGCAGCAGAGGGCGCAGAGCCTCGCTTCATGAAGGAAGAGGAAGAGAGCAGTGAGGAGGAGGAAGAGGAGCTGACTCCTGAAGAACAAGGTAAACTTAGAGATTCTGTGTCTTTTTTAATGTGATCACATCCAGACCTACTGGTGCCCTCATTTATCTAGTTTCAGTGAAATATTATCATGATAATATGAAGCTGGTGTGTAGTTGTTTCAAAATTAAGCAGTATAGTTGTAACTCAACTGCTGAATGAGTCTGCATCTGTGGTAATGGCTGTTTTTTGGGGGGTGGGGGTTAATGTGTGCGAATGTATCCCACAGTTCACCTGTTTATTTTTACTCTCCACCTTGACACACAGTGTCCTCTGCAGCTGTGAGGGTGACTAAATGCAGAGTGATGCTCAGTAGTGAAGTGCTGGTGGAGAGGGATCAGTTTGGGAAAGGGCTTGTGTGTGTGTGCGTCTGTGCGCACACTCTCGACCTTTCTCTGACTTCCCTCAAGACACACACTCACACACACAGTGTCAAGATGTTTTTACTGCTCCCTGACCCTGCCCCTCTACGTACACTCTCAGATACCAGACACCTCTCGGATGCAGAGTTACCAGTGGAGCTGCATTAACAGTTTCCATGCATGCCTCTTGTTTCATATTTATATCTGGACTGTGCAGGTAAAAGCAAGAGAACAGTCTAGAAACGGCAAATCCAATCGATGTAATCTAACCACAGAGCTGCAGCTTCAGCAGTTCTTGGCACACAGCTCTAGTTGTGCCAACTTGTGCCACCTATTGGAAAGTTTTAACACCAGTTTTAAAGCTGCAGATGAAGAAATGCAGGTTAAATTTTTCATGAGTAAAGAGAATGGAATGGAGAGGGAATGTTTTGTGTAAATATTTTCTTCAAGCTTTAATGGGATCAACACAAAATACAAGAGGTACTCCATGAGCAGAGTGCTGGAAAACCAGTCCAACCATTTCAGCCTCAGGAACTGTACTGCAGTGTCACAATGCAATAAACCTCTTATTTTCAAATGAACACTTTATCCTGCTTGAACAGACCCCATTCTGTTTGAATCTATTTGCATTTTGACCCCTTTTAAAATAAGTTTGTCATAGAAATAATAGTGACACAGGAGACTAGGAAACTCCCATGTGAATGGGGAAAAAGTATATGTATACAGCGACCTCAGATAATGATGAACAAGCTGAACCATTGTTTTTAGCAGTGAGGCTGTGCCACCAGTATATTTAACCACTCTAAATTCTCTGTGCACCCACTGCTTTCGGCAAATTGATTTCAAATGTCTCTTCCCCTGCAGCCAAAAAGAAGCATTTTCAGATGATGAGGAAGATGCACTACAATGAGGGCCTGAACATCAAGCTGGCCCGCCAGCTCATCGCCAGCGAACTAGAAGATGACGAAGATGCAGACGAAGAGATGAGGGACGACACGGAGGAGACAGAAGAGATCAATGTTGACCCACCACAGGAAGGTGAGGAGACTGTGTCCCTGTGCACGTCTGGATAAATAATTTGGGCAGTTTCCAGTCCAACAAGTTTTTTGGCAGTGTAGCTCGACTGCAAAATGTTGTTGAATTGAATAGAAATGATAGCTTTGTGCACTGATGCACATTCAGTGTGGATGTCATTAAATTAAACTGCTGGCTGCTGTTTGTTTGTGCCGCCCTGTGGTTCAATTACTCACACAGCTGTGCATCAGGGGGAGACTCCAGTGTTTAAAATGAAGCCCCATTATAACCGACTGTGTACATAAGCACAGTGTGTTATAATTATATATTGATTTTTTTTTTAATACTGTGATTTCGCAATTTCGCAAACCTGCTCAGACATGTCTGCTAATAGTTCTTATCACAAACAAAGTCTGTAGTTTGTAGGCTGGTATCTGTAAGCCTAATAACTATTTGTTACTGGTATAAAGCAGGTAATGACTTGGTGTGTTTAAATGCTACATACCAAGGTGCGATCAAAACATTTTGAGACTGTTTCTATTTCGAACTAACAAAGTGTGATGTGGTAATTTGCATGCAGCAGGTGCAGGCATTAACTTTCGTGAGTCAGTATTCCATGTTCTAGGACTTTAAGGGAGCATCCCAAGAATGGCTGCAGCTCTGGGAGCAGTGTATCGCTACAGAAGGCGACAACCTCAAAGGTGGCCAAATTTAAATTGGGTATGGTTTTTGCTTGTTATAGACGCAGTCTCTGAATTTTTTGATTGCACCTTGTATGTTCCAAAAACATTTGTATTAACTCCAGAGACGACATCAAAACTAAAACATGTTACTGAGGCTGTGTCTAGAGACTCTTGAGTGTGAATCACTTGAGGGCAAAAACAAACCTTCTAATTCTGCAGTTTAATTGTACTGTAGATGAGAAATGAGACTTTGATGAAATGAGAGATGTCACCCATTTGTAGCCGTGAACTTGTTCAACCTCCACCAGCTCCTCTGTTTGGAGGATTAAAGAACAAAGAGCAGCAAAGAAATGAGAAAGATATTTCCGTTTTGTCTCTTTTGAATCTCATGTCAGCCCGTTTGCCTCTTGTTTGTTCTCCAGCTGATTCCCTGGACTCGTAGACGATGCGTCTCTCACACCTTCAGCCCTGTGTGTGTGTGTGTGTCGGCTTGAGATCCAGACAGACAATAATGCCACTACGCTCTGTGTTTCAGTGCTGGGCCACAGAGCAGACACCGCTTCACCACCCATATAACACCCTTCAACAGCCAATAACCTCCCGGTCACCTGTCTGTCTCTACTATTCCTTAGAACTGTGCAATATAACCTTCAAACACACTGGTTTTTACCTCCCAGAATCAGTACAAACACACAAGTGAAGACTGTTGGTCCCTCCTTCCCCTTCTCCTGTTGCCAAGAATTTCCTCCTCCCACCTCATCTGGACTGAAGAATATGAAATTCTGACCCTGAAAGGAGGATCAAGGCCTTTTTTTAAAAAAAAAAGAAAAGAAAAGAAAAAACAAAAAAAACAAACTGTCGGACAACCAGAGCTCCCATCTGGCCACTCCACAGTCCCTCTGCAGGCCACAGAGCCAGTATGTCAGCCCTGGAGGAAGCCAGGGGAAACCCCACGGCCTCACTAAAGGCATATCTGAGACATGACAACAGTGCTTTAACTGGGTGCACTTCAGATGGCTTTTATTTTTATTTTGCTTTGTGGCCGACCACTCTGTTGCATTTTCTTTCCACCTTCAGTACTTTTTGTGGTAAAAGTTGAACAAAATGACGATCAGTTAAGATTGTTTGTTTTTATCCACATTCACATCCTGGTCAACGATTACATGGCTAACCTGTAATGCTGTGCCATCAGAATAGGATTATCTCAATGGTGATAATTTAGGCTCTATACATTTGTTTCTAATAGTAAATGACAACATAGCCCACACAATCTAAATGTAATTATTAAAAAAATAATAAGCAAAATTTCAGATCAAGGAAAACAACACAGATTTTAAGTATTACATTGGCACTTTGCTTGACTTTGCCTCTCAGTACTACATATTTACTTTGTCTCTTTACAAGCAAGAACACCACACTAAACCTCATTTCAAATTCTGGCAATTTTACAAACATGTATACCTCATAGGACCAGACTGAGGGCCTTTTCAAAATTGACTCCACTGAAGAATTTGGCACATAGGCTGTCTATCATGAGGCACTTTTTTTTCCAGTAAAAAGTCAATATTTAAAATTTCTTTTACGCTTTTTCCTCCTCTTCATGAGATTATTTTGTGAAAGAAGATTGCAGGACAAGTTGGTAATCTGTTTTCCCTGGTAAATGATATTGGCACTTCAGTTCTTCATGTTCATAAGGAGGGACAGTGCTGAGGTCCCACATCTGAGGTATAACACATGCTACTGATAAAACAGGACAGTGTCCTGTAGAAAATGGCTCCCGTAATTAACAAGTTACAGCTTTAAGCACCAGGCTCTTCTGTAGATCTGACAAAGAAGAAACCAGCGCTCACTGTGCTCTCGCTTAGATAATTTGTGTATTTAACTTATTATCACGTGAGCTTCATCAGACAGGATTTGTAACTAAATTATTGTGAGAGAGGTACAATCATCTAGTTTGTGTTTAATTTCTCACCTAACTTACATGACGTGATACTTAATTTAACGTCTGATCTACTTAAGTGTCTTGTACGATGCAGCTTGGGAATGTCAAAGAAAGAGATGTTATTGATGCTACTGACTTTAGTTAAAGAAGGTTTTGGTGATGGAGTTACACCACTAAAGCCTACTGGAGGCGCTTTGAGGAATTTTTGTAATGTTTTGGGTTCCTACAAGTGATAAGAACATGACTACCAAGTCTTAAACAAATGTTGGCCCAAGCAAATAAAGACAGTTTGACCTGGTGCAACCTAAACTTTGCATTTAAAATTATTGTTTACTGAGTTTGTGGAGATTTATCCTGTTCAACAAAGAACAGAATACCCAGAGAGAACATGAAAGTATGACATGAAAAGTATGTAGGGACCCTGAGTTATGTCTTGTGTTGTGATCTCTTCATTTTCTTCTGACCCTTTAATTCCTCACTGTGATTGGAACTATTCAGTTTTGTATGATGGAAATACAAAAAAAGAAAACAAAGACCAACAGTATGATAACTTCTGCAAATGTCCCTTTGCAGTTTTTTTTTCTTATAATATTTGGTGATGTTTTCTCTCCATGAAAAATAACCATGTCTACCCACCAACAAGAACTGAGTGTAGTGAGCGGACAAAACATCCACACAATTACTTGTAGAGAAATGGGAATATGTGTGGAAAGACAGATCTTTGTTGTCTGTTTTGAATTTGCAGAAAAGCTGAGATGATTGGTTTATCCTCTCACTCGAGACAAAAAGGACAAGATTGTCCCAATCATGACTGACATGATCACCCTGTAGGTGGTTATTACCTGTCAAATGTGCCTCTTATGTATTTATGTACATGTGTGTAAAATGAACAGGCTATGCTCCATGTTAACTGTTTTCTGTCCAGTTTTATTGTGTCACTGTTTAGTTTTTGCACCACCTCTGCCCTGTTTGGTTAGTTTTTTTTTCTAAGGATGACAGATGGTTAAGTAGTCCCATGACTCTGCACTGTGTGTCTGTCTCAAAATGACGTGTGGGGTTTTTTTTTTTTTTTTTGTATTTCCAGTTTGCATGTTCTTAATCATCAGATTGTGTGTATTCTGTTTTTGTTTTGCCTCCTATCATTAAACAAATGTTGTTAGGAACTCATGTCTGTTGTGGCTTATGTTTGATCCAAAGTGTCAGATAAAAGCTGAATGATGCATGCACTTATTAGGACAAAATGTGCAGATATCTCTGACACACACATCTCTGTCTGGCTGAAGCCTCCAGAGGACACAAGACTTCAGTTTCTTTTTATTTGCCTTTTTTCCTCCTCTTTTCTCTTGACATAGCTTGTCATTTACATCCATGAATGTAACTAAGTGAACTTGGTCTGTGATCATCGTGCTGACAACAAACCAACAGCAAACAAAAATCCACATTTTTAATCTATAAATGGGTGAAACACTTTTATCCATTAACTAATCCTCATATAAGATAGCTGTAATAAAAAAGTACCTTTCATTAAACTAAAATACTTAAATGAAGGGTTTCCCTTTTAAAGCATGCTGTAAAGCTGTTCTCCAGTGTCAATTTACACACTGCTAATTTATTGTACATTTTTACTTTAAAAGTAAACTTTTGCCAGCCACTGTAACTTCAAATCAGTGAAATCTGCAGCAGAATGGTTTATCTGCAGTATGCTAAAAATGTTTCAAGTCTCTGCATGTTGTTTTTCATACCATGTGGGAATTAATGTTGACAACTAGCTCCCTTCAAGACAGAAAAACATCTAAAAATCTGAAGCACTGTATGATGTTTTTTAAATAAACAAATAGAGCGCCATTACTGTGATTTTTACATGCCAGTACCTCAGTGTTACCATCAGGTGGCGCTGGTGTACAACATATCTGTCATTCCCCGTTGGCTTTCTAATAGGATAAAGCAGAAGACTGTGTTCGTGCAAGGATTATCCTGCATGTTTGGTGTAGTGTGGGGTTTACAGCCGGGATTGAACGCATCATCTGGTGTTTCATTCAACCGCAACAACACCGTTTAGCGCAAGCATCGAGAGATTTGTTTCACTGTTGGATAAAAATAACAAACATTTAACGTATTCGTCTTGTTAATGTTAAAGAATTCGTAGAATTTACACTTGAGGAGTTGTTTGTTGAAATCTACAGAGGGAAACACAGTGGAGTAAGAAATAGGGCGTCTGTCTCTGGACACTGTCGACGTTAATTCCTATGGATCAGGAAGCTCCTGTCAACTGATTCAAAGATTGTGCAGACAGACAAACACAGAGGGATCACTCTGCCCTGGTTTTCGCTGGCAGTTTATTTGGGCCAGAATCACCATCACCATAGTGATACTTATATTTTATATTATTATTCAGAGCTCTATCATATTGGGGAGAGCCATGATTCATGATGATGGGGGTGAATGAATCAATTATAGGCTACTTCAGAATAATTTTCAATGCCACTGTCAGCCATTTCTTTTTACAAGCTACTATCTGTAAATTACTTATAAAGGTGCATTTTAAAACACAAGACAGTTTCTGATGTAGTGTTTGTTGTATTAAAAGCAACATGGAAGCAAAAAGTGCAGACAATAAAAAGTGTTTATGTGCACAGAACGTGATCTAATGTGAGACAGATCCAATGAATCATGATGAAAACCATTAGTGGTTCAACAGAACCATCTCCATGACAACTGTGCAAACTCCATCCACACTGATGAAGACCTTGACCTCTGACGCGCTTGTAGTCGTGATGACAGAAATCTTGTTTCAGTGCTCGCAGAGTTTTGACTTATGTCTTCTGGCTACTTCCAGGTTTCCTGACATCTCTATTTTTATTTTGGTGCCACTTTCTGATAAGACACAGATTACAAAGGGTTTAAAAGTGTAACTAAAGGCTTTATTGCTGTATATTAAATTGTTAACTAATACTTCAGAGATCAACAACAAGAACGTTTGAGTTACCAGGTTGTTGAAAATCCTCCTCCACTGTGGCACTTTTGTACTTTTAGTTATTTTATTCATTAAGGAGACATCTCCAATGGACTGTCTGACCACTCATCTTATGGAATAGGGCTGCAGGACATCCGGACCAAAATCAATTTATAAACCATTTAAAAACATTTCCTTTTTATTTGTTAATTAGTTTTTTAAAATTTATTATTAACCATTATAAAAGCCATTAATTACTTATACTATACTATACTTATAAAGCCTTCATAAATTATGCCTCATCAGAAAGTTTTTTTCCCAAAGATCTTTAAGTCTTGAAGATGAGGGGTCATAGTCTAAAGATCTTTTATTCATATAAAAAGACCTGAGCTCAGATCAAATTACACAGAATTATGTAGTTACACTCAAAACATGTATTGCATTTACACTACAATAGATATGTATATAGAGAAGAAATATAACTGCATAAAAACCTTGTAAAGCATACTTGTGTTATACATTTTAGCTTTTTTTCACAGCTACAGATGAAATGTATTGTTTGATGTAGAAATCAGCTCAGGGGCATTTGGCTTTTAACTCATAAACTTTGATTTCAGAATATAAACGTTGGATAAAATAAAAGATTAATTAAATACAAACACAAGCAAGAATTCCTGTCATGATCAGGGAATCAAAACAAGACATCTTTCCATTGCAATGTAAACGTTTTTTTTTTTTTTTTAACTGGTTTTGTGAATGACACATCAATAGAGCGGGGCTCACGCATGCGCACTGGATGGTGATCCCTCCTCCCGGCATAGACGATCTTTGTATCTGTAGTACTTGTGGTGGAGAAAAAGCTCCTCTCCCACTGGCTGCTATGACCTAACCAGCTACCGGACGGCACTCTCCTGCTCTCACCGCTGACCGCTGCGTCTCAAATAGTTTTTTTTATCCAGTGCGTTTTTTGGGGGGGGCAGCTCACACATTCAGCATACAGTCGTTTATGGTGCCACTGCCGCGACTTTTTACCCGTAGCTGCTGGCCCTCTGAGGCTAGCTGGCTAGCAAAGCAGTGACAAGAGTGGAGCCAGCTGGTCGGGACCGAGGCGCACAGTAACGTTAGCAAACAAGCTAATTAGCCAGAAAGACTCAGCCTGGATTATTGTCTTTAATCAAGAGAGAGAGAGAGAGAGAGAGAGAGAGAGCAAGTCTGCGGGGTCACTCACTGCGGCAAAATGAAGATAACTGTGGATTTCGAGGAGTGTTTGAAGGACTCCCCGCGGTTCAGGTGAGTGCTGACAGCCAGGCTTTTGTCCCGTTTTAGTGGTTATTCATTTATCTCACGGGGTGGCTGAAAAGTATCCAAGCTAGCGTTGCTTTAAGCTAATCAGCAGTAAGCAGCTAGCTGCTGTTTGCTGCCTGCTACTTTTCTATTTTTGTCTGTAGAGAAAGCTGGGGCCAGCCGGGGAGGCTGCCCGATGGGGATAGGAAACCAAACATACACTCACTGACCAGTGTGGTGAGCGCATATGCGCTGTATCAGGCTGCTCCAGAGTCTGTTTTTTTATCCGAATATAAATTATGTAAACATGGAAATATATTAAATATGAATGCGGGAAGTCACAGCCTGTGCCAATACCCTTCTCTGGTCGTTGTTTAAAATTTCAAGCATACAAAAAGAAAGACACCGTCGGACAGTATACGCCCTGATTCAATGGCTCTATCATCAAGTCTGCAGTATTTACACACACTTCAGCTTTAGTTTCTGTTGTGCTGCGTATAATAAACTACATTGTACTAACATAAGTGACTGTAAATATACACTCCTGTTTGCATTTCTATTTCCAGTATAGATAACTCACTTCACAGTAGCTGGTTCATCCAAGAATTTGCAAAGCCATTTACAGTATATCTCACCTACTAGTATTCATTCAGATGAGGGGGGCACCTCTCAGGACTGCAATTAACAATTACCTTCATTATTGATTATCTATCGTTTAGGCTATAAAGTGGTAAATAAATGGCCATTGTTATTTCCCAAAGCACATCTTCAAATGTCATGTTTGACTTGCTCGAAAGTCCAAATACTCCAATATACTCAGTTGATAATGTTATATGGCAAAGAAAAGCAGGGGCTGGACTAAAATGACTGACACGATTAATCAAAAAAGTTGCAGATTAGTTTTCTATCGATTGACTAATCAGTTAAATCGCCTAATGATTTCAGCTCTTTTGTTCAACCAACAGTCCAAAGACATTTTGTTTAACTACTTAAGACGAAGAAAACACTTGACCATGGGTGTCATTGGCTTGACAATTGGTTGATTATTGAAGTAGTTTTAATTGATCAACTAGTCGACTGATTGTTTCAGCTTTGTAGGGACTGCACTAGGTGGTGCATCCTAAAACTTGCAGTCTTTTTTCATTATGTCAGTTGTAGTATTTAGTAAGTATTTAGGATGTCTGAGTAATGGCTGGTTCCATCCCAAAGTGTAAATGAGCTCTTCAGCATTTTTGTTAGGTGGTGGGTGTTCATGTGATGTATTCCTGGCAGTAGTATCGCTTCTGACATCACCTCTCACTCACAATCTCTTTTTTTTTTTAAACTTCATCAAGCCCTAAGCGTTGTGTAAATGGGATGTTTGCTTTCAGCTTCCTCCTCTCTCAATTTGTGTTTTCCAGAGATTTGAGAAAGCGCCTCCTCCCTTCTCTCTCCTTCCTCCCTCGGCCCCCGCTCCCTTTGCTGCTGCAACATCCTCTCTCTCTCTCTCACACACACGCACACACACTAAAACGAGGAACAGATGTTAGAAAGTTGTTTGCAGAATGGAACTTTTTTTTTTTTTTTTTTTTAAATCAGAGCATTTCCTTTAGGATTGCATTCAGGGCTTTGAATAAAGGAAAACTTCCCAGTCAGCTGTCTTACTTGAAGTTGGCTGGTTCAACACTCTGGTGATTTAATGCCCCTGTGTATTACCAGGACGGCTGAAGTATGAGGACCTCAGCAGTTAATGTAGCTGAACAATCTAATTGGTCACTGGTCCTTATTTTTCAGTATTTCTTAAAAGCATGGCAGCTGATTGGTGATACTGATGCTTGTTGTTGTTGCAACAAAGGCTGCAACTGATGATTATTTTCATCAGTTTTAATCGTTGGGTCAACAAAAAGTCAAAAATATCATGCCAAGTGCTGTGACCACAGTGATGTCTTCAGTTGTCTTTTTTTGTTCAACCAGCAGTCCAAAACCCAAGATAGATATTTAGTTTAGAAAGAAAAACAGCATTTGGGTGCCAGGAACCAGAGTATACTTGGCGTTGTGTCACTGGTGTTACTTGAAAATTACAGAAATTATTATTTGATTATCAAAACAGTTGCAGATTATTTTTCTGTTATGTGCAATTATCATTTCAGCTCTAGTTGCAACATGCTACCTAGTCTATGAGGTTTCCTTCTTTCCTCCTTTCCATCATCACCATCATCATATGTAGCCTGCACTGACTCTTGATTGATTGTGGAGACCAGAGAGCGCTGAGTCACTGCAGAAAGTTTGAAGTAGTCAGTGTCAGTGATGTTATGGTTTATCGAACAATGCTAGGAAACTACCTCAGCTATACCGCAGACAGAGGCTGTGGTGAACAGACATTGTTTGTCAGAAACCGAAACCTTTAACCAATCATTCTCAGTCTATAAATAATACAGTTTTCCCATAGACGTCAAATGACACCTCTTCCCTTCTTAAAGTGTATGAATAAATGACAAAAATACAGCTAGCCAAGTTAACTTTGGCTGTCTGCTAACAGTTCAAACCTTCCCACCACAGGTCATAAACTCTTACTACTCTCTCAGTTTCCTAATAAACCCTTTCCCTGGAGGTGTTGTGTTATTGTGCTGTACAGTACACTCTAACTTGCTGTACGTATCAAGTTGCATGTGAGAGAAACATGTAATTTGATTCAGACTTGGGCAAACTGAAAGTAAGAGCTATTTAGTTATTAGCATCTATTACAGAATAGATGTTTATAAATCTCTATCACAGGTTGTAGCAACATGGGCCATTTTGCAAAAGCAACCACAATATTAATGTGTGTTATTTTTGTCAGTTTCTCTGTGTCTCTATTTTTAAGGCTAACAAACATCAGACTTTTGCGCCACCTGAATATCAACATTATGAACACTCTCCGATCTCTGTTTAATTGCTTTAATCTTATGGGAAGCCACTTCCAATGATCCTCTGCACCTAGGTGTCGCAGCTAAGCACATAGCCCCATCTCTAATTGACCTTTGCCCTCTGGGAGAGTGATCTGTCAATGTTTCCTGCCTTTTAAGTCCACTGTAGGTTCATGCTGACAGGTTGGGACCGATCTGAGATTTTCACAGCACAGTTTTCTGCTTTGACCACCATCATTTTACCATCATTTTTCCAACCCCCACTCGCTATGTTTAGCCAGAGAGGAGGACAGAGCGGGAGAGAAAGAGAGAATGGATGAAAACATGGAATATACACCAGCATGGAGCAACTCGCTCAACATCTGTTTCCATTTTGGTGTTTGCTTTCAACTTTGTGCCAGAAAATATGGAGCCCCCAAATGTGGAGAGGGTTGTTTTCAAGTGGTAGTTTGGCACACCCCACATATTTTTTTTTCTCTCATCCTCATTTTAGTTGGAAAGCTGTCTTTGGTCATAAACCATGCTTTCAGCCCGGAGCAGAGATGCACTAGTGCAAAAATTATGTATTTTTGGCAGTAAACCCTAGTAGCCTAGTTTTCCACTTGAGAGTAGACATTAGACTCAGCCTCGAGAGCTTTTCTGGCTCCTCTTCAACTATGAGAGTTGAAAATTCCCTTCAGAGGACTGTGGCTTTTCTCCCCACATGCATTTAAGAACAAATGTTGTTACATATTTGATATGCCTTTCTATCGTTCAAGGTCCCTAAAGAGGCCAATATCTGCAGTATAATTTTCATATTAAATTAGAAGTGTAACGCTTGTATCGGTAGTTAAAGAACAATAATAATGGCTGTTTGTTTGATGTAATTTCTGTCCAAGTTTGAACATCTGTGGAGCTGTAATTTTATGATATCCGGTTCTAAATAGGACATGCAAGAGAGACTAACATCAAGAGATTAAAAAATAAAAAGTCACAAAAGAAGAATACATATGTTTTTATACTTTGTGCACATGAACTGCCTAGAAATGAGCTAATTTCTGTAATTAGCAGCAACATGTCTGTCAGTAATTCTCATCTTAATCATTATAACACGATTGCTTGCTCCTGATTGGTTTTTCTGATTGTAAACTTGGCTGAGCACCATGATATGAAGTCACTGGTCAAACAACCCCGGCTGTAGTTTCCCCTGAGTCACTGACAGCAGCTGTAGAGCCAGCAGGTCACCGAAAGTCTCTGCTAATACAGAAACCAGGGCCTGATGAGGAGCGCTCATACTGTGATATACCCCGATTACTTTCCCATGGGAGTCCTGCTGCAGGCCTGTTAGCATGCTGGGGCTGTTGCAGTTTGATTTAATTGATCTGCGGTCTGTTTCCTTTTAATGGTTATTAATAAAGGAAATTATCAGTTAATGAAATGGGAGGACTGACGCTGCACTATTTTTAATGCTGCTGCGGAACATGGTTGTATCTCAGTAAGCGTAGGGCAGCACAGAAAATTAAAAAAATTAATTAAAGGTATACCATTATTTACAGAGAACGTTGATTAAAGTAGAACTGAAACACTTAGTCGATTATAATCAATTAGTTGACTGGCAATCATCAAATATTTTGATGATTCTGTTGATCATGTAAGTTATTTTTCAAGGAAAAAGAATCATTCACTGATACAGCTTCTAAAATATGATGAATTTACTGTTTTTGTCTGTTTGATATGATTGAAAAGTGATTATTTTTAGGTTTTAAACTGTTGGTCAGACATTTGAAGACATCCTCTTGAGCCCCTGGAAACTGTGAGGGAAATTTCTGACCAGTTTCTGAAATGTATAGCCAAGCGATTATCAATTAATTGAGGAAATATTTAGTAAATTAATTGGTAGTGAAAATGATTTGCAGACCTAGTTTTTGGCTGTCAAAGTGTTTAATTCTGTTTAATATTTATATGTAAACTTTTCTGTCACAACAATAAATGTGTCAATAAATGCAGTCACTCCTCAGTTTTTACTGCAGATACTAAAACCACTGTGGTCGTGACTCCCACCTTTTCCTCAGTATGTGTTTCCTTCCTGTAGCTTGTGTATGACGTAGGCTGAGGATGTGCACTAACTACAAAATTGGCCTTAATGTACATTCATTACAACACCAGGCAGAATTTCCCAACACCTGTTTATCTTTAAGTAATGACCTCATGTTGTTGATGCTGTTGAAGCTCGTGCGTCTAATGGTGGGTTTTATGGCAGGGGAACCACCCCCCCCCCCCCCATCATCACTGCTCCACTCTCTAACAATTACAGGATCTACGTCACAGCACTGAAGCTCACCCCATTCTTCACACTTCCATCCACAGTAACAGATTCAAAGTGTTCAATTGTTTGCCACGACCACCACTGTTATTCCAGTACAGTGGAGTAAACGTTTTTAATTCCCAGTGTTCAGCTTTCATGGGAGGCACTCGGCTGTAAATGAAAAACTTCAAAGCAAACACCACCTTTTTCCTAAATATTAAGACATTATTGATAGCAGAGGTGCTGGAGGGAAGAAGAAACGACAAATACAATGTATACAAAAAATACTTAACAAAATATATTTAGGAAACACAACAGGAAAGTTTGATACAGAGCCATGCTTTAAGCCTGCTTTGGGTTTAGTTTGGAGTTTGAAGCTGTATTTTGTAAGAAAATATAAATATTGGGATTGGACTCGGTACTGGCAGATACTCAACATTAAATGACTCAGTTTAGGACAGAGGTAAAAAAAAAAAAAAACTTGACTATGATATTTCTGCTAGTCATTTTCTTGATGATTTGATGAGTTGTTTCGTCTCTAAAGTGACACAAAGTTGTGATAAATTTCCTAAAGCTCGTAGTGATGTCTTCATTTGCATTTTTTTGTTGTATTCAGTTTACCATCGTATAAAACAAACTAGAACAACTATGTTTGGAATTTTTGCTTGAAAAATGCTGATTAGCTTTCTGTCTGCTCCACTAATCAATTAATTGACTAATCATAACAGCCCTATATAGATAGCTGTTCAGATATTGTACAGACTGGAACAGATTTCCAGTCAAGCCAGTCCCCAAAGTGCAGAACATCTGCATTAGAAAACGTCTTCCAATGAGGAGGAAAGTGAAAATATGTGGGGAGCAGGTGGTTTTTGAATGTGGGCTTATGTCTTTGAAGTGCCGGGGTCTGTGCCACAGGCTCTACAGAAGACTTCATTGTGTTGGCAGCGTGAATGACAAACATGCTCACAACTACTTCACTCCTGCATGCAGAGTGCTCACAGCCCGCTGGCCCGCCGCCAACAGCCACACAGAGCCAGAGAGGTCGTACTCTATGTTTTGGATTATGGTTGGTGAATCACTGCAAAAGAATTAGGTGGCTCTGTTTTCTGGAGGATATTACTCTGTAGTCACGGCTCTGACTAACAGGTGGAGACGGGGCAACTAGCGCAGAGAGAATCCAGAGCTTTGTCCGTCTCTGTTGTTAATGATGAGTGGTTGTTGACAGTGTAAGAATTTTAGTCACCCGCTACAAAAATAACACGATTTTATGTGGATGTTTACTCAAAGTAACTACAACAGCACAAGTGGGCCGATTTTAGTGGAAACGCTGTAACCCTGGCAACCCTACTTGTCACATCAATTTCATTTATATAGCGCCAAATTGTAACAGAAGTTATCTCTGTTACCTGCACAAAACTGCACACGGAAAATCCCTGGGGTTCAAACCCAGAACCTTATTATTAGAGATATATCAAAATAATCAACATATTATGAATGAATAGACATTACCAAACCAACATAATCCAAGCAGGTGGCCCCTCTTCTAAACTCTGAGTATTGTGGACCTCTCTCTGGGATATACTATGGTTCTGTGTCCCTTTGCGTGATCTTGGTCAACACAAAGAGAGCTAGGACCCAAACATTCCCTCAGTGATGCTGAATTAGCCTCTTTCTCTCTGATGTGGTTTACAACACAGGCCTTTTTTTCTCTTCTTCTTCACGGGCTGTAGTCTGGTTCATACCACACGTCTCTCTTTATTTAGCACCAGCTTCACCCTAACACCCAAACAGCACTCAGACCAGGATGTCTTAGTTCCCTAATTTATATTGTTCCATGTAGTGAAAAGGCTAGTAATCACATGTTTCTGTTTCCTTTTACTTTTCTGCCAAAATTTACTCCGACCAGCCCAGCTCTGTTACAGCTTAGCAAGGTCAACAAATGAGGTGGATACGATTTCTCTTTGCTGCAAAACCAAACACTGTACAGTCACAGCAAATGTTGTTTGAGCTGCTCACACGAACTCTTGAAAATTCACTTCTTTGATACAGCTTTCTTTATTAGTTACTATATGAGGAGCTGGAACAGAATGAACCCCCAGATACCAGGGTTTAATGAAGCGTACGTGGGATTAGAGCTAAGACAACTTTTGTTGACATAAAGTCAACAAAACAAGTATTCTGATAATCAGTTTCTGGTTTATTTCTTTAAGCAACAGTGCCAAAAATTCACTGGCACTGATTTTCTTACATGTGAATATTTGCTAGTTTCATTAGTCTTCTGTGGTTGTAGATTCTTTTTGAGAGTTGGACTGTACAGGGAAAAATAATCAACTTGAATTAGGGCTGCAACTAACTAGTTTTGTTATTGATTAACCTGACAGATATTTTCTTGGTTATTCATTTAGTCTATAAAATACTTTTGTTCTCTCATTTGAGAAGCTGACACCAGAGAATATTTGGCATTTTTGTTTGAAAAAACAACTGAAACAATCAATTGATTATCCAAATAGTTGCATATTAATTAACTGACCAACCACTGCAGCATTAAAAACAGCCTAACAACCTCAAACAGAGTGGACTAACCCCTGGGATTTGTATGTTCATTCACCTCAATGCTGCCACAAATCGGACCATTCCATGTTTCAAAACAAAATGCCACAATGATGCAGTGATAATGAAATGAAAGGGGATCCCAAATGACGTATTATGACTGTGGTTTGGTCTAATGGACGGGAGACCAGTGTGAGATTGTCCACTGATTAGATCTTCTCCACATTCTTCTCCACGTAAGACCATTTGCTTGTCTGCTGCTACCTCCTTTTAGTTTGCAGGAGCCACATATCAGATGTTTGGCAAGAATCCCTTTGCTCAGAGAGCATAATACCTGCATAATTCAGGCTTTATGCTTATCACCTAGTCTCTGTTATCACACCATGTGGGCTGTTTAGAGTTGCAAGCTTATTGACGCCATAATGCAATGTTGTGATAACACTGTATCACTATATTAAGAATGTGGAAGTCCACCTGAGCATTTCAGAAAGATATGAAGCCCTCTCTTCACTCTTTGCTTTGTTTAGTGCAAGAAGAAGTGGATTTCTTAAAGTTTGGGAAATTATGGGTCAGTTAAACCCCTTATTTTTTTTGTTTTCACTGTATTCAGATAATCTCTGGCCTCACTGACAGAGAGCATGAAAGTGATTTCTCATGGCCATCAGCATACTCTCTGATTTCTTCTCTTAAAAATGTCAGTGACTTAATACTTTTACTCTAGTTTCCTGCTCTGTTGACCAAAACTTAATTTCCATGCAACACAGTCAAGTTGCTCTTATTAGTGTTGTATAAACATAGATATAAACTTCACAGATTATGTAGGTGCAGTATCTTGTGCTCAAATCTACACAAAACAAACCATTCGTTGTAACCCTCTTACATCTACTTATAAACTGACAACAAACCTCTGTTCTCCAGCATTATCATGTTTTGAGACCTTTGGATGAAGAGATTTAAACATTGTTTATCTCAAGGTTTGCATAAGCCATGTGATTTCCTTTTTATATGTGCTCCATTGTGCAATGACTGAAGGACCTTGTAGTGTAAATACAGAAGCAAACGCACCCTTGTTTGACCTGCAGAGTCCCAACAAGCTCGGCTGGTAGTTGAACTTTGTAATCAAGTGAGCAGATAGGCCGCATATTAGAAATATTAAACCACACATGAACAGCCTTACGTCACATTGTGGGTAGAATGTGGGCCCAGAGGGTCTTATTAGTGCCACTGCTTCCAAAACATGTGGTTTCAAGTAGCTTTCACCTAATAAATGTCGCCATCCTCTACCTTTTAAACTCCAGATGATTCATGATCTAACAACTTTCACTTAAATGTTAACATTTTTCAAAATAAATAAAAAGAAATATGAGAAATTTGAATACAGGTGGAAGGTGTGTAGCAAACTGTGAACCCACCAAATTCTCAGCTTGGTATAGGACAGCTATAGGTTGAGTTACTGCAGGAGTTCTCTCTCTTTGTCTTCTATTTGAAATGTCTATTTGTCTTGTGTTTGCATTGCCACATTTTCCTGTGAAAACGAGGTGTGTGTGTGTTAAAAGTCTGTTTCTCTCTCTGTTCCCTCCTGCTTTCTTCTTCTGCTCATTATCTAGACTCAGGCAGGCTGGACATGCTCCAAGGTCAGAGCTGTGAGGCAATGGCCCAGATTTTCATTTTGCCAGGGCCCCTCCTTTTCTTCTCCTCTGTCAGCACTTTCACAAGTTCACTCTGCAGACTCAAATTTCGAGATTACAAGGAAATAGTCACGCTCATGTGGTTGCTTAAAAAGCCCTGAGAGCGACCTACTGACTAAGGATTGAGTCAGGTTTCCGAGGTTAATTTTTCGAAGCCTTTATTTTTCCAGGAAAAGATGGCTGAATGTGCCTGGCCTTTTACTGGCCACCCTGCCTTTTATTCACCCACTTAAACACAATCACATGTGAGGGCTGCAACCACAGCAGGTGTTCTGCTGTTTGCCCCTGAGCAGCCAGACTGAGCAGGTTGGGTCAGGTGCTTTTATCAAGGACAGGTGTTTTTTAAATGAAAAGTACTTCCCTCTGGGTTGTTTCTTTCTGGTCCAAACTTTTACCAAGTGGTGTGGAAATTAAGGGGGCAAGCCTCACAGTTTTTTAAATCATCATATATACTGTAGTGTGTTTCTAGTTTTAAGAGCCTACAGATTTGCTTACAGTGAGTATTTTAAATAATAAGATTCACCCAAATCATCAAGGGAAGTCTGACCTAGGACATGCTGCTGTATGAAGGCTTTGGCCCTTGCCTCTGGTTGCTGGTAATGGTGAGCTGGTGATTGGGCTTTGTACTCACCACTGTTGTAGTCACTGCAAAATGCCCAGAATATAAATATAGAAAAATACAGGCACAGGCGAAAACCTCTTGAAGTCCGATACTAGAGCCTTTTTGGCACAACAGTCATGATTCTGGGTGATTCATCAAAGAAACGGACTTTGCCTGTAGCAACTGACAAAGGCAAACAGAGCTTGTAACACACTCTTTAGCTTATGACCAGGGTTAAAAGTCTGTGTGAGAAAACCAAGCTCTTAATTGCTTTTGACCCCATTTCTGCCCTCCTTGTCTGCTTAAGTCCTTAGTTGACTCTACTGTGTTTGGGTTGCTAAGAAGATCATAAAACGAACACTGCAAGCCTTCAACTCTGTAGTGCTGTCCCTATGTTGCAGGGAGTTCTTTTAGATGAGGGATAAAGTTGATGCCAGTTCATGCAGATTTAGGTTTATGTGTATTAATCAAAGCTCACAAAATAAAAGTTTCTTTTGCTGTACAATATGTGTGGGTTGAGCGCTAAGGGGCTGGCACTTAACATATTTGGCTGAATTAGGCTCGTGTTAGTTTCTGCAGGCTCAACAGTGTGGTTTTGGCATCGACAGGCTTCAACAGCTGAATGATGAAGTTGCTGCCTGTGCATGTTTTATTGCTTTTCTGGTTAAATACACTTAGCTGCAACATTAGGTTATTTCCTTCGCCTGGTACCATAGCCAGCAACTGAACATCACAGACGAGAATTAACCAGCCAGCTAGCTCTGTGGTTCAGCAGGTTCAGCAGCGGAGCCCCACTCCTGAAGACAGTGAGGACTTGGTGACTTGGTTATGGACTTAAGAGGGGCACATTCTTGGCAGCACTGGGGCTGTCATGCAGCCAGATATTGGTTTGCCACCAATCAGCATTCTCACTTGAGACCTCAGCAAAGATATTGCAATTCCCAAACACCAAAGACCTATATTACCTTCTACTCAGTTAAATCGCTTATATTCTGTTGCAGGAGTGTGTTTAAAGTCTTATAGGTTGCATTTATGCCCATGCTTTATCTTCCTGATGAAGCGCAACTGCAGATGACTTTATAAATAAGACAAATGGAATAAACATGTAGATTTTATTAGATTACAGAGCAGAAGAATTTGTCTTTGCAATATGACTCCCTTAACATAAAATCCAACACCCTGCAAGATGTCCTCAACTCACAAGGAATGTGTTCATTCAATATATGAGATTATTTAAGTGTGTTTACTGTCGGTGGATTAAGAACACAGTGGAGATCAAATTTTATAATCCGAGCTTTTAGCCTTGTAAGAAACTGTTGCTTTGTATAAAATTTAAAAGATATAAAATAACATCATGATATGCCAACAGAAAGAATAACAGTACTTAAAACATATTGAGTTTTGAGAGAGTAGACATATATATATATATATAGTATACGTTCTATAAGTCTGTTATAGACCTAAAGTGAAAGCTCTCTCTACATGTATACGTGACTTCCTCGTCCAGACACCTCTTACTGAGAGCATACAGCAAGCTTAGTCAGCCTCTTGTTTTTCCCCGACAGTGACCAGATGTTGGCAGCTGTCAGTGTGATACCATATGGAAGAACAAACAGCTGGAGGGGGTTTTGGGGAACGCCGTCCCCTGCTACTGTGGGCTGTCTGTCTTAATCCCCTTGCTTTATACTGGCACTCGACATACATACACACACTGTCACACTCACAGTGCTTCATGATATCTTGACAGTTTTTCCTTGAATGGAAAAAATGACATCTACATTCAATCTTTAAAATAATGTTCTTATCTTCAGTGATTTACAGAGTGTAACAGCTTAATAAGCCTAAAATCTTGATAATCAAATTTACCAGAAACAAATAGAAAAGGACCGAGTGCTCCAGCTTCATCAGTAAACAGAATACCTTTCCAGTGTTCCTACTGCAAGATTGCAGATTATTACTGCTAAACTGTTTTAAATGTGGAACATGTATCATCTGAAAACCGCAACTGAGCTGTACGACTCAGAACTGATGATACAACAATAAAGAGCAGAGAAAAGTTGTGCTGTGTCTCACAGTCATTTATTTAGAATGTGCAAAGTCCAACAAACATTTTCTTTCCTGACTCTGTGCTATTCATCTCCAAACGGAGCCTGTTGCTGCTTTTAAAATTAATTTTCACAGGACACGATCAGCATTTACACAGTGCAACATCAGCTGAGACTTTATTGGTATCCAGTGTCCAGTGAAGGTGTTGAACACAAACTGCCCAGCTGTTGGGGTGCATAGGTGCATCCAAGTTCAATCTTTCCTGCTGATATGTCTTTGTGCAGTGTAAAATAAACACTCCATTTAACATTATTAATGGTGGTTGCATTTGTCTTATCTATTGCCATTTTACTCTCTTGTAAGTTTACTGCATTAGAAAGATTTTCATCAGCCACATATCTACCTCTCCTAGATTGAAGTAAGGCCACAGTAACATGTTTAACGGTGTAATTTATCGAACACCAAACCTGAGCTGGGATGAGGTCTTTGAGTCTCTTCTTCCCCCGTCGTGGCAATATGAAGCTCGTAGGCTGTTGATCCTGTGGAGAACCAAGCTGTGCTTCGTCACGTTTTAAAGGGCACCGTGCCAAACCTGACTCCAGCCCTGCGGCATTACCCAAAATGGCAGCTCTCAGTTTTGGCTGCCTCTAATGGAGTGTGTGTCTGAATGTCGCTTGTGTCAGTACTTCACAAGTATATGCTATCATGTGTTACAATTGTAGTTTTCAGAGACTGTAATTGTAGAATATGGGCATGCTGGTGAAGCTGAATTATTACATTTAACCTGAAGCATCTCCGGTATTTAAAAATTGTCAAGATGTTGATATAAGATGGAACAGTTGGGCAAATATGTGTCCCATAATCATAGAGCATGATCAAAAAAATCTGGAAAAAACATCAAAACATAATATCAGTGATAATTATGCTGCTCTTATACTATAAATGCATGTGCTGCTTCCTTTCTACTTTAAAGTCAAAGTAGTAATTGTCTTAGCTAGTAACTGAAGTGTAACATAAAGTAGGCAGATATATTTAGTTTTATTTTACAACTTTCTCACCTGATTAGTCTGTATGTGGCAGACACAGGACAGATGGTAAAAGAGAAAATGGTGGTAATGTGGCAAAGGTGGTAAACCATATCAGCACAGAGGAAGTACATGCTCTCTACATAATGATTCCCCTGCCAGTGTGTCTTTTATCTCATGTAACATATGAATGCCTCTCAACATCGGTGAAGCTGATAGTACTGAGTCATGGTTACACTTGAATTCAATCGTTTTTTTTGTTCTGTCCCCACAGAGCCACCATAGAGGAAGTGGAGGGGGATGTGTGCGAGTTGGAATCCAAGCTCGACAAAGTGAGTACCACCCATGAAAAACACTGGCCGTTAATTGTTCATTTGTTCTAACTGTGTGAACTGGCAGCTACAGAGGCTGTCCTGTGAGTGGAAAGTTGCAGGGTTTTTTCTCTGGCCCTGTCCCCAGTATATCCCCCTGACAGATGCCCATGGGTTAAGACCTTAATATAGACACTGTGCATCTGGCTCGCACTATGATGAAATATATGGGTGTGTATGTGTTTCACAAGTAAATGAGGAAACATCCATTACACTGTAGTGTTTACTGTAATTGGACAATTTACTTCTATTATCCCTAAAAATTTTGACTCACCACAGTGTTTCAGATGTACCAGTGATTATGAAATTTGAGCAGATCACAACTACACTACTGTATCTATTGCCAGCATAGTGGGAAATGAATACAAACTGCTGGCAAGAGGTTGGTTCACGTGTGCCTGTTTAATTGACGCATTTGTCTCTAAGAAGCCTGCAATCATTTTTTAAAATTTTTTCTTAAACAATCATAGTTTGTTGATCAAAATTTTAACAGTGGTGACAGTTGTGATCTGTCCTGCACATGACCAGCCTATGGAGCATTTTAGGTGCCATAATACTTTAACCTATGTGTTTTTTGGTTGAAACTATGATGGAAAAACAAGGTTAGACAGGTTCTAGTTCTTGTATGTTACAGTAAATTAAAGCTGATCTTTTATTGCTGTCTTTGTTATAGTTTGCTATATCTTAGTGTGACATGCTGAATATGAACTCAAGTCCAGAGTCTGTTTTGGCTTTTTGTTTTTTGTTGTTGTTATGCTTGACTTTCTCAGTAGAGCTAACTTTCACACGGGAACCCCAGTTTTTTAACTCCAATAAATTTTTGCCTTTTGGGGGTTATTTCCTGTAGCTGGTTCAGATTATGTTCCCACTCACAGTGTGCTGCATCACAGTTCATTTCACTCACTCTGCTCAAATTGACTTGACCAAAGCAATAACCCAAACCAAACCAAACTAACAATGGATCCCTGCTGCATGTTCACTAACTGTGGACGAGGCCTCGAGCTTGGAGGATCACAGTTCATTGTTCCTGGACTTACAGTCTTACAGAGTCCCACCCTTCTGTGACTCAGCCCCGGGCCTCACTTCCCCTCTTGCTCCGCAGAAGAAGGATCTGCTGCCGAGTGTGTGTGTTTGTGTGAATGAGTATGGCCGTAACTCTGTGTGTGTGTGTGTGTGTGTGCGCGCGCCTGTGTGTGTGGCTGTATACATGTTGATGGGTGGAGTAGAGAAAAAAGGGAGACTAGAGGTCAACAACTTCTTTGAGCCACCTACCTGCCATACATGTTCCCACACAGCCATGTTGAATCAAAAGTAAACACATATGTAACTGTGCCAGTGTTAAATCTGCTACTAAAAACATACTAATAGCTACATTTACCTTTATGTAACATGGTGTGTAAACAGACCGGAGCCTGTAACAGTGATTGTGTAGCATGTTATGACTGATGGTTCAGATGTTCTTACAGGTTCGACTGAGGTCAGATTTGATTTAACTATGGTTCAATTTCCTTGAAACGAAAGCATTCCTCAACTGGTATTCATGGTTCCTTTTATTGTGAAAGTCTGAATTTCTGAACTTCAAACAAACAAACAAACAAACAAACTGATAGAAATATCAACAACATGTTGAAATATTAAGCTATAAATAAATCTGCATTCATTAGAATATTGTTGCAGTGGAGAGAAGTAATGTAAATTAATAACTTCTAAGTCCTGACTTGTGTAGTGTAAACCAAAAAGCTTGCTTGCTGTATGCTGTACTAACATGCAAATGAATGTGATGTGCCGACAACAGAATGGGTGCGATGATGAAGTGTGGCTGGAAAAAAAATAAAAGCATTTTATGCAAATGTGATCGCAGAGGAAATGCAGAATATGATGGTGCATGGGTGTTAACGTGCAAGATAAAGGGTCATCGTCCACCTTGTCTTGTAAGACTTGCTCATATACAGTATGTTTACCTGAAGGGTCACTTTTAAAGTTTTACTTTTTAAACGTTACTTTGTTCTTGAAATATGAAAGTATAACATGTCACTCAAATTGTTTGAGTTTTATTTCCTTTCTGATTCAAATCTCTGACTTACTTGAGTTTTGCTATAAAACACTCAGTGCCAGCTGTTTAAATATGCTTTCCTGAAGTATTTCCTTTAATCAAATGTTGATCCCATACTCATCTGTTCAAGAAATTGCTTAAAATTAGCATTTTTAGCTGAGTGATCGAGCTGCCTTGGCTGCAGAGGCGCATTGTGGCTGTGTCATCTCCTGTGTGGGAGTGGAGGGAAAACGGCCAGAGTTTGTTGTGAGTTTACGTAACCTGGAATTATCGTTGCCCCCAATGAGTCAGAAGGGAAAGAGGTGCATGTTGTTAATTACCAAGAAACTGACTAAGCATCAGATCCACTGACGACTGTGGCTTCTGAATCTATTTGTAGCAGCAAACTTGAGTGTTTAAGATTAAGAATGAATGCCCCGAAGACACGACGAGCACTCTTTCTAGTTTCTCCTCACTCAAGTGTTATCATCTTCCCCCTGCTTCTGTCTATTACTACATTTCTACATTCTTCTCTTTTTTGCCCATCCCCCTAACTATTTGGCTCTTTGTCTTTTTCTGTCTAGTTGGTGAAGTTGTGCATTGGGATGATTGATGCTGGAAAAGCCTACAACGCAGCCAACAAGCAGTTTGTTAATGGGATCCGGGAGCTAGCCCAACAGTCCACCAGAGATGAGGTCATCGAGGTAAACAGACAAACAATCTTTGATTTCAAACAGAAAGTCAACAGCATTTTATTGTTGTTGTTTTTTTTTTCTCTTCCTTTTTTTTGCATGTGCGGGGGCAGGTCTCTTTTGACATTTTATGAAACTGAAATATTTAAATAAATCCCAATAATATTTAAAATTTAATAAAATAAAAAAACAGCAGTTAACTAACTTCTTTCTAGTTCCCAGATGTGGAGAGACTTGTACTTTGTCTCTTGAGTAATGTGTTTTCATCCCTGATGACATTACCAGATTAGATCTAATTTTTTTTTTTAATGAGTCCTGCTACAATCCTTTGCTGTCCACTGGGTCTCGCCGATGTCAGATGTTTTGCTTTGTTTTGTTTTCTCAGATGAATTTTACATGGCAAGGCTAGCACTTCCTCTCTGTCTTTTGTCTGCTCTGTTCACTGCCTCTCCCTTGGGTTTGAACTTCAGCCACTGCATGTATTTGGAGAGAGCGACTTAGCCAAAAGAATTCTTTCCCAAGTACTATCGTGTCTCTAAAAAGGCCATGGTTTTCATGTAGCCATACCTGTCTGACAGAAGAGTTTGTGTCTGTGCAGGTGTGTCTGTGGTGTAGCGTTGTGCATTTCATCCCCTTTATCATTTATGCAGCCTTGTTATATACCTACTTTTTATTGTTTACCTTGTGCAGTTACTTCTGTTTTTATTGTTATAGTTTATCTGTCATGGGTAAGAATACATCTCTGCCTGCCTTCATGGCTGTCTGTCTCTTCTCTCCACAGTCCAGTCTCACAAAGTTTGCTGAGAGCCTGCAGGAGATGATCAACTATCACACGGTATGCTATCACTGCCATGTGAAACCGGATGTATTGTCATTATATTCTTTCCCCGCCTTGACAGCTGGGTGATGACAAAACTCAGCTGGGCCAGCAGTCTGGAACAGCTTTTTAGCTGTCAGGGTTTTATTTACTGCTGGGAAGGACGGCAGTAGACTACAAGACTGTGAAAGGAGGGCCACTGGTTTGGGAAAGGGAAGGAGACAGTGCCCAAGAACCTGCTTTATAAAGGATTACCAATACATTTAACCTTAAGCTGTTTTTATTGAGCTATTCTGAAGTAGAAGAATTTGGTTGTAATAAGCAGCTTCCAGGTGGGATTTCATATTACTGTAAACATGTGAATTAGGGTGTAGCTGAAAATGTGTCTGCCAGTACAAAAAACACTGGCCTCCATAAAAAGTGGTTAAAAGAAAGTCCTTTGGGTCAGATGCAGAAAACCCCCACAATTCTTTCCGTAACCATGATTTAAATGTCAACATAACTCTGGGATTTTTTGTCACTTAAGAAGAAGAAAAAAGAAAACAAAGTTACTTCTCCCAGCATGTAAAGTCAGTGGTATAGAGAGAGGGGTTTCCTGTCTCGTAAAATCTATTCCCTGCCTCCCATGTTTCAGAGTGTTTATCTGTTTAGATAAATCATGTGTCACCAAACTAAACATGGTTATGGTTAACTATTTACGATGTGGTTGTCACTGTGGAGACAGCCGGAATACAAGACAAATCATTCCAGGGCTTCAGTCAGACTAATATAGGTATTCTGTTGGTTGTTTTATTGCTTGGTTTTTTTAATGCATGCCGCTTCCAGCCATTACATCTCAGACAATGAATAAACATGATACCTTATCCCTTGTTTTATCCTCTCTTGTCCCGCAATAAACTCTCAGAGGAGCCCTGTCAGACGGATCTGATTATGTGGCTGCTCTTTCCCAGAATCCCCTTGTTAGCCTCCTCAGTTGTCAGTTGTCTCTGGTACGCATGACACTGACATTTAAAAATGAAGACACAACTTTGCTCTGTTTGTCCCCTCATTAAGACGTGAGCTGGAGGCTCTTGCTCCGCACTGAAAGTTCTTCTCTTGATCTCCCTTGTCATGTCTTCTTTCTATTAGCTCTGTGTAACATGTTCAGAGCGAGTTTCCAGCCAGCGTCACACTATCTGTGACATGTTTGTCAGAATAAACAGCTAGCCAGAGGCGCTGCAACCGGGAGTCGAACCTTTACAGGCTCTGTTGTGCTGTTGTCATAACTCTCACTCTGCCTATTCAACCCTAAAATGATTTGTTTAGATCATGAACTTAAACAACTTGACTGGGAACGATAAACAGTCAACCAGTGAAATAGACTTTATTCATGAAGGATGTGCAGTAAGTGATAAGTATTAAACATTGAAGTGTCCCAAAGCGCACAACACAAGGTACCTGTTACTGCCACACCTATGTTGGATAGAGCCATCATTGTTATTAATTACATGGCCTATGACATGTTAAAGAGACCTGTTCTTGAAATCCTTACTTGATATTATTACTGCTTTAGTGGATCAATAAAAAATAGGTTAAATGCATTTTTATTCTGGTTTATTTCTTTTATAAATTGGTCAGTAAATTTACAAAAAATGAATCAGCACCTAGTTTGATAATCGATTGAGTAATTTTTAGTAGCAAAATGCCAAATTTTATAGTTATAGCTTCTTAAATATAAAGATTTATTTTACATTTTAATAAAATGAGTAGCTCCCCTGACTAGTCCCCTAAAAGCCTCCAGAAACCACAGTGCTTGCGACAGTGTGACTCAACAGCGGAGACTGCGGTCACGTCAGCTGACTGTCAGATAGGTTTTTGCCACTCAGCAATCTTTCAGCACATGATCCACTCAAAGACAGTGCTCAATCTGTTTGTCACCGGTCGCTTCTCCCAGCCACACTGCTCATATTGTCTCAATGAAGCCCTATTTAGAGAAGGAACTATGGGTTTTTTTTAGGGGGGGGGCTTTTGCTCGGTAGCTAAATTTTAAGGAAGCATGCAGGTTAATGAGGATGTGACTCACAACCAAGAGTAAACGAATCACGTCATTTCTCGTGTTTATGCCTTTATGAGGGGAGTTTACAAAGTCAGCTTGTTTGTGTAAATTTAGCCGCTTAATTGCAGCCTGTGATGTTAACAAAAATCCTCCTAAGCAGTCGCTGAATGCTGACTTGCTAAACATTGTGTGGTCTAGAAAGTGAATACATTTACCAGCTTTTTGCTGCTTTCTTAGAGAAGTGCCTTAAGATGTTTAATGCTTGAATTATTCAGATAACCAGAGAGAAACTTTCTTTCCAAAACAGGAAGGAGCATTTACACTTGTCTTTCTCCACAGATATTATTCGATCAGGCCCAGAGATCAATCAAGACCCAACTTCAAACATTTGTCAAAGAGTGAGTATTAATTAAACACAATGAATAAAGCTGGTTATTTCTCTCAGCACTGGGAGCCTTTGAAGAATGACCTAAATTGACTGTTTTGCATCATCTGTGAGAACAAGGCACAGCTCATTCACATTTTGGAATTTACCTCATGTCGGTAGATCATCTTAAGACGAAGAGCACTGCACAGATTTGAAGGGAACATAATATACCTGCACTTTAAATCCATGTTGGCAGAATTGTGCAATAGTTTTGGAACAGAGACAGCCAAATTATGAATATGAAGAAGAAGCTCGAGGGATGTCTCTTATCTGATGTGCAGAGGATCTGGACAGGGCATGTAATCACATTACATTACTACATATAATATTTTCTATTCATATCTACTGTAGACCTCATTTCTCCTCCTAATACCGCACTGAATTCCAGACTGCTTGTATAAGTGCAGGAAGCAGCGGAGGTTTCTGGTTTATTTCATTATGAGGATTAGCAGTTTTCTGCCCTTGGCATAGCAAGGCTAAACACCCACATCAGCAGCAGCAGCAGCAGCAGCAGCAGCAGCAGGAGCACCCATATTCCTCTCACAATTATTCGCTACCTTGCAGCACTCAGATGTGACTTAATCCCACGTAGGCAAAAACACAACAAAGAACTAATGTGGGACACACAGCTTGATGACTCGGATTTTGTCCTCCTCCTCAAAAGACACTTGCATAGACACGGCAGCTTTTTGCATTCACAAGAACCGGGTATAGTAGTTTCACAGAATAATTTATTTTATTTTTTTTAACCCTTTGACTTCCAGCTGACCAAGATTTGTGAAATCACCTTTGACCTTTCTTGTGCTGCTTTGTTTGCAGAGATAAACTGGCTTCCTTTAACATTTTACCTTTCCCCTCACAAGACTGTGGAAAACAAAGTGACATGTCTTATTTAGTCATATGAACAAATTCCATTACACTGTATGTGTTTTTGGCATTACTATAGGGTAGGATTAGAAGAAACTGTTACCGAGCAAATTTAAAAAATTAATTAAATTTATAAAACCTTTACTCTCATGTCCTACTGAAGATTTGATTGATTTAATAATAGATTTTTTTTCTGACCTTCATTCCCCATTTACCCTCCCACACAATTAAAAATGCTATTGCGTAATACTGATATACCTCTTTTTCTCTTTGCCAGTGACTTACGTAAGTTCAAAGAAGCCAAGAAGCAATTTGATAAAGTGAGCGAGGAGAAGGAGGCGGCGCTGATCAAGAATGCCCAGGCACCCCGTAACAAGCAGCATGAGGTGGAGGAGGCCACCAACATCCTCACTGCCACACGCAAGTGCTTCCGACACATCGTCCTTGACTACGTCCTACAGGTTGGTTGGGACGATATGGCGTTTTAAAAAATTTTTTATATTGATCAATATCAGTAATTATTAGTATAGAAATTTAATACCACCACTGAGGAAGGAAACACATTCACCATGTTTGTTAGACTTCTAGGATACACACAATATGTTTTCGTGACTAAAACTGAAAGTAAACATAATTCGCTTTGCTGTTTATCCTGTGTTAGAAATCTGAATCACTGACAAATCACAGATGCTTATCTTCCCCACAATTTCCTCATCTTTTGGCGTCTCCCCACACTCAACACGTTTTTACATTTCCAACATGTGTGTTGTTTTATGTTTTCCTTTTGGCCCCATATGTGTCGGCTACATGATATTATTGCCTTGGCCTTATAGGGTGATTGTGCAGACGAGCGGTGACCCAAAAGCATAACAGATACATTTATAATAAACTACTCACCAGTTTATCATCATCATTATTTTATTTCCTGATTTTTATCAAGACTGTTTTATCTCCCTGTGTACAGGTAGAGTGATTCATTCATAAGATTTAAACTGTAAGTGGCAGGTTGTTGCGCAGAATCAGTGACCTTGCTACAAAATTGAGAAGCGGTGTCCAAACCATTACAGTATATGCAGTCATCATGGATTTCCTTTAATGTGGAGCCTCATTTTAGTCCACATCTTGCAGCCCATCACACAATAGATTACATTCTCTATACATTTTATATTGGGACTATATATAGCAATAGATTGCTGACATGCAGCTTTTAACACAGAAGCTTGAAAAAAAAGCTGAGCTACACACTGTCACACAGGATATTTCTCTGTGCACCACAGACAAAATGGATCTGGATATGGAACTTAATATGCTGAGTCAGGTTAAAAATGCTGATGTGGCAGAGACTGAAACAGAGAGAATGAACCACAGCTGTGTTTGATTCTGTTACATCCAAAGTGAAATGCCCAAGTTCATCCACCTACGATGTTCCAGTTTACCACATCACGGTGGATTTAGCTCAAAAATATGACAGCAGGAGCTTCAACAAGACACAGACAATGGCAACTGCTTTAGGTTTAGTGTAAACCGGACTAGTAGTAGTAGTAAAAGTAGGTGGAATTAGTTTTGATTTTAGCCTGAAAAAGTAATAATGACAGGTTAGTACATAGTGGCATACACTGTCTATAAATGCATAGACAGATTAGTAAACACAACACTGTGTTTACTAATCTCAACACTACAAATGTATTACATATAATGTATTACTGTATATAAATGGAAGAATTGCGATAGTCTTATATTTCTAACTAAAGCTTTTAAGAAGTTCTTCCTATTTTTCACACTTTTTAGGTAAATTAATTTGAGAATAAGCAGCAGAGGAAGGAAGCAAGAGGAGGAAGTACATAAGAGAATGACTGAAATGTATTTATTTTTAATTCATTATAAGTTAAAGTCAGAATTTTACCATTTCATTAATGAGACACTGTAACATATTTGCGTTTTTAGAGATTGAATAATCTGTTCAATTGGTAATGACTTTCAAAACCAAATATTGTCCTTTTGAAATATGTTCATCATCCTTTTACTCTTTGTCAAACTGTTTCGATCTGTTAGACCTTCCTCTGTCAAAACTGCAAAAATGTCTTGTTTCCTGACCTTTTGCAGTGAAAAGTGCTCATGTATCAGATCATGTAATAGATCAGCTGAGCCCCTTGGCCTCTCCTCTTAGCCACAGTGGCACCGATGAATGCTTTGTGCTTTCTTATCTTATGAGGCAGCTGCCAGCCCTGTGATTGAATCTCTCCAAAGCACAGACAATAACGCATGGGCACAGTTCGCTCCAAAATTAGATGGTGAAAAGAAAACCCAAAAGCAGGCTTCAAAATAGGTTTGGCAGTCTGCTCCAGTGGCCCACTACACAATCACTGTCTCATAAAGTGAAGCCTGGCTGTGAGAAATTAGTTGAGTTTTTTATCATGCCTGTTGGTGTGCTTATAGGAAATCTATAAGCCTAGCAGCCAGCACAGCTGATTTAAATGGGTGTCCTTTAAAGTTTTACATTTGGGTAGTGCAGTCAGCACTTTTAAAATGCAGCTAACTTCTGCAGCTGTGCTTGCAGGAAACATTGGACACTGATTTTAGCTTTTATTTTTTTTGTTCTTTCTAGATTGTTTTTGTGGCATTTTTGCTTAATTATACAGTGCGCAGTTTACAGTGACATGCAAGATGGTAGAGGGAGAGGAAAATATATGCGAGGGGTTGTAAGCCAGACTTGCACGCATGACCATTTAAGAATGGAGCATGTCTCTTTTACCCTGTTGTGCCACGTAGAGCATAGATCATAAAATACCTAACTTTAAACTTTAGGGTTTGTTTCATCAACTGTTATCACGCCTAAAAAAACAGATGTAGATGAACAGATAACACAGCTGTCTGACTCCACCCTGACCGATATGTTATCTCTCCTGACATACAAACCAGTGCCTAAAATTTGAATACGCACATAACACAAAAAGCAGAAGCACAGTTAAAAGGGTGTTGTGGAATTACCACAATTTACCAACCAATTACCAACCAAATGCTCATAAATTCTGCCTGTGGCTGTTGTGTTTGTTGACACCATATTGCACTTTGTCAGTTAAACAGCCATGGTTAAGAGGTGCTGCTCCAGTCAAAACTACTAATTGACTGTAATCAAGAGAAGGAGGGGGCTTGTAAAAGTTGTGATGCAGCAGCCACTGTGGCTAGGAGATGGAAAAAGTCAGCTTCCTTTCCTGAGTGGGAGTTACATCTGTGCATAAACTCAAGTGTTGTTTAGTGTGGCTAGGGGAAAAAAGGGCCTTACAACTTACAGCCAAAAAAAATATTCCTGACCACAACAAGGATTTCAGCTTACATTTTTTATTATAGTGTTTTGTCCTTGCTTCACCAAACACAAAAAAGGAAACCAATGGACACATGTTAATCCATAAGCATGAGGCAGAGTGATAAAATTCATTCAGAAGCTGCCCTGCTTTTCATAGTAGTCATATGCATCCACCACACCCAGTCAGTGACTCTGCTACTGTTATTAGTTCCTGTCTGTCATGGTAAAGTCAACCAGCATCGGTCTGCATTTCCAACCAGCCATAACTTATCCCTACTCTGCAATAGTAACCTAAGATAACCTCCCAGGACACACAGGCAGCACTATGGTCATAAGCAATGAAGGAGAAGAACACACACACACAAGCAGAAAGAGGGAGACAATGACTGCAGCGGGACAATGTAGATGATAGGTGAGAAGGGCTACAGCTGCATCCATCTGTCAAACATGAGACGTAGGGCTCCCCCTGGTGCCAGCTTCAAGGACTACTGTCCAGTGCTGCTTGGGGTGATGGTGTCATTATTCAACTTCAGTACATCTCATTTCACGCTTGTCTGCCTCCTTTCATTTGCCATTTTCTTAAGAGGGCCTTTTTTTGTTTCATCTCGCAGTATTTTACCTAATTTCACCTTTTCTTCTCCTCACTTTCTATCTGCGCATTTGTCTCTCAGACATGATATTGTCACTGTAGATTGTCTTTATTGTAAATCTATGCATCAGTTTTTTTCTTTTCAGTTTGCATAGTGTGATCAAGCAGCATCAGAGGTAACCCCTCCTCCCTCACTGTGTTTTTTTTTTTTTCATTGCAGATCAATGTGCTACAATCCAAGAGAAGATCAGAAATCCTGAAATCGGTTTGTATACTTCTTTACCTCATCAGGTGACAGATCAGATACATCAGTCTTTTTGGCTCTTTGAGTAATTGCTGTCCTCTCTGCAGATGCTGTCCTTCATGTATGCCCACCTGACATTCTTCCACCAAGGATATGACCTCTTCAGTGAACTACAACCTCTTATGAAACAGCTTGGAGGACAGGTACAGACCACAGCATGAACACATACCAGTCTCTTAAACCTAAAGCCTCAGCACTTTTGCATCTTAATGACATTATTTCCTGGGTCTGAATACAAATCTTCAAATTTGACTGAACTCCCAGATATCCCAGTATGCACACACAGAAATGGACAAAATTCTGTGTGCTGTATGCACGCATAGCTGTACCCCCGCTCATAATGTATCATGTCAAACTGATGATTCAGATTCAGACCATTTAATTTATTCCATAGGGCAATTCAGTTTTGCAATCCACTCAAACCACAAGACAAGACAAGCACACAAAAAAGTCATAGTGGGCTGTTTTAGAAACAACGAATAAAGGGCACTGACACCTTGTGTGGCCCCGTGATGACTGACTCACACAAGGGTCAGGCAAGTGGGGTAGCATCCACAGTAAAACTTGTTATTACAGTTAGTATTACATCATCAGGATTATGTAATTTTACCGCCTCCACGCTAGCGACAGCCGTTGCCCAAGGCATTATGTTTATGGGTTGTCTGTACATACATCCATCCATCCATACGTCTGCCCCATTCTCATTAATGTAATATCTGAGGAATGCCTTGAGGGAATTTCTTCAAATTTGGCACAAACATTAACTTGGACTCAATGATGAACTGATCAGAATTTGGTGGTTAAAGGTCAAAGGTCACTGTGTTCTCATAGAACGCATTTTTGGCCATAACTCAAGAATTATACACTGATTATGGGAAAATTTCACACATATGTCTAATAGCATACAAGTATGAAGTAATAACATTTTCTATCCAAAAGGTCAAAGGTCAGTGACATTGTAATGTTCTGCAAAAACACTTTTCTGGCCAAAACTCAGGAATAGAGGGGCAGATTGTGACCATTTTTCCTGCAACTTGACTGGATGTCTGAGGCATATAACAACAAGACGGTGAAGGAAGTTGTTCCTTAGTCCACACTGTTAAACTAAATCATGATGAACGATTTAGTTTGTCAAGAGTTCATTAAAAATTCAGTTTTTGTCAGGTGAAAAAAATTGTTAACTGGGAAAGTAATTCAGAGGGCTTAAAATGTATGTGTTACTTCCTTCTTTTAATTTCAATACTTATTGTAAAAACATACACTACACTGGCCCTGGGCGGAATTGCAATGTTGTCAGAACATACAGTATAAACTCATGCAATACAAGTAAACATGAATCTATTTTTAGCGGAGTAGCTGAATAACTGCTAGCTAAGTTTACATACCAGGGCACTGTCATTGGTAAACACTTCAAAACACTTTATTATGTCTGCAAGGACAATATTGTTTTAATTATGTAAACGTTTCTGCACAGGACCTCATATACTGTATTGTTAGAAGAATTGTTGCAGGTGAAACTAAAAACTAAAACAAAACCTCTTGCCATTCCCTAACATTGTATAGCAGCGGTCCTTGGTTTACAGTCGCATCAGTACTTTGACCTTCAGCCGTCACTTCTAGACGACCTCTCTCGTGTGTATGTTCATATCTTGTTTGTGTGTGTGCTTCTACCTTTTTGTCAACCAGTGTTTCAGCTGTGTGCGTCTGTGTGGCCCCTCTGATAAACAGAGCCTTCCCTCTGAGCAAGAGGATTGGCCAAATGTGACTTAAAGATGATTATCACAGAGGACCTGCTGTTAGAGTGAGAAGGAATGAGGAAGAAAGCAGCTAAAGGGCTGGGAGAGGGTTTTCCCGCAGTCAGACTTAGAGCGTTGACAGTCAGCTGAGCGAACACAACAAAGAAACACGAGAGCGATACTGAAAGTTGTGGAGTATAAACTGGTGACTCTGACACTGGAACAGTAGTAGAGCTGAATGAGACGACGGCATTTCTTTAAAAGTGGGTGCAAGACCGAGGAAGGAGTTCAGCCACACAGTGAGGAGTCAAGAAGGAGCAGAGTGTAGCTAAACGGGTTTTTCTGATATTTACACAAAAAAAGACAAAAAGGAACTAAACTGTGTTTTTATTCGACAAAGAGTAAAAAGACCATTTTGGAAGCCAGATCTCTCTCTCCTCTAAATTGGATTGGAGAAAAGAGTGTGGTTTCTAACCCTCATGCTCTGAAGTTGGAACCATCTGGCGTTGGTACTATCAAGAAACTGACAGAGAGAAGCAAAGAGTGCTGGGAACAGAGAGGAGGGAAGACAGGACCCACTTCAAAAAGCAGATTTGAGGAAGCAATAAGGGGCAGAATGTAATCTTCTCAAAGCAAAAAGTGACTGAAGCAGAATGGAAAGGCATGGACTGTAAGCCTGCGGCTTTAACACTCAAGACTGAATGAAAGAAAAGCAAGGATTGTGTGAGGGGAGGGCAAAAGGAGGAGAAGCAAAAAAGACCCTGAAGAGGGAGGGAAGGAGAGATAGAGGGTTGGTGTCGAGCCCGATGAAGAGCCAGAGTATAACTGCGCTGTGTGGATTGTAAGCCTGTCGCACTGAATTTGGAGCAGTCAAAAACTGAAAAGAGAGGAAGATCAGAAGCCAAGCTGTGGGGAGCAGCGACAAGAAGATTGTGGATTATTTCTTTTCTCTTCTCCATCATGAAGCTGAAGAAGGTGGAGAGGCTGTGCAGGGAGGTGTGGAGGAGCTGTCAACAGGTCTGATAATTGATGCCTGTGACCAATGAGAAAGTGATCGAGGGTGGGGATATGAGGAAAAACAGGAAAAAAGGCAATAGTAAATAAAAAGTGATGATCTTTTACAACCAATAAGGTGATAAGTAATTGATTACAAATAAATGTATCTAAAAGATCATCATGTGACGTGATACTTTTCTGTTTTTAACTATGGAGTGCTGCTTTTTTCCTGACTTAGTTCTGAAGAATATAGACAATGTTTTTTGTTTTGTTTTTCTTTTTTAAAGCAGAGCACCCAGCTGAACTTTAGTGCAGGAGGACCTCTGTAATTTGGGGTTTTTGAGAGGAAATGATAGAAGTGGGAGCTAGACGAGTAGAGCTGGTTTCCTGGCCTCCCTGGCCTGGAGTAAAAAAAGATGCACAGTATAGAGCATGGGGGTGTCAAGTAGTCTTGCACAATAATCTCACCAGTGTGGTCGGTCTTGCTTGGGAACAGAAGACAGAAGAATATTGAAATTGCCTAGCAACCCCTAGAAACATGAATGAGGAAAAAAAAATGGTGGTCAGTAAAAAACAGGAAGATGGGTTATACTGAGTAGATGCAGAAAACCAGAGACTTGTACAATACTGTTGCTGTGGTTGTTTGAGAATGAGTTATTGAGCTGGTATGTAGTTGTAACTGATGCAGAAAGTTACAGCAGGGCTGATGGCAAGTCACCTAAACAGAGAGATATTATCAGATGTTTTGTGAAGCCACCATCGGCAAAGATAAGCTCAGATATCTTAAGTTTCATTATTAAGTGTATTTGCATGACAGTGTTACGATTAGTGTTAGATATGCTACTTTTTCCATCCTTCCTGTTGGAAACAGCTAGACTGCTTCTAAATATAAGATTCTGCTGAATTCATCTTTCCATGACACAGAGCCTCAGGGTTGAACACGTGTTGAATGAATATATTCATTCAGAGGGATGTTTTGTGTCTTTTCCATGAATCATGCAGCTTGTCATCATAGTTACATGTCAAGACAGATCTGAGCGGAAGGCCGAGGTTGACCAAATAGCTTCAGTGTGGTTTTGGTGACAAGCAGGGGCAGAATGAAGCATCTGAGACGATTGTCTCTGTTGACATCGTCAGTCGGGGGATGCACAGTAAGATAGATACGATGTTAAAGGTAAAGTGAGTCACTGTCACAAAATATGGGGGCAGGGGGGGTGCGCACACACAAACACAAACCTGCCTTTACAGACACAGATAGAAGCAGATAGATGCCGTGAACTGGGCTGGACTGGACTAGTTGTTATGGTACGGCAGGGGAAAACATTTCCCATCTGATGTTATCGGCCTGCCGCTGCGACGTCCACCCATTTCCTCTCTAAACAAAACAAAAGACCCAGCTTCCTCAAATGCTGTCTTCTCTAAATACATCAGATACCAGCATGTTAATGTTCGTATGTATTTCATGACTTCGATGTTAATGAACTCAATGTTAATACACTGGAAATTTGAGCTATTAAAAGGTACAGTAGAAAACTTTCTGCGCCATCAGAAAAGAAGTAAAATGTTGGTTCCGCCCTCCTCTGTATCATTTTGTACAGTGGCTTCTCTGTTACCCATTAGTATGAATTGCCCTCTAGCTTGAAGTTGTGGCTACTGGTGCCTGTAAAGCCACCACAGGCATTAACAAGGAAGTGATGAACGCAGCTAACAGTCATGTTTAATAAGTATAGTCACATTTCTCTCCTCTGCACTGACTCTTTGATTTTTGCTGTTTCTGCAAATTCCCTCCACGTGTTGAGCACAAGTTACAGGTGGAAACACTCATTCAGCAGAAGCTTACATCAAATGTTTATGGTCTAATACAGTGTATACCAATTTTAAAGTGATCAAGGAGACTGATAATAATTGCAGCATCATGTTGCATTAGAATCGTAGCTCGGTGCAGTGACAGTCATCATTAGTTTCTTGACAAACCTGTTATCAAACTACACTTCCTTCATTACAAATTAAGTGTGGTGAAGAGAAACCGGTTGATCATATGTAATTTGTGGGTTTGTAGTAAGAAATCAGTTCCTGGCAGATAAATCTCTGATGCTCTCTAAAGCACAGCACTAACCTCTAGCTACAGTTTGCTGACTGAATCTTTGAACCATACTCAGCCCTTACTCACGTGTAATTCTACATCCCGTCCCCTCTCAATCACTGACCTATAATTAGATACTGATCCTTTTGTGTTTGAGGCTGGAGACATGGTGATTTAGGTCACATTGCGGCAACAGAGAAGCCCACAGCAGAATTTCACTGTTGTAAGGCAAACTGGCACTTTTTCGGCATCAGCCTCTGACCTCCAGCACTTCATTGAAGTCCTTTTTTTAAAATTTGTTGCTCTCTGCTCAAAAGAGCCTTTGTTTTCTTCTCTGCACGCAATGGTTACTCCCGGAGAAGAGGAGAATCAATCATCCCCCCCATCCAATTTCACACATGACAAAGCCTCTGTAGCGCAGTCCATTTTGTTTAGAGGAGAAAGTGCGTCTTGTCTCGATGTGACCTGTGGAAATGTTGTTTATTTGCTGGAATCATTTTTGCTCTCAAAATTGGAAAGGGAAATAAAGAAGCACTGGTGCACACACGCTTACTACACAAATTGAAAGAGAAACGTGATTTAAAAGGCCCAGCATTAGATTTTGTCGCTGTCACACCACTCTCGTCTTATCTTTTTTTCTGTAATTGTATGGTGAGATAAATCAAAAGAAGTAATCTAATAAGTGGATATTTTGCCCTGAATAACAGCTTGAAAATTAGTGTGTGCTGTTTCTGAATGAGATGTGTGCGACCAGGTGGTTTGGTGAGCTTGACTAATCAGTTGTTCTGTCTCTTGCAGTTGGACCAGCTGGTGGTGGATGCTGCCAAAGAGAAGAGAGACATGGAGCAAAAACACTCCACCATCCAGCAAAAGGTGCACACACACTCACAAAAGCATGGTCCCATCTTCCCTCGGTTTGAAACACAAATGTACAAAACAAGTTAAACAAAGTAAAGTAACATTCAATTCAGAATTTTAGCTCTTGGCACACAAATTACAATACATATACATATACATAATTTAGCTGCACAGTTGTGAATAAAAATAATGAATGAACACTTTATTCTCCTTGCTTCTGCCCAGCAACCTGAAAAACACAGCAACATAAACACTTACTCAATGTGTGCTCAACAAGGTCAAGCTACTCTGAGCCACGGCTTCTCTTGTGTGTGTAGTAATTTTATGGCCGTTTAGATCCTCTTGCCTTTAGTCACAAAGCCTGTCTTATTGCACTCAGGCCTCCTCCCATTAAAAGTAAACCCACAGCGCTCTGCCGGGATCTTGCAAGGACTTCACTTTTTATCCACCCTGGTCACAACCTCCCTCACCGCCACCACAGTTCACCTGCACTGAACTCTCTGAATGCTTAACAGCTCAAAGCTAAAATACTGCGAGCTTCTGCTGGACAGGCACTCTGTTATTATATTAGAATTCTAAAGAGAAATCAATTATTTCCAATTCAGACACATCGAAAGTAATTGATAATTCGCCCAAAGGAGCCGTCATATAAAGCTACTGATTTAATTTACTTTACATTTGTCATTTGAGTGAATGGAGGTTGTACTCCACCCTCAGGTGTAAGGTGATCCCGATGGATGATCTCATCCACACGCCCATGCATTATTGACGGCTGACGGAAACCCATTTCCAAACAAACAAGATTGGGTTTCAGCATGCTCCAGTCTCTGTCCAGCACCCCTGCTAACCATAATATGACGACAATGAGTCACACTTTTTAATAAATCTGCTTCCACAAGTGTCCACCAGAAGTTTTGGCAAGAAATGGCAAATACACAATAGAAGAAACAGGATACTGTCAGAGCATCTTTTTGCCCCTACAGTTAATTTCATTCACATTTCCTAGTTATTTATAGGCATTTTTGTCATGAGCTTATGTTCATTTTTTACACCAATCTCTTTGGAACTTAATGAACCCTCAACAGAATGAAAGTTAAACAGGATGTGGATTGTCATGTCACAACATGTAGTGGTGGTAAATTGCCCTTAGCTTTAATTGTACATCACACAACATCATTAACTCCAGACAACATCTGCCAGAGCTTCACCCAGCTGTTATCTGCTGGGCTTCTGTTAATTCATCTGCCTCCGTCAGTGACATTGATTTCAGTCTCTGGCTGTGCGCAAGTAGTACTTCTTATCACATGTCTTTCTTTTTTTCTTTACTTTCTGTCCGTTTCTTTCCAATTTTTTTGCCTCCGTCTCCTCCCCCTAAATATTTCTTTTGTCCTGTCCTCTTTCTCTCCCTTCCCTCGTGCTCGGTCAGTGATGGTACGTGTGCCAACTTCCGCTTGTCCTTGACCACCTATCCTCCACCTCCCCTCCCTCAATTTATTTTGATGCTATTTTTATGTTGTCGCGCTCCCACTGCGCTCTCTCTCTCTCTTGTCTAGCTGTTTGTACACAGACACTCCTAACCAACTGTCTCCTCTTTTCTTCTTCTGCCCTTTTCCCCCCTCTCTCCTTCTTCTTCTGCTCACTTCAGGCTGCTCTGCAGGTAAGCTGTCTTACTCTTCCTTTTTCTCCCCCTTACTGTCGTTCCTGTGTCATGTCTGCATGGTTGGATAGATACTGTACTCTTTGCTCTCTGCTCTAACTCTACTTCTGCAGCTCTCAACATTTGTAGGAGAACAATTGGGGTAGTGCATCACCAGATTAAACTGGCAACATGCCTGGCATGATACCAGTTGACAGATTTAACTTGTCATGTGTGTCCTTGTGCCTTTTGCAGTTTGTGTATGCTGCTGCTTAAGTCAGCCTCAATTTGATTAATCAAATTAAGACTGTTTTGATATCATTATGCCTCAGTGCACATGACTTTCCTTTCCTCACTGTATTCATGGTGCTTGTTTTGTGCTCAGTTGGATTCAGTTATTCACAGTTGTTAAGCTAACTAAAGTATATTTGGAACAGGCTTACTTACAAGAGGGAAGGTCTTTATCACATTTCCTTTAAGTAATCTTGCAAAAGTTTCCAGTTTACTGAACCATGTTGGTATAAGTAGAAGTGCAATGGAAAAGCAGTGTATTATACTGGCATATTTATTAATTTATTTGTTTTATTTGGAAATAGGACAAAAAGCAACATTTGCTGTTGTGATGATTTGGTAACACTTTACAATGACTTGTAAAGGTATATGACTTGTGATGTACAGCACAACGGTGGCGTATCACTTAATGAAATAGCCCAAACATTAATATTTTCTCAGCGTTGCAGGCCAAAGTGCACAAATGTTATTTAATTTGATATTAGGCTCACAGTCTTCCCCATGCTGACGATTCAGCAGGTTGCATATCTGTATGTAGACATCTCTGGCCTTAAAGACAGCTTCTTTAACCCATCATGCTGCAACAGACCCTACAATGCTAGTTTAATAAACTATATTTAGTATAAACTCATCTAATGATGTGCATTGCCCTTAGTGAGCATTAACATAACAGACTTGTTATGTCTCTGATGTCTCCTCTTGCCTTTGTAGTTTCGAGTGATGATCGAGTGATGCAGGTTGTTTTCTTGTGGGGCTGTCCTCATCACATGCCAGTGTTGTGAAACTCCACTGGATAGAGAATGTGTCTTTTTTTTACCTCATTATGAGCCCGAATGTGTGTTTTGAAAGCAAGAAGTCTTGTAATGGAATTGGTGATTGTTGGTACTGACTGAGTGACCATATCAACTCCCCATCATTTAATTATGTGTATTTATTGTGTTGTCTGTCACTTCACACTAAAACCTTTACTCACCGCCCCTTTGTAGGCTAGTTTTATCTCTGTCTTTTCATTCCTGTCCACATTATTTGTGCTTACACGTAAACCCTTCCCATTATCATTGTATTGATTAAACCTCCCATCCTCATGGGAGCTGAAGGGGGTCCTGAGGTTGTGTTTAGTATGCTTTGTGTATGCCTGTGTGCATTATTCAGCAGCGGCAGTGTGACCACAGGAGCATGACAGTGTCACAGTGGTTCTACAGGAGAGAGAGGGGCTGCTGACTTAAAGATTTTCTGTCTTATCTCTTAAAGAAACCAAACACATGTCACTGGTTTTGCAACAGCTGTGGTTTTAAAATGGTCTGATTGTTTTTTATGTGTGAATAAGCCAGAGTCCCTTAACATGCATACATACATACTAAATGCTTATTTTATGTTAAAGGATGAATGTTAAAAGAATTCAGGATTGGTTACTTTAGTAACACACACACACAAGGGAGATGAGAGAGTGAGGGGAAAAGCTGAGTGCACGTCTGTTAAACTGAAGTCAGTATAAATGTTTGATGCCTGAGCTCCTCTGTGCAGTCTACTTGATTATTCTAACTCAGCAGTCACACGAGCAACACACACACACACATACACACACACAACACAGGTGACCTTCGCTTAGGCCTCAGGAGGCGGAGCAGCAGAGTCTGTGACGAAACTTTTGATAGACACACACAGCTGAGGAGGAGGTGAGAGACAAGTCACGCTGCTTAATAGTACCAGACTGGCACTGAGATGCTGCACAGGTAGACTTTGAGATAAAAAAGATTCATTGGCCTCACGGGGGAAACATTCACACACACATTAAGTGGCACACACTCCGTAAAATTGATGAAAATGAAGATTTTCAGCCGTTTCCACTACGTTTGGTATCTGGTGAGTGCAACCTAGATGAAGAGTAGGAATGTGTGTGTGTCCATGCACGCGGCAGTGTCTATGTTTCTATGTGTTTATGTTTAAGCTTTCTTAGCTTGAATGTGTCTTTATTTATTTTGGCATATCCATGATATCTAAAATTCTTCTGTTAGCGTCAGGAAAATACACATTTCTTTTCTCTGTGTGTCATTCTCTTGCTGCGTGTGACTTTTTAGGAGGTGACAGAGCTCGACTCTTTACCAGACTACCGCAACTTTTGTGCTTGGAGGTCGACCTCCGTACGTAGAGTCACTGCATCGATTTCTATCTGACTTCCGTTTTGTAACCCTAGCTATGCCCTGTCTTTCATCTCCTCTCCTCTCCTTTCCTGCTCATTTTAAGAGACTGCATTGAAGTGTTTGTGTTGATGTTTGCACCTTCATCAGTTTCTTCATTTTAGAGTGTCACACATGCATAAGTCTTGATGTGTCCTGATTATGCAGCATGCGTTATTTTGATGCCTTATTATTGGTGCTAGTGTCCACTACAGTGAACTCAGGCTGTTGGTTTGATGTTAATGAGTGGTTTGCAGCTGATTGTCACTTTTTGACTGTTCAGATAATAAATGAACATATCTCTGTTGTCAGATGAAAACCTTGCATCTCTAAAATGCTTCAGGAACTAAGAACAACAGCCTTGCTTATAGTTCTACCACTACCTGTTTTTGAATGTATGTAACAGGGTTAAAAATTAGTTCCCCAGCCCTAAGTGGTCACAGAAGTTTCTCAACACGGAGTTGAAACAAGAGTAACAGAAAGGTTTTCACATGACAGCAACAGTGATGCACTACATGCATTTCATACTTTGGCCTAAGTCTTAATTAGGGACTGTTGATCATATAGTGTTTGCTTGTGTGTGTGCATGTGTGAGCCAATGCACACATGGATCAAAGTGGTCAGTGTCACTGTCATGATTTCCCTGGTGTAAGCTGAATTTAAGGGCAGTTATTTTTCTGTACATTGTAGTAATTTTGTCTCACCTCTAGGAAGAGGTGATTTGTTGAATGCCTGAACTGGTTTTCCATCTCTCCATCCTCTTCCTATTCAGAAGCTTAATACAGATACATTTTGTTCCACTTGTGCGCCTAAAATAACCTCACTTGTCCCAGTGTATGTCATGCAGGAAAATTGTATTAACCTCTGTGTGTGTGTGTGTGTGTGTGTGTGTGTGTGTGTGTGTGTGTGTGTGTGTGTGTCCATCTGATACACCTTGGTATCATAGGGCAGAGGGGTTTAATTCATTAAGCTTTTGCTCAGGTTACATTTACAAACCTTGGCAATGAAAGGGGATGTGCATATGCAAACAGACAATGTGCAGTCATGCACTGTCAATCAAACAATCAATCAGTCAAACTTTCAGAGTGCTTTACAGATGACTGATTGAATAATAAGACAGAACAAATGTGACAGTTAAAACTATTTGAATATAATTTGAGACTAATGCAAAAAAAGAGATGTAGTGAATTTAAGATAATGAATAAATGAATCATACAATAACAAAAACCATTAGAAGTAAGGCGATGAGTCACACGGTGATCACACTCCTACATCAAACACACATACAGTATATAAATGTGTTTGGTGGAACTCTTGGTTAGGTCTGTGTTTTAGTCTGCAACATGTAGACCAGAAGTTGTCTCAAATCTGATTTGTTCTTATGGGCACATGCCAAACTGAAAGCTTGTTGAGTATAGTTACATGTACAGTAAAGATAAGAAGACAGGCTTGAGAATACCGAGGGCAGAGTTAAGAAATTTTATTTGCAAGCAGGGTTGGAAACAAACAGAGAAACGTCTATAACAAGACAGGAGCAGATGGAATGAGAGAGAGGGAGTCAAAATATACGTGGAGTGTATAAACTCCTTTCCTTTTATAGTTTCCTCCACTGAGAAGCATGGCTACTGTCCAGGAAATAAACAGGAGGTAGCAGTCACCGCCTGCCGAATACCTGAGGTCATTTCCACTCAGCACTCAGATTTATCAATGTTGACATATTTTACTTGCTTAGTTTGCTGCCTTGGAGTTTGTCTGTGGTAAAATTTTATCTATTTATAGTCTTCTCTGTGTTTTGGTGACAACCTAAAAGTAGTTTGAAAACATCAGACATTTGCTGCCTTTATGGTAACCTCAGAAGTAGTCGATTTTACTGTATAAATCATAAATATTTGCCTGATAAACTCAGATCTAGCAACTGTATACAGTATATCGTTGATGTGAAGAGGCAGGCAGAGGAATAAATAAATGCTGCACTAAAGGTTTGGTTTGTTTTCAGTTAATTCTTGTGACTTTACAACCTTTTACAACAGAGAAGATGATTCCCCAGCTCGTTACAGTAACAGACCTGGATATCAAGCTGTAATTGGTTGTGGAGACTATGTGTAAATTGACTCCACAAAGACACACACACACACACACACACACACACACACACACGCATGAGTCATAGTGTTCAATGCCACTTGAAACTGAGAAAGCTGGGAGGGCGTTAGGAAAGTGTAGCAGTAGCTCAGGTAGTTAAACATAGACTGACCATAGGAACAGGCCCATGACAACACAGCAGTTTGAGTTACAGTAGAAGAAGAGTCAGCGAAAGCTGTATGAAAGCTCAGCTTGGCAGCTGTACCGGCAGATGTACCTGGGCCTGGATCAACAAATCAGTTTGCAATCATACTTGCACCCAGTACGAAGCAATGCTGAGTATGTGATATCAGACTGTAACCACTTACTTTATTTACTTGATTGTTTTCTTTCTTGCACACAAACAAAAACAATGTTGAATGTACTTACTGCTGGCTCTGTATTATCAGCTAATTTTTGGTATTTGTTAAGTTCCCTCATCATTTCAGTTTATCACATTTTCACTTCAGAGAAAGAAAGGAAATGTGAATGAAGCAGAGTAGACCAAGTAAAACAGTTTGAAGCCTTGAGGCAAATCTCAGTGATGTGGAGCCTTCCATTAGGGACCTTCCAGTATTTTGTTAGATATAAATCAAACCATCTCTTTCAGGCAGTACATTGGTTGTCACAGATGATTACTGTGTAGGCATAAGCTGTGGCTGTTGTTTCTGTTTTGTCTGGTTCATGGTGTGAAACGTCAGTCTGGTCAGCCTGAGCAGTGGCTGTGCTGCTCTGTACAAGGTCAATTAGCTCAAGTGGAACTAATTAGTCCACATTTGTGACTTTGGGAAAGGCACAGAGTCACTCCTCACCTCATTTGCACCAAAGGATAATGTGGCAGAAAATATATTAACACCATAAATTTTGCCTTCTTTTCCGTCCTTTCCATCTTTTTTTCCAGGATTTCTCGAATGACGACACCAAGCTGGAGTACAATGTGGACGCAGACAACGGCATCGCCATGGAGGGTTATCTCTTTAAGAGGGCCAGCAACGCCTTCAAGACGTGGAATAGGTACAGCTGGCACACTTCAATTAGCAATTTTATGAATGCCTTAAATTCAATTTAATGATAAAGAATAGCTGGTGTGAGCTAATTATGGATTTAAGGGGGCAAGCACTGTCATCAGAATTTAGAGTAGCGATATGAAAGCTGCTTTACATTTTAATGCCCAAGGGTTAGATTAAAGTTTTTTTATCATGGCTACAAGAATATAATTGTACAGTTCTCCAAAATGCACATATAGGTTTTTTAGAACACCATAGTTTACTGTGTTTAAATGCACTCTGTTCTAACATGAGCTGACACACAGTCAGTAAATCAATTTATCTACTCATCAGCTCTCTCTCTCTCTCTGTATTTCCATTGCTGTCATCCAGACTAAAAGGATGTCAAAGCGTGTTATTTTAGGACAGCATGTGACTTTGTTTTTTAATAAACTCATGATCTCCTTTCAGGCGTTGGTTCTCCATCCAAAACAATCAGCTAGTTTACCAGAAGAAATTTAAGGTATGTCAAGTGACTCCCTGAACACCAGCCAGGATCAAATATGCATGTGTTTGACTTCCAGCACAAATACCCCTCTCATGTATTTTTAATGGGATGCCGTAGCCTCACTTTAGAGCAGTAGTAACCAGTTCAAAACAAACATTCAGTATAGGACAAACTGCAGCTGTATGTGAAGATGTATTTCTGTCTGAAGCAGTTTACTAAGATGCAGCAATTGTACAGCTATAGTCATTGCTCTATTTCTCAACAGTTATTTATTTGTGTTCTATAACACTCAAGAAAGGATTGTGTGTAGTACTTTATCACCCAAGCCAAATATCATTTTTGCGGCTTTGTTAGACTCGCTTTCTCTAGTAGTAACATCTTTCATGAAGCAGACATCTAAACACAACTAGTTTATTCAGTAAAACGCGTGGGAAATCTACACTGTGAAACATTTTCTCTGTGTCCTCAGAGCAAGATAACCACAGTGACTTGTGATATTGTCACCAAAGTTAGAGACAAACACGTAATGACTGTTTGACAAGATGAATTGGTCCACATTAGATGTGGACAGTTTCAATGCATTTTTGTCAGTGGGCCGGTTTTAAATACTGCATGGGATAAATAGGTACTGTTGCAAAAGAAGTAAACAATGTGTTGATTAGAAAATCTTTGTGCTCCATTGGTATGTTTTGTGTTACTAAACCTGTTTTTACCATCCCCTCAGGACAACCCTACAGTGGTGGTAGAGGACCTTAGGCTATGTACAGTCAAACACTGTGAAGACATAGAGCGTCGCTTCTGTTTCGAAGTGGTGTCACCCACCAAGTAAGTTTGAGTCACTGAAATATATCAGTCTAATGAGCATAGCAATATGTAACAAGTAGTGTACCCACCTCCTACCACATGCACACATAGACACATGTTAGGCTGACAGCAGTGGTGTGATGTCTCTCTGCCCCAACAGGAGCTGTATGATGCAGGCAGACTCAGAGAAGTTGCGACAGGCCTGGATCAAAGCCGTCCAAAACAGCATCGCCACCGCCTTCCGCGACAAGGGAGATGATGGCGAGGTAAAAAAAAAAAAAAAAATCAAACTCGGTCAGGCTGATGGAAGAGATGAGGTTGAGATAATTCACACAAACAAATAAATTACATAAGCAATGCATACAGAGAAAGATACACAGTCATTGAACCCTTAACAAACAACCTACACACTGAAGTGCCAGTAAAATGTAAAAAGACAGCCTATGCCTTTACACTTTTAATTCTGTTTTATGATTTATTTATCTTCCTTTGTTACATAATCTTGCATTTAAACACTCATTAATGTAGATTTATGTATATAACACTGACTTGCTATACTTTTGCTTACCTTAAATGTATCTGTTTAGTTGTCTTCCCTTTAGTTTCCTCTAAATGTTTGCTTCTCAAAATTACCCCTCAAGGATATTTTAATTTCATCCTATCCCATTTTAGTAAATCGCCACTTCTTCTCTTGGATGACTGTGTATATCTTCCACCTCTCATCATTTTAGAAGCTGGACAGGAAGTCGTCCACGTCGACGGGGAGTCTGGACTCTGGTGGAGAGCCGAAGGAGAGGTCACTGAAAGGAGAGAGTGCCCTGCAGAAGGTCCTGGCCATCCCAGGTAATGCCTGTTGCTGCGACTGCGGCCAACCAGATCCTCGCTGGGCCAGCATCAATCTGGGCATCACCCTTTGTATACAGTGCTCTGGCATTCACAGGTAAAGTACTGTGTCTAATAATGTTTTAATCAGTTTTCATACTGACGTCATAAATGGCTAGGCACATAAAAATGGCAGCAAAATAATAAAGAACCGTGAGGGAAGATTAATAGAAAATCAAACAAAAAAGAAAAGGAAAATCACAAAGGAAGTCTATACTTAAATAACTTATATATTGAAGTGTAAGTTTAAAGAGGTATATTTCTAGAGAGGAAAAACTTATAATAACCTCTAATAACCTCAAGGAATTAATATCAGCTCAGTTTATTTATTTATTCATCACTTTGCAGGAATACAGTCCATTTTGAGTTCATTTTAGTCGCCTCAGTTATGGAAAATCTTGTACATCAGGGCCATGGTGTGAGAGTATCATGTACAAAATGTTTTGGTCTTATGGGAATTTTGAAATGTAAACACACTGATATGAACACCCAGCCTGCTTGGGATGTTGTAACAACATTTAATTACTTAGTATGGTGAAATATTTCATTATTATTCAAGCCAAATTTTGATTTACACAGAAGTGTCCAGGTCAGACCCCTTGTTTTCCTTGTGAAGCAGTAATGACCTGGGATTCAGGCTGTCTTCCTCAGTACAATCTAAAAAAGCAACCCAGTTTACTTTTTAGGATTTGTAAAGTGAACCAGAATGGGTTGAAAAAAATTGAACTTGTACCTCAATTTGACATCTGTAAATCGCTGTTATGTTTTTTTAAACAATTTTAAGATATGTGTGTATTACACAGAAAAAGGCATTGTTTTATCCAAGTATTGGACATTTAAAAGTTCATTGATGAAAAGAACTCCAGGGTTCTTGTGATGAATCCTGGTAAATTTGTAAATATGCTGTGCTCCACCTTGTGGCCAAAATCAAAATTACATTTGTGTTGAAAAGCGTTGACTTTACAGCATTTATCCTTTTAGCTCACTCACAATTAATAAAATAATTCTATATGTGTGTTTTTTTTAATGATTCCTCCATCTGCAGGAGCCTTGGGGTGCATTTCTCTAAGGTTCGGTCTCTGACTTTGGATACATGGGAACCAGAGCTACTTAAGGTTAGTAAGGAAAGGCTGGATTGGACAATCACTGTGTGATCCATTTAGCAGGTATAACTGTAGTTGAGTTATATGTTCTGCTTCCCGGTTGATTGTTCAGCTGTGCTAACTAATTTTTTTCTTCACAGTTGATGTGTGAACTGGGGAATGGAGTGATCAACCAGATCTATGAGGCTCGGCGAGAGGAGCTAGGAGCCAGAAAACCACAGCCAGGAGACCCGAGGTACAGTAGTAGTAGAAAGCATATCGGTATTTTCAGATAAAGAAATTTGACTGATCTCATTGTGCTGGCATACACTTTCTGCATCAAACCTGGTGTGAGTAGATAAACGGTAGTAAAAATTTACCAGTGGAAGGCTGAAGGCCATTTCTCATCTTACTCACAAACAAAACCCTTTGCCTCTTGTTCCTACTAGACATGAGGTAGAGGCCTACATCAAAGCTAAATACGTGGACCGTCGGTTTGTTCGCCAGCCATCAGACGAAGAGCTTCGCAACAAAGTGGTTTCACTGAGCAAACAGGAGAAGAGGCTAAGCAGCAGCTCTGAGCACCTGCCCCCAAGACCGCCTCCGCCTACCCCCAAACTCCGACCCGGTTCAAATGCCTCCGGACAGACAGGTCAGTACAAAAATGAATGTAAAACTCAACTTTTGACCCAAGAGTTTTTGTAATCTTTCCCTCATTTTGAAACTTATGAATAACAAACAGTTAACTGGATCAAATTGACAACAAAACCCATTCAAAGATACTCATCCAAGTGTATGGCAATGAAACAAGTGATTACAACCACTGTGTACTGGATTGTAGCTGGGTGGTAGTTTTTGCCTCTTGGGTTGAGCTCACATCTTCCCTAATCCTTCAAAACACAGTAATTGTTTTCTCATGTATGGATGAAGAATAGTATTTTAAAAGTCTTAAGTTCTAAATTAGGATCTCTTATGTGTGAGATAGATTTTTTCTTTTTCTTTTTCTCAATAAATCCTCTTTAACTTCTTCTAAATTTCTGATCTTCTCAAGCCTGAATTACCTGGTTATGAAACAAATACAATAGGATTTTTTGTTTGAATGTTTCTAACTTTCACTGCCTCTTCAGAAACAAAATTACACTGCATCAAAAGGGCAAAGCCAGTGTCATTGTGACTACGGCCACCTTTTCTGTATGCGCTGTGGGAATTTTTGCACTGCTGTGAAGAAGTGTCCACCCATTGGCATACTGTATGTTCTTTGTCAACAGCGTATGTCTAAGCCTTCTTTGCCTCCCATTGCTTCTCGTAGTCTGTCTCTTCCAGTGTCAGTCGAGCTGATAGTCTAACTATCTGTGCTTTCACCCTGCTCTTCTCTCTCTCTCTCTCTCTCTCTCTCTCCTCTTCCTCAAATTCTTTTTTTTTTTTTTCAAACTCTCTCTTTTCCTTCCTCTCCTGGCTGTTTTGTGCTCCCGGACTAACCCCCTGCTCTCACCGCCTACCCCAAAAACCCTCCCAACCCCTCTACTCTGACACTCAATTCACACCCTTCGCCCTCCAATTTCCCAAACTCCCATCATCCCTTGCGTAGCTGTTGCCAGCGGCTTGGAGGCTCGCCGCGACTCTCTCTTCTGTCCTGATGAGCTTGACTCGCTCTTCTCCTACTTTGACACTTCCTCCAAGCTCAGGAGCAGTAAGTACTAAATGCTTAGTGTTTCGCTTGCTTCTCCACACCCTCTCTCCATCCGTGTTCACTGCTTTTGGGGCTGTGGACTAACAACCCTCCATCTTCTCCTCTGTCCCCACCCCACCCCCACTCCCCATCCAGACCATCCTAATGGACCATCCTGTCATGTTAAGAGCATTGCAGAGCATACCATGTTTTGTTTTTCCTGGGTTGCTAGGGAGTGTTTCTCTCACACATGGTTTTGGTCAGTGTCTGGTATTTGCAGTTGTATTTGTCTCATCATATTTTTGGTATTTAAGGACCAGAAACGTAAGGTGATGGTGAGGATCTGTCATTCATCTCTATTTCTGTTGACTGCAGCTGGGGACTTGTGTGAACACTTACTGTGCAAAATATTAGGATCACCTGTTGTTTCTTGTGATTAGAGTGGAAAAAATAAGTAATGTCAAAATCTAGTAGATGTTGAAATTCTGTTTTGGATCCAAAAAAAACGAAATGCCTTTAAATGATGGCTGACTGACGAGGCTGTGTGTGTGACGAGCTAAAATATTTTTTCCTTCCACCACCAAAACAACCAGCAGGAAGGTGTTCCTCTTATTTTATACACACGGTGAAAGGCATCAGTGTGTTGTTCTACAAAAAGTGACCTGGACTCTTTGCTTTACAGTAAAAAGTGCAGACAGTGGCATCCAAAACAGTGCTGATGGAAGCAGGGAAATGCTGGCCACCACCCCCTCCAATAACAGCCTGGCAGATGCAGGTGAGACACACAAACACACATACACACCTCTGTCAGCACACTGACATCCACACCGACCTAAATTAAGAGTGACCGCAGTAATACATGAGAGGAATGCTGTAAAGTTGCAAGGCATTAGTATTTTCTTAAACCACAGCTGTACTGCTAGTCTGCCAGAGGGAAACTGTTTCTGCCCGTGTAAGGCATATAATCTTTCTTCCTGTTTCTCAGATGCTGCTGAGTCTCCGCCCATGCCAATGCCTGCCACACTGCCTCCTCCGTCACCCTGCAAGGAGGTGGTTTTCTATGAGCCCAAGGAGTACAGCCCAGGCCTGCAGCTCTACTGGGCGTCATGTGCCCGCAGCCTGCCGGACATGGCGGAGGCACTGGCCCACGGAGCCGAGGTCAACTGGGTCAATACAGAGGATGACAAGAGGACGCCGCTCATCATGGCGGTGCAGGGTGTACGTACCACTACATAATTCAGTCAATCAGCAGCGCCGTTTACCATCTTGATTATGATTAAAACACAGTACAACACAATAAATTTCACTTGACTGCAATCCAATGTGTCGTATCAACGTTCAATTTCAGGGCTCACTGGTCACGTGTGAGTTTTTGCTTCAAAATTCAGCTAATGTGAACCAGCAGGATGCTCAGGGCCGGGGACCCCTCCACCACGCAACCATGCTGGGTCACACAGGGTTTGTTTCCACACCTGTCTACCATCACCACTACAGAAGCCTGTTATTCAGAGAATATATTGATAAGGCATTTTTTGTGTGAGTGTTACACAACTCAGATTGTGTTTGATTTGTTTGTTTGTTTGATCTTTGTTTCAGGCAAGTGTGTTTGTTCTTAAAACGAGGAGCAAATCAAAATGCTGCTGACATTGATGAGAAAACACCCCTGACCATAGCGGTGGAAGCAGCCAACGCAGACATTGTCACACTGTAAGTGCCATCCCTATTATCTTTACTAGTAGTTATTATTTTCTTTATTTTATGCTGGAAAAGTGTCTTAGCATTCACACTATTAAACACAGCCAATCAGCACAACTACCATCTACCTTTCCCCCAGTGAATAGCCCCCTTGGACACATTGTGGTTTTGCTACGTGTCAGACACTGACCACAGATAGTAATATTTTGTTAAATTCTAACACTTCTCCATGTGGTAAGGCTTATGAAAAACTTTAAAAAGCTTGGTAAAACTTAAACAAAATACTGTTTACAAAATATATTGATCATCTGGCTCTGGTGGTTTTATTATAAGCTGAAAAAACCGAGAAGCTTCTATCAAAACTTAGTCCAGCATGCAGTCATCATGGAGTGAAATATTTTGGCCACAAGATGTCACCACTTCATCAGAAGTAGAGAAAAAAAATTCAAACCACCTCTTTTTCTTGTAACAGTGGCCCATTACTCAGAAATAAAATATCAGGCTTTTATTTGCCAGCCGGAGCTAAGTATGTATATTTTCATGGATTAGAAATATGTCTGGCTTGTCTGAGAAATGAGCTTAAGGAAAGGAAAAACAGAGCTCAAACCATGTAATAGAAAGTAAGAGTTTGATGAGTAACACTTAATAGTCTCGCTGAATTTCTGTATTTCTCTCTTCACTTGCTCCCCAGGTTGCGACTGGCAAAGATGAACGAGGAGATGCGAGAGGCGGAAGGGCCCTACAGCCAGTCAGGTCAATATAACACCAACAGCCCCACCGAAATGCAGTACAGGAAGTGCATGCAGGAGTTTATTAGCCTTCAGCTGGATGAAACTTAATAACACGTCCACTGTCGTTCAGAAACAGGAGAAACGTACTGTAAAACCAGGCTGTAAATGTAAAGCCCCAGGTTTCAGAGTTGGGGTCAGTTGACTTAAACAGAGCAGATTAACAAGAGGATTGTTTAAATACCCAGATAATTCATTTTCAAGTGGTTTGATTAGAAAGTGGAGGCAACTTTGTTTAGTACAAGACCTCCAGGTTAGTTGAAGCTTGATCTGCTGGCTGTAATGATTGATTAGAGTGAACTGAGCCCAACTCTGTCTGTCTCAGTTGTGATCCTGTGTCCTGCTGTAACTCAGCCTCTATTTTAACTCCCAGCTCCCACCAGGTGCTGGGCAAACTGCACCTCGGTGTGTGGTATAGCGTCAGGTGCTAGACTGTGTTAATGTTACTGGGTTAAAGCCATCGACTCTGGACATTACTGAAGAGTTTTGTTCCAAAGTGGAACCTCCACCTTTTCAGTTAAGTGACTATTACTGATGTAGAAATATTGATAGCACAAAATTAAAAGAAACAGTGTCACTTTTTACTAGATAGTCTGTACTTCCTCCCTTTAAGTTTATATGATACTACTTTTGTTGATTCCCTCTGTTTTAGAGGTGTTCAGTGATTTATAGAAGAATTTGTTTTCATTTTTTAAATTAGTATGGTGTCTCTGCTATCAGTCACAGTATTTTTGCAAAAAAAAAAACTAGCTACCCAGTGACTGCCACCAGTATCCAGTGACACTCAGACCTCAAAGTGAAGGCAGTTTTCACTATCTGGCAATAATCGTGACTTTTGAATGACATTTTTTAAAATCATCTGAGCAGTCTGGAGAGGCATGTGTGTGTCTATAATCTGCCAAGTTTCAGTTTAAATTGACCTGTCAGAAGTATTTTATGCACATTCCTGTTGATGGTTATGCAACTACTACTGTATCCTTTCCAGTGACTGTAAGGTTTCTATTTGAAGTCTTAACCATTTTCATGGCCTGTTTACTTTTTTAAGTGTTTGTTGTCCAATCATGATGCATCTTGCTATTGTGACATGCCTGGTCAGAAAAAAATTCTATTTTACAACAGCTTTCTTTTCTAAAGATAATTCCAGGAGCCGTATAATGAGTATACATACTGTACATGTTGTAAATGATGTGCATACATACATTTCTTCATAGCCTGACAGAATAAGCAGAGTTGAGAGTGACTCTGGTTGCACTAGGGTGAGTGCCATGAGGGACACATCCTTGCTTTTCTTGTTTTGATTGTGATGTATTTACTTCCTGTTATGACAATATTGTGTCTTGGTTATTAGTCGGTTAAGTATGCTTGTTCATCGCCCATAATCATGGGAAATCCAGAATTGTAAGACGACAGGCCTTTTAGCGCCATCACGTTGATCGTCTTGAATGTTAGTGGATTTTTACTCAAATATAGACAAACCATCTAAGGATGGTACATCGTCAAGCAACAAGTGCAATAGTCTAGAAAAATATCCACATGTAACCATGTATAGCTTTTTAATCACTTGCTAGGACTAGCTTATATTTATCTTAATCGTGTGAGCTTTACAAAAAAAAGTAGATACTCACAAAGAATGTGGCAAGAGATGTGTGTGAAGCTAACTTGAGTTTTATTGTTAGCGAATGGAAAAAAAAAAAAAGTACCCCAGTTTCATCCCACATCTCCACTCCATACAGCCCCCAAATCTTTGAAGGGCACCAAAGCACTTTCATTAAATGGTCATTTCTGCTGATTCACATTGATAGAGTAGCACCCCCTGCTGGTAGCAGAACAATGTGTCATGACTTCAATTGCTGACTTGTCTGGAGATGCGCTCACTAGTTAAAATAGGGATGTCTGATTGTGTTGTGATTGCTTTTACAGGCCAAGTTTTTGTGTCCTTTAGAGTAGATACTGAGGGGTTTCTACCAAGTTCTTAGATTGTAGAGAAAAGGGACATGTGCATTTATGTGTGTTGACGATATGAGGATGGGGATATACTCAGACTTGTCGTCGCTTTGTCCAAAAATTAATGAAGCATCTTAGATTGAGGGCTAGATGTGCTGCTGCAGGTAGCTGGACTGTTATTAGCCTGTATGCTGCTTTTTTTTTAAAAAGTGTAATATCCTCTGTGGTCATTTTTCACTTTTTAAAAATAAGACAAGAATGTTGTGGACCTATGACAAGAAATTCTTTGTTCTTTTTTTATTTTTTTAGCGTGTGCAATGGTTGTGGATAGAGAATGATACAGAAACTGTTGCTGGCGGTCGTTGCCTTTAAGGTCAACAGCAGACACACCAGAGATGATCATGAGAGGAACAGAGGGAGGGTTGTATTTAGCAGAAGGAGTAGAGTCTAAAGTATGTGCTTCCAGTCACTGAATGATCCTTGCATTGTTTTGCTTTTGCGAGAGGGTTCGCCTTGTGCCAGCATCAGCTCGCCGTCCTCTTTGCTTCTCGGGGGGGGGGGGGGGGGGTCTTCTTCATCAGCGCCTCCAATCAGTTGATGAATGATGGGACTGATGAGGGATATTCAGGGGTAATGAATGTGAGGGAGAACTAACCTCATCAATCCTCCCTCCGACTTTTTGAAAATTTAAATTACAGTTCCTTCGAATCAAGTGTTTCTACCTGATTGAGTGTGTAGAAGCAGTGTAGAGAAGTGGTTCTCAGCCTGGCGGGTTGCTCTGTTACTTTTTTGTGGGACTTAAAACACTGATCTACAAAATCTGGGGGGGAAATATATATCTATATTTTTAAAACATAATGACAATTTCTTGTTATTTTCATAAATATATTTTTCTCTTTAATCAATATTTGTCTAATGTAGTCCTATAAAAATTGATTAAAACCCCAAAAATTTAAATTTTAACACTTGCAGCTTATACAGGTTGAGAACTGCTGTGCTCTGCTTTATTGCTCTCATCCATGTCTCTCTGTAAATTCACTCTCTCGGTTCTGTATTTTTGCTTTTCTTTTTCTCACTCTCCTCCCCAGAGTTTGTGCCTTTTCTTCTGTTCTTCAGTTTTCTTTGGGGTGCTGAGGCCAACACAACTGTATTTTTGTAGATAAACTCCTGCACTTTAAACACAATACAGTTGTTGACAAAAACTAATCTCTGTGGGCTCGTCTTTTCTTTTCCGAGTCGATCTCCCGGTTGCTAAACGAGGAGGCTCTCTGGCTGTTTTCACAAACATTTTGCCTTTTGCTTCTTCTGTTCTTTCCCATCTTTTCTCTGCCTCTGTGTTGATGTTGTTTCATATTTCGAGCCGGCACTCTGACAGGTATGGCTGACTTTTCTTTTTTCAATCTTGTTCTGATGACACTGTCACTGTGCATAAACCCTTCACTCTGCAGAACACTGTATTTTATCCTGCTCTACACCTGCATGATGAGGCTTAAATGAACATCCACAATACTATTTGCTCAACTTTATTTAGTTTTGATGACTTTTGTAATATTTCATTGCATTTATTTGCAGCAGGGTGGTGTAGTGAGTAGGTAGCTGATAGTGAGCACCCACCTTTCTGACATGCTCTTGTTTAAAACACTGAATTCTTCTGGGTTTTGGAAGCGGGTGGAAGGGTTGGTGGCTCATAGGGAGTTTCACTTTAAGTGTCCTTAAATGGGCCATTATATCAGCGTCTTGCCTTTTGTTAGCATCATTGTTATTTTATTCTACACAGGAAATCACAACATGCAGTTCTGCTGACTAACAGACAAATGCAAACAGCGCTAATTTTTATGTTCTATTGTTCACATTGAACATTTGTGATTTTCATAGTAACAGAGTCATAGTACTGTTATTAAATGATGCATTGTCATCATATATCCTTGTCTCTGTGCAGAGAATGTGTGTTATGTTCCTGTGCTACAGCAGGAGATAAACTTAGAGGTTTTCTCCCAGTGCTGTAATTCTGTATGGTTACTGTTATTAGGATGTATTAAATCACATAGCACATGGTGGTTCCCAACCTTTCTGGCTTGTGAGCCCCAGTTTAAAATAAAGCAATATCTACGAGTTTTACAGGCCTGAAAAAGTAAAGTGATTCATTAAAAAAAAAAAAAAAAAAAAAGTAAAAGTTAGTGGTCAGAAAAAACTAATTTTGTGTAACAGATGTTGGGAACCACTGCTCTTGTCAGCCCACTTTTTATTTTCGTTGTTGCTCATGTCTGGTGTCTTTGTCCTTCTTTGCAGGAGATGAAACCTACCAGGACATTTTCCAGGACTTCACCCACATGGCCTCCAATGACCCAGACAAGCTGAACCGCTACCAGCAGTATGACCCGCAGCGACCCTGACACTGCATGAACACAGTCTGCTAGCACTTAAAAAGATGCTGTCTCAACTCAACCCGAGAGAGACAAGGTAACATCTGCCTCCACCTGGAAAGCAACAAAATTCAGAAACATCTGGTTTAAAGCTGGTTAGTGCCACCACAGCTGGACACGTCACTATATCTTACACGACCAATGCTCCCTTTCATCAAATTAATTGTGTGATTACAGCCCCTTGTTGAAAAGTACAAGCTTTTCACTCAAGTGAAGGGGAACTTCTGTGAACGGAAAACCTCACAGTTAAAACTTTTTTTTAAACTGTGCTTCTCAATAGGACCTATTACAATAAGTGAATGGTACAGTGTTAAAGCCTTTGGAAGGATTTGCATGAGTCATTTAAAAAAAAAAATCATAATTGAACTCGGTTTGAATGTAGAGCTGCCGACAAGGCTGTCAGTTAAGTGTAATCTTTAATGTCACACTTCCTGACAAAAGACTTTTTTTTTTAAACATAAAAAAGAAGTGTGCTGCATCAGTTGTAAAGAGAGGTAAGTGCATGACAGACTGTTTAATACTCCACTTCAACTTTTAAGTGCTTCCTCTTTTCAGTAGGATTCTCTTTATGAGCATAAACATCTTTTTGTATCAAAGTTTTGTTTTATGAACTCTCTGCAGCGTATACATGGCAATATGCTTTTTACTCATTTGCACAAATCCCTTTGTCTTAAATCGCCACTGATGTTTACCAGTTTTGATGGTAAGACTTTGACGTGTTAAACAATGTACAGTGTTTATCGAAGTAAACATCTTTTTTGTTGAATAGATCATAGTTTTGTTTTTCAGGTTTTTTTTTCATTTAGATTTTTTAAATGCTTGTTATTTTTAAACATTTTCCTCTGAATGATTTTAATTTCCCATGTTTGCACCACATCAGTACTTGTGGTATGTGTCAGTGCAGCAATCAGCTCTTCAGCTTCCTGATTTTGTGGAATTAAAATAGCTTCAGTCATCTGAGGTGATAGTTCATTTGCTAATTCAGTCTCATGCTGATATGAGATTAAAAAGTTAAGATGGGGAGTTAAGAATGCTACATCAGTCTGGACCTATTGAGTATATATGTGACATTTTAATCTCATTGATTTTAGAATTGTCGATAACGGTGTATTTTTACAGGTTCATAATTTCATAACAATTTTTACTGAGATTTCCTGGAAGAAATTGTGTAATTTGGTAATAATTACAGGGAATATATGATTTCTTCCATCTAAACCCAAGTAAATGTTCATTTATTATTGGTAACTTAAAGTTACAATCCTGAAGCTTTCAGTCTTGGTTGATTTGAAAAGTGCAGTTTCATACGAAAGCAACTCTTCATCTAACAGCTCAGTGTGGCTGTTCCTACTTGTTTCATTACAAAATGGTCTGCTGACAAAATAATATTGAGAATGACTGTCTTGTTTTGTAGATGCATTTTTTGATAAACACAAATGTCGGTGACAAATACAGTGTTTCCTGTGACTGCCTCACAAAAAAGCCAACTTGTGTTTGCCCAGGTTGATGCTTTTAATGTGAAGTGGCAGCAGCAGAAAATGTTCAAGAAAGTTTAGTGAGGCTGACATCAGTGAGATGAAATTAAAACTGTAACCCTGGATTACATGCTGTATCATTTAATGGCTATAGAGGAAAAAATAACAACCATAAATAGGATCAAATATTGAGTTTTATTTCAAAAATCACAACATTCATATTTTTAACTCAGCAGACAAATCAGCTGACCGCCTGTGCACTGACTAAAAGACTTTATCCAGACATATAATTGGAATGAATGAACACTATTTCTAACATTAGAAACTTCCTAAGACATCACAAAGAAATTATTTGTAAATTATGGATACAAAAATACCATGAGTTGTCAAGCCACTGTCATTGAGCTATTAAAGAAACATTTTCACTTACAGAGTCACTCTTTATGACCTAGTTTAGACACTATTAGGCACCTTCACTGAAATGTTCAAGATCAGATATGAATTCTGCAAATTTCATGATAGTTTTGTAATGTACTGTAGAAGCTGTTATTTTCTTTATCTTCCTCTTATAAAACAGTAAAATCTTCACTGCTTTTTAACATTTACAGTATATAGCAAGACATAATATCCGCTTCAGAGGAAACCTTTGGCCAATGCAACATGGGATACAATTCTTGTACATTTTGTACAGATGCTTTTGAATTCTCCAGAGAATTGAAGTTAGAGGTACTTGAATCATTAAATAAGCTTTTGTACATGCTGTTCTTTGTATCCTTCTGTAATTTTAGCCCATTTTATATTGCCTGTCTGTATACCAATATACATGTACTGTATATTCTACCTGTAATATGTAAGGACTTCAATACATATGGACTGAGGATTCATCACTGAATGTTGATTCTTTTCTTGGTTTGTTTTGTCTCAAGATTTAATTTCAACCCATGTGCGCCATCTGGCTTCCTTTATTTCAGTACAGTAATGTATTTGTCAGAGTGGACTTGGTGTCAACTAAGTGGACTTCCACAAACTGGTATTGGACATCATAGATGGTTTTGGAGCTAGACTCACATCTAGCTCACTTCACAAGTAGCTCATGTGGTGAAAGAAAATCATTTTACTGCTCTCATAGGTTAAATTCTTTTCTTTTTTTAAAATTTGAAATCATGCATTAATCTCTAACCCAAACCACCTAACCCTAACTCCCTTATTGTAAATACAAATTTTATTGTGTGCTGCATGCATTTACCAGCCATCAGTTAGACATATTTGTTAGTGCACAGTCTCTATGTAACCAAATGATTACAACATTTTCACTCATTTCACTCATTTTCGCACAACTGTTACACAAACAATCAAAATTAAGAATATTAAACGCAGAGAAGAAACTTATAACAAAACACTCACAGTGCGCTGGTGTGAATTATGGCACAAATCAATATCTGCTTATTATTATACCTATAGTAATAATAAGTAATAAAAAGTAATAATAATAAGTATGTCTGAATGTGATATATCATCACACAGCCTTTCATGAACAGGGCAGATACAAAAAATGTGTGTAATCTTAACAAAGAGTTACATATCACAACTTGCCCACAGTTATGTAACCATAAAATGTATTAAAACCTGAAATATCATCATTGCATCACAAACAGAACAACATGACCAGCACTGCAACATCAAGACAAGTTCCAGAACTGCTAATATTACTTTGGAGACCACTGAAACACAAGATGAAGATACAGTCTTCAGTCACTAATTAAGTAACAGACGATTAAACACTGCACCTGTAAACTTTCAAAGCTCTAATATTAACCCAAACTTTGTGTTTAACCCTAAACTAACAAGGACACCATTAGTTTTTGAAATATAAAGAGGCCTTATTCATGTCGTCTTAGTACACAAATGAAGTCATGAATTTATCCCCTGTTCCAACCTTGATAAACAGCCATGGATATATTGCCCAGTCCTATTCCACCTTTAATAATTACGGCGTGTTTATTTCTGCAGCTGTTTAAATGAGAGGCATGTAGGCCAGCAGTGCCCACCACTTCAAATGAGTTATAGTCGTCTGCATGTGTGTACAGTGGGCCAATGTGTGTGTTTAGTCTGCCGCAAACTAATGTTCCGGAAAACACATTGCTTTTTTCAACAATGATAGCACGATCATAAGTCATCTCAATACTCCTGGACACACTCATGTTAAACATACAGTACACCTTCTGAAATGCTGAGGGGAGTGTCAGTGTGCTTTTACTTTTTAAAAGTAGGATGACACACAGTGACATGAATAAAAGATAGGAGCAACTTGAAATATGAAGTTCAGCTGAGACTACAGACTTTCTTTATGCACTTTACTTAATTCTCACAATGGCCTTTTTTTAAAAAAGATATTGTGACCTGAAATGCGCTTGGGACATTTTACAGTTTTACAAAAAAATACAGTCAATGCTCTGTAAACAAATTATGTAATGGCGATACAGTTCTTAAATTACCATTTGCATTTAGCATATGTGCAAATACCTGCAACAAGCCAGTACTGTCCCATTTATTGGTCTGGCTCTAATGTGAAATATTACTGTAAACAAAAGTTTAACTGCTGGACACAAGATGTCTCCTACTTCATGGAAAAGTCCACTCTCAATGTATGTGTGCAAAAGGTTTCAAGTTTCCACATCACACTGGTGTGAGACTGGCTCCAAACTAGTTATGATGACACAAAAACCAAAAAGTAAAACCAAAAATTTAAAGTGAGCGCAGAAACTCCCTCAGCAGATGAATGGGAAAATAGCCTTCTAGTGTCAAACTCTGCATGGTGAAGCTCAAACACTCAAGTACAGGAACAATAAGCAAAACACATTTTTGAGTGGAGGGGTCTTTAAATTAAAGTTTTTGTGTTGTAAGGTACTTTAACCACCTGCGTGTGCCAAATTATATGTGATCTGAGTTTTATACTATCTGAGTTTAAAGGACATCTGATGTGTGCCAGCCCTGTCCCATCCGGCTGCTGCTGTGCCCGGCTCATGGGATTTGCTCTGGGCTCGTTTCCAGGAAGTCTGCGGTTGGCTCGCCTGTGGAGAAATGAAGGGCCCCGCCGTTGGAGACGTTTCCCTCCATAAAAACACCATGTGAACAAACGCTGAGAGGGCCAAGCCCCATTAATGCCGCTCGGACTGCCAGGGACCAAACTACAGAACATATTCATTTTAACAAGTGACCGAGTCCAGTGGTGACTGAAGCCTTATTTTCTTCAAATAAAAAAAAAAAAAAAAAAAACTCCAGTCAGATGAGATCATTTCACTTACCTTCCAATGCAAATCTTCGTCTAAATTCTTTGGAGTTACGTGACGAGCTCTGATTTGCAACATACTGACAGTACAGTTAAAGGAAAATTTTAATTGTTAACACCGGATTCATAATCTACTGACTAACCTTCAGACATCTTGAAGGTATTTTTGCAGGGCTCCTGTCCAGACCTGATCGTGGTGGCTCCTTCATTCTGCCTGTTTTGACCAAGATACTCAAATAAGAAATGTTGATGAATTACAATTGTACTGATATAAAACATTTATATAAGGGAAAATGAACATTGAAGTAAGTTATGATCATGTTTTTTTTTTTCTGGAAGGTGTTGACAAAACACGCAAGTCAGTGATTCAGAACCTGATCAGTTCAAGCTTTATCTCTGCCTCTGAGGAAAGTGAAAGGCAGACTGGAGCGGCAAAAGAGAAACCCTCTTCCGGATAGAAATGCTTCTGTGTTTGTGCTACGTAGAACAATTGTGGCCTCCAAATCCTCAGCCACAAGCACTAATGTTTCCTCTGCCCATGTTCACACTGAACAGAAAGGTTCAGATTTCATATTTTGGAGCAGCCTTGTGCTGGTAATCCAAACAGTCCTGCCTGTATTCTCTAAATGCTGATGATGAATGGACAGTGGGCATGAATAGGCACAGTGTTATAAGCACACTTTAATATCCTCCACCACACTCAAGCTGACAGGGAGGGGGAAAAAGGTGGTGGCTGCTGGGGTGTTAAGACAACGTGCAGTAACGTGTTGTACCACGCACCACCCTCACCACACAGTTCTCTGGAACCATTGCTTGTTTAGTTTACATCTCCATAGCCTGCGCTCCAAGGATGGGCAGACCCAGCTGCCTCCACTCTTCCATTTTGTGGAGAATTTTTTTTGTGTTCTGTGTGAAGTCTCCCCCAGAGAGCAGCGCTCCATGCCATGGTGAGCAGTCAGCCATCAGCCTTTCCAACAGGTCTCCCCAGCTGGAGGGAAAATTAGCCTGCTGCTCCTCCACCACCAGGTCTGGTGTGCAGCTGTTCTGACACCCAGAGGACAGAAACCTTCTCTCAGCCGGCTGCAGGGAGCATTCAGCCAGAGCTCCTCTTACCCTAACAAACATCTGTACAATAGGAGGTTAAAAAGGTCAGCTACATGACCTTGGTGACTGATTACAATACATTCTTCTGCCTCAAACAATACTGGTGTGGCACTTAAGGGATAAAAGTAAAGGTTGGACAGGCCTGTAACCAGACAGCTGCCAGCCAAAACCCTGAGATCAACTGGGTGAGAGGAGTAAATTACCAACTCTCTCCTCCTTAAAAATGTACTTTAATTTACCGCAGTGAAGTTCAACACCACTGTACTTGGGGCTACAACAAACAATTCATTCTTTGGTAGCCTGTTGCAGGTTCACAAATCTTGAGGTGACGTTTTGAAATTCCAAGAGTCCAAAGCCCAAAGATATCCAGTTTACTATCACAGAAGAAGAAAAAAGCAAATATTCTCATTTGAGAAGCTGCAACCAGTGCCAATTTTTTGGCTTTTTTGCTTAAAAATTATTTAAATTATTATTTGATTGATTGAATTTTCTGTCACCTACAACCCTTAAGGATAAGCAGTATGGTTAATGGGATGGATGGATGATAATTTTCTGTCAACTGATTAATCAACTAATCATTTCAGCTCTGGTTGTAGTGGGCAGCTTGATGTCTGCAAATACAATGATTTCCATCTTAAATAGATCATTTTATAACATTTTAACTAATATTTCAGCTTCTTTGACATTACTGCAACTGTAATTTAAGATCAGGGTTGCTCAGGGATTAAATGCAGTGCTTGGACCTGCCACTTGTCCTGCTCAGCTGCTGCTGACAGATACCAGCAATGACAGAGAGCATTATATAACTCTTCAGACTGTTTTGACATCAGATCTCCTATCTGGGTTCAGAGGGGCCACGAGAACATCAACACGGTAAACTTTAGTGACTGGGGCAGGGCCGGGATTTGAGTAAACAGGCAGCTATGTGGCAAAGAGACCGGGAACTTGTTGTGTTTCCTGAGGCTGCTCATTAAGAAGGTCATTAACAGTCTGTAGTGATGCATCAGTCTTTAGTGCTACTAAAGCTACTGAATCTACTCATTGCAATCAGACGACCTCCCAAAATTTGGCACCAATTAAATGTAAACCAAAAATTGCATTTGGGTTACAACTAACTGTCATTTTCATGATTGATTTATTTGTTTATTGTTTATTTTTTTAATCAATTGTCACATCTATAAAATGTCAGAAAATAGTGAACTTCCCTCAGTCCAAGTTACTTGAAACAAGGAGTTGAAATAATGAGTTGATCAGCTAATTAGAGGTTTGACAGAAAAGTAATCATATAAAATGTCAGCTGGCCAATTGGTGTTTTTTCTGCCATTGTTGGCTTGAGTGTGTTGTCATAGGCCATGATCTTCTGGGAGGAGCACAGAGAGGCGGAGGAACAAAGTCAGAAAACAAATTTAAACCAACGTTTAAACCGTTGCCCCGGTTTATCAGTACTGTGAGAAAAATTAATTACAGAAGAAGCCTGGATGCTAAAACTAAATTTGGAGCTAATTTTTTGTCGAACACGAGTGAGGCTGGACAGTGAACACACCTGCGGCATGAAGGTAAGGCTGCTGCCTATCACAGACACCAAAATTTTGAGGTCAACTTTTCCAAAACATTAAACAAAATCTGTCAAAATCTATTTCAAATGGCATATAACACGACCCTGACTGACTTTGAGGTGAAAAATTTGGACCTGAAGTTTTTACATTTTTTGAATCCAGACGATGACCCGCCGCCTGTCGCAGTCACCAAAAACGGTGGTGTCAACTTTTTCAAAGAATTCACCAAAAACCTGTCCAAATCCACTCCAAATGGCATAAAATACTCCCAGTGAGTGGCTCTGAGGTGAAAATTTGGACCTGAAATTTTGAGGTTTTTTGGCTCCAAAGCGATGACCGCCGCTATGTGATCACCAAAAAGGTGGGTGTAACTTTTTCAAAAGAATTCACCAAAACCTGTCCAAATCCACTCCAAATGGCATAAAATACTCCCTAGTGGCTCTGAGGGCAGAAAATTTGGACCTGAAATTTTGAGGTTGCAGCTCAACGATGACCACTTCGCCTATACGCCTCACCAAGCAGTGGTGTCAACTTTTCAAAATTCACCAAAACCACCAAAACTTGTCCAAATCCATGGAAAGCCAACAAAACATACCCCAGAGTGATTTTAGTTGAGAGAAATTAGCCCTAAATTTTGTTGTTTGGCTCAAAATGTTGACCCATGCCCTATGAACATAAAATTAATAGTGTCAACTTTGTCAAAGAATTCACTCAAAACCTGTCCAAATCCACTTCAAATGACATACAACATGCCCCTGAGTAATTTTTAGGTGATAAATCTAGACCTGCAATTTGTTGTTTTGACAAAATGTTACGCCGCTATCGCAGACATCAAAAATTATGAGTGTCAACTTTGTCAAAGAATTGACTCAAAACCTGTCAATCCACTTCAAATGACGCCACAACATACTGACTAAGTTTACATACCCCTGAGTAATTTTAGGTGATAAATCTAGACCTGCAATTTGACATTTTTGGCTTGAAATATTTGACCCTTGCGCCTATACTTGAACATCAAAATTAATAATTATCAACTTTGTCAAAATTCACTCAAAACCCTATCCAAATCCACTTCAAATGACATACAACATGCCCCTGAGTAATTTTTAGGTGATAAATCTAGACCTGCAATTTTGACATTTTTGGCTCGGGAAATGTTGACCCGCCGCCTATACATGGTTATCAAAAAAGTATGGTGTCAACTTTTCAAAATTCACTCAAAACCTGTCAAATCCATGGAATGACATACAGCACTAAGGTAATTTTTGGGTGATAAATCTAGACACCAATTTTGACATTTTTGGCTCAAAATGTTGACCACCGCCTATCGCAGACATCAAAAATTGTGGTGTCAACTTTGTCAAAGAATTGACTCAAAACCTGTCCAAATCCACTTCAAATGACATACAACATGCCCCTGAGTAATTTTTAGGTGATAAATGTAGACCTGCAATTTTGACATTTTGGCTTGATGTTATTACGCCGCCTATGAACATCAAAAATTAACCAATTATCCTTTGACAAAGAATTCCCTCAAAACCTATCCAAATCCTTTAAAATGACACTTCTAGCATACCCTAGGTAATTTTGGGTGATAAATCTAGACCTGCAATTTGACATTTTGGCTGAAATGTTGACCCGCGCCCCTGTTGCAGACATCAAAAATTGTGGTGTCTTTATCAAAGAATTCATAAAGCCACCGTCGATCCACTTTAAATGACGCCTGCTTGTACTAATAAGTTTTACGCAACCCTGAGTAGTTTTGGGTGATAAATCTAGACCTGCAATTTTGACATTTTTGGCTCGGAAATGTTGTTGACCCGCCGCCTATGCAGACATCAAAAAGTGTGGTGTCAACATCAAAGAATTGACTCAAAACCTGTCAAATCCACACTTCAAATGACATACAACATACCCCTAAGAGTAATTTTAGGTGATAAATATGAGCCTGCAATTTTGACATTTTTTGGCTCAGAGAGAAATGTTGACCGCCTGTGAACATCAAAAATTAATAGTATGTCAACTTTGTCAAAGAATTCCTCAAAACCTGTCCAAATCCACTTCAAATGACACTTGCTTGTACCCTAGGTAATTTTTAGGTGATAAATGTAGACCTGCAATTTGACATTTTGGCAAGTGTGACCACTGCCGCCTATGCAGACATCAAAATTAATAATTATCAACTTTGTCAAAGAATTCTCAAAACCTGTCAAATCCACTTCAAATGACATAAAACATACTAGGTAGTTTTAGTTGAGAAATTAGCCCCTGAAATTTGTGTTTTGGCTTCAAAATGTTGACCACCGCCTGTGCAGACATCAGGGTAATTGTCAACACGTAAAATTGACTCAAAGCCTGTCCAATCCACTTCAAATGACGCCACAACATGCCCTGAGTAATTTTTAGGTGATAAATCTAGACCTGCAATTTTGACAGCATTTTTAGCTCGGAAATGTTGACCGCCGCTATGCAGACATCAAAAGTATGGTGTCAACTTTGTCAATTCACTCAAAACCTGTAAAATCCACTTCAAATGACCTTCTTATACCTGACTAAGTTTTACATACTAGGTAATTTTTTAGGTGATAAATCCAGACCTGCAATTTGTGTTTTAACAAAATGTTGACCCGCCGCCTATGCCAGACATCAAAATTAATAATTATCAGCACCTCAAGAAATTCCTCAAACCTGTCAAATCCGTACAAATGACATAAAACATGCCCTGAAGTAGTTTTTAGTTGAAATTAGCTCCTGATTTTGACATTTTTGGCTCTTGAAATGTTGACCACATACGCCTGTCATGGAACATCACAAGTTGTGGTGTCAACTTTGTGAGAATTCCTCAAAACCTGTCAAATCCTTCAAATGACGCCTGTACTATTCGTTTAGATACCCTAGGTATTAATTTTTTGGGTGATAAATCTAGACCTGCAATTTTGACATTTTGGCTCGATGTTGACCCGCCGCCTGCCATGAATAATAAAAATTATGGTGTCAACTTTAAAGAATTCACTCAAAACCTGTCAAATCCACTTCAAGGCCAACGCCTGCTTGTACCCCTGAGTAGTTTTGGTTGAGAAATTAGCCCTAAATTTTTGACATTTTGGCAAATGTTGACCCGCGCCTGTCGCGGACATCCACAAAATTGTGGGTGTCAACTGTCAAAGAATTCACTCAAAACCTGTCAAATCCGCTTCGATAACATGCCCTAGGTAATTTTGGGTGATAAATCTAGACCTGCAATTTGACATTTTTGGCTCGAAATGTTGACCCTTGCGCCTCCTTGGACATCAAAAAAAGTATAATTATCCCAACTTTATCAAAATTCACTCAAAACCTGTCAAATCCACTTCAAATGACGCCACAACATGCCCTATGGGTAATTTTTGGGTGATAAATCTAGACCTACCAATTTGACATTTTTGGCTAAAATGTTATTACGCCGCCTGTCGCAGACATCAAAATTAATAATTGTCCAGCACATCCAATTCCTCAAAACCTGTCAAATCCGCTGCGAATGACATACAACATGCCCTGAGTAATTTTGGTGATAAATCTGAGACCTACCAATTTTGACATTTTTTGGCGCAAATGTTGACCCGCCGCCTATACATGAACATCAAAAATTAATAATAATTATCCAACTTTGTCAAAATTCCTCAAACCTGTCCAATCCGCTTCAAATGACATACAACATACCCCTGAGTAGTTTTAGTTGAAATTAGCTCACAGAATTTTGGCTTGTTTTGGCTTGGAAATGTTGACCATAGCCTATAGCAGACATCAAAAATTAATAATTATCCAACTTTGTCAAAGAAATTCCTCAAAACCTGTCCAAATCACTTCAAATGACATACAACCTTTATTGGTTCCACACCCTAGGTAATTTTTGGGTGATAAATCTAGACCTGCAATTTTGACATTTTTTGGCTCAAGGAAATGTGACCCGCCGCCTGTCGCAGACATCAGGGGTAATAATTGTCAACTTTGTCAAAATTGACTCAAAACCTGTCCAAATCCATTCGTTGACATAAAACCTTGTACCCTAGTGGTTTTAGTTGAGAAATTAGCCCCTAAATTTTGACATTTTGGCTTTCGAAATGTTGACCCGCCGCCTATACATGGACATCAAAAATTAGTGTCAACTTTGTCAAAGAATTCCTCAAAACCTATCCAAATCCACTTCAAATGACGCCTAGCATGCCCTAGGTAGTTTTAGTTGAGAATTAGCCGCTAGAATTTTGACATTTTTGGCTAAGAGTATTGACCCGCCGCCTATCGCGGACATCAAAATTAATAATTATCAACTTTGTCAAAGAATTGACTCAAACCTGTCCAAATCCACTTCAAATGACATACAACATGTACTATTTCCGTTTACATACCCTAAGGTAATTTTTTTGGGTGATAAATCTGGACATGCAATTTGACATTTTGGCTCGGGAAAATGTTGACCCGCGCCGCCTGTCACTGGTATCAAAAATTAATTGTCAACTTTGTCAAAGAATTGACTCAAAACCTGTCCAAATCCACTTCAAAATGACCCTTTGTACTAGGTAATTTTGGTGATAAATCTAGACCTGCAATTTTGTGACATTTTTTTGAAACAAAATGTTGACCCGCCCGCCTGTCGCGGACATCAAAAGTATGGTGTCAACTTTGTCAAAATTCCTCAAAACCCTGTCAAATCCACTTCAAGTGACATACAACATGCCCCTAGGTAATTTTGAATAAATCTAGACCTGTTTTGACATTTTTGGCACCAAAATGTTGACCCGCCGCCACCAGACATCAAAAATTAATAGTGTCAACTTTGTCAAGAATTGACTCAAAACCTGTCCAAATCCACTTCGATGACATTAACCTTACTAGGTAATTTTAGGTGATAAATCTAGACCTGCAATTTTGACATTTTGGCAAAATGTTGACCGTAGCCTGCTCGCAGACATCAAAAAGTGTAGTGTCAACTTTGTCAAAGGAATTGGCTCAAAACCTGTCCAAATCCACTTCAAATGACGCCTGCTTGTGCCCTGATAATTTTTAGGTGATAAATCTAGACCTGCAATTTTGACATTTTGGCGCAAAATGTTGACCGCGCCGCCTGCCATGAACCAAAAATTATGGTGTCAACTTTGTCAAAATTCCTCAAAACCTGTCAAATCCACTTCAAATGACATACAACATACTGAGTAATTTTAGGTGATAAATGTAGACCTGCAATTTTGAGCATTTTGGCTCGAAATGTTGACCCGCCGCCTATCGCAGACATCAAAAATTAATAATTATCAACTTTGTCAAAGAATTCACTCAAAACCTGTCCAAATCCACTTCAAATGACGCAGAGCAGCACTAGGTAGTTTTAGTTGAAATTAAGCCCCTGAAATTTGACTTGTTTTTGGCTCAAAATGTTGACCCGCGCCTGTCGCAGACATCAAAATTAATGAGTATCAACTTTGTCAAAGGGTGACTCAAAACCTGTCAAATCCTTCAAATGACATACAACATGCCTAAGTAATTTTTAGGTGATAAATCTAGACCTGCAATTTGACATTTTTTGGCTCTAGAAATGTTGACCCGCCACCTATGGCAGACATCAAAATTAATAGTGTCAACTTTATCAAAATTCCTCAAAACCCTGTCAAAATTACTTCAAATAACATAAAACATGCCCCTATAGTAGTTTTAGTTGAAATTAGCCCTAAATTTTGACATTTTGGCTCAAAATGTTGACCCGCCGCCTGTCGCAGACATCAAAAATTAGTAAATTGTCAACTTTGTCAAAATTCACTTAAAACCCTATCAAATCCACGCTAGATGACATACAACATACTATTTCGTTTTACATAACCTGATAATTTTGGGTAATAAATCTAGACCTGCAATTTTGACATTTTGGCTCGAAATGTTGACCGCCGCCTGTCGCAGACATCAAAAATTAATAGTGTCAACGTAAAGAATTCACTCAAAACCTGTCAAATCCACTTCAAATGACACCACAACATGCTAGTAGTTTTTAGTTGAGAAATTAGCTCCACAAATTTTGACATTTTGGCTCGAAATGTTGACCGCCCGCCTGTCGCGGACATCAAAAATTATTAATTATCCTTTGTCAAGGAATTCACTCAAAACCTGTCAAATCCATAGAAATGACATAGCTTGTACTAAGGTAATTTTTAGGTGATAAATCTAGACCTGCAATTTTGACTTTTGGCGCAAAATGTTGACCGCCGCCTATACCCGGACATCAAAAATTAATTGTCAACTTTGTCAAAATTGACTCAAAACCTGTCAAATCCACTTCCAAATGACACCTGTGTACCCCTAGGTAATTTTTAGGTAGTAAATCTAGACCTACAATTTTGACATTTTTGACTCGAAATGTTGACCCGCCGCCTATACTTGAACATCAAAAATTAATAGTGTCAACTTTGTCAAAAGGTGACTCAAAACCTGTCCAAATCCACTTCAAATGACACCTGGCTTGTGCCCCTGAGTAATTTTTTAGGTGATAAATCCCGGAGCCTGCAATTTGACATTTTTGGCTCGAAATGTTGTGCCGCCTGTGAACATCAAAATTAATGGTGTCAACTTTGTCAAAGGGTGACTCAAAACCTGCTCAAATCCACGCTTCAAATGACATACAACATACTGAGTAATTTTTAGGTGATAAATCTAGACCTGCAATTTTGACATTTTGGCTCGGAAATGTTGACCGCGCCTATCGCAGACATCAAAAATTAATAATTGTCAACTTTGTCAAAGAAATTCCTCAAAACCCTGTCCAATCCACTTCAAATGACATAAAACATGCCCTAGGTAGTTTTAATTTGAGAAATTAGCCTAGAGTTTTGACATTTTTGGCTCAAAATGTTGACCCTTGCGCCTATACATAGACATCAAAATTATGGTATCAACTTTGTCGAAATTCCTCAAAACCTGTCCAAATCCACTTCCAAATGACATACAACATGCTGCCTAGGTAATTTTGGGTGATAAATCTATAGACCTGCAATTTTGACATTTTGGCTCGAAATGTTGACCCGCCACCTGTCATGGCAGACATCAAAAATTAATAATTATCCAACTTTGTCGAATTCACTCAAAACCTATCAAAATCCACTTCAAATAACATAAAAACATGCCCCTAGTAGTTTTAGTTGAAAATTAAGCCCCTGAAATTTTGACATTTTAGTAAAATATTGTCCCGCCGCCTGTCGCAGACATCAAAAATTAATAATTATCCGCTTTGTCAAAAGAATTCATAAAACTATCCAAATCCCTTCAAATGACGCTAACATGCCCCTGACTAAGTTTTACATAACCTGAGTAATTTTTGGGTGATAAATCTAGACCTGCAATTTTGACATTTTTTGGCTCGAAATGTTGACCCGCCGCCTGTCGCAGACATCAAAAGTGTAGTGTCAACTTTGTCAAAGGAATTCCTCAAACCTGTCAAATCCACTTAGGCAACATGCCCTAGGTAGTTTTAGTTGATGCGCTCCTGAAATTTTGGCATTTTTGGCTTTCCCCAAAATGTTGTGCCCCTATCGCAGACATCAAAATTATAATTATCAACTTTGTCAAAGGGTCCTCAAAACCATATCAAATCCTTCAAATGACATACAACATGCCCCTGAGTAGTTTTAGTTGAAAATTGGCCCTAAATTTTGACATTTTTGGCTCGAAATGTTGACCACGCCTGTCGCAGACATCAAAAATTAATAGTGTCAACTTTGTCAAAAGAATTCCTCAAAACCACTATCCAAATCCACTTCAAATGACATACAACATGCAGCTAATTTTAGGTGATAAATCTAGACCTACAATTTGACAGCATTTTTACAGCTTGAAATATTGACCCTTGCCGCCTATCGCAGACATCAAAAATTATGGTGTCAACTGTCCAAAATTCCTCAAAACCTATCCAAAATCCGCTTCAAATGGCCTTACAACATACTAGGTAGTTTTATTGAAATTAGCCCTAAATTTTGTATTTTTGGCTTGAAATGTTGACCGCCGCCTGTACTTGAACATCCAAAAGTATGGTGTCAACTTTTGTCAAAATTCACTCAAAACCTGTCAAATCCACTTCAAATGACGCCTGGCATGCCCTAAGGTAATTTTTGATAAATCTAGACCTGCAATTTTGACATTTTTTGGCTCGAAATGTTGACCCGCCGCCTGTCGCAGACATCAAAGTGTAATTGTCCAACTTTGTCAAAGAATTGACTCAAAACCTGTCCAAATCCACTTCAAATGACATACAACATGCCCCTGAGTAATTTTTAGGTGATAAATCTAGACCTGCAATTTTGACATTTTTTGGCTCGAAATGTTGACCGCGCCTGCCGCAGACATCAAAAATTAATAATTATCCCAGCACATCAAAGAAATTGACTCAAGCCACAGCAAATCCACACTTCAAATGACATACAACATGCCCCTAAGGTAATTTTTAGGTGATAAATCTAGACCTGCAATTTGACATTTTTGGCACAAAAATGTTGACCGCCACGCCTATACGCAGACATCAAAAAATTAATAATTATCAACTTTGTCAAAATTGACTCAAAACCTATCCAATCCACTTCAAATGACATACAACATGCCCTAGGGTAATTTTAGGTGATAAATCTAGACCTGCAATTTGTGTTTTGGCTCAAAATGTTGACCCGCCGCCTGTCATGAACATCAAAAGGTATGGTGTCAACTTTGTCAAAATTCCTCAAAACCTGTCCAAATCCTTCAAATGACATACAACATACTAGTGTAGTTTTAGTTGAGAAATTAGCTCCTAGAAATTTTGGTACGGCAAATGTTGACCATACTTCTTCATAGACATCAAAATTAATAATTATCAACTTTGTCAAAATTCTCAAAACCTGTCCAAATCCACTTCAAATGACCTTCTTGTCTTACAATAAGTTTACATACTACCCTGAGTAATTTTAGGTGATAAATCTAGTACAATTTTGGCGTTTTGGCTCGAAATGTTGTTAACTTGTGCCAGACATCAAAATTAATAGTGTCAACTTTGTCAAGGAATTCACTCAAAGCCTGTCCAAATCACTTCAAATGACGCCACAACATGCCTGAGTAGTTTAGTTGAGAAATTGGCTCCTGAAATTTTGACATTTTGGCTCGAAATGTTGACCCTTGCATATATCGCAGACATCAAAAATTAATAATTATCAACTTTCAAAATTCCTCAAAACCTGCTCAAATCCATGGAATGACATACAACATGCCCTAGTATTTTGGGTGATAAATCTAGACCTGCAATTTGAAATTTTTGGCTCGAAATGTTGACCGCTGTATCGCAGACATCAAAAGTATGGTATCAGCATAAAATTGACTCAAAACCTGTCCAAATCCACTTCAAATGACATACAACATACTGAGTGATTTTGGTGATAAATCTAGACCTGCAATTTTGACATTTTGGCTCGAAATGTTGACCCGCCGCCTATATGACATCAAAGTGTGGTGTCAACTTTGTCCAAAGGCCAGCTAAACCTGTCAAATCCACTTCATTGTGCTAACGCACTAAATAATTTTTGATGATAAATCTAGACCTGCAATTTGACACGGCTCGAAATGTTGACCCATAGCCTGTAGCAGACATCAAAAGGTAATAGACCATCAGCACATCAAGAATTGACTCAAAACCTGTCAAATCCACTTCGATACAACATGCCTGACTAAGTTTTATACCCCTAGGTAATTTTTAGGTGATAAATCTAGACCTGCAATTTTGGCATTTTTTGGCTAGAATATTGACCCGCTGCCTATCGCAGACATCAAAGTAATAATTATCAACTGTCAAAATTCACTCAAAACCTGCCAAATCCACTTCAAGTGACATAAAACATGCCCTAGGTAGTTTTTTTTAGTTGAAAATAGCCTAAAATTTTTGACATTTTTGGCTAAAAAGAGTAGTGACCACGCGCCTATGCTTGAACATCAAAATTATGGTGTCAACTTTGTCAGAATTCACTCAAACCTGTCAAATCCCTTCAAAATGACATACAACACATGCCCTGAGTAATTTTGGTGATAAATTCTAGACCTGCAATTTTGACATTTTTGGCGTAGAAATGTTGACCACTTGCATATAGCAGACATCAAAAGTATGGTGTATCCCAACTGTCAAAATTCACTCAAAACCTGTCCGATCCACTTCAAATGACACAACATACTGACTAAGTTTTACATACCTAGTAATTTTTTGGGTGATAAATCTAGACCACAATTTTGACATTTTGGCTCGAGAGTATTGACCGCCGCCTATCCCAGACATCAAAATTGTGGTGTCAACTTTGTCAAAGAATTCACTCAAAACCTGTCCAAATCCACTTCAAATGACATACAACATGCCCCTGAGTAATTTTTGGGTGATAAATCTAGACCTGCAATTTTGACATTTTTTGGCTCGAAATGTTGACCCGCCGCCTGTCGCAGACATCAAAAATTAATAATTGTCCAACTTTGTCAAAATTCACTCAAAACCTGTCCAAATCCACTTCAAATGACTGCTAGGTAATTTTAGGTGATAAATCTAGACCTGCAATTTGACATTTTTTGGCTCGAAATGTTGACCGCCGCCCTATGCGCAGACATCAAAAACCAATTGTCAACATAAAGAATTCCTCAAAACCTGTCCAAATCCACTTCAAATGACTTTAACATGCCTGATATTAATTTTAGGTGATAAATCTAGACCTGCAATTTGTGTTTTGGCTCTAAAATGTTGACCGCGCCTGTATTGAACATCAAAAATTATGGTATCAACTTTATCAAAGAATTCACTCAAAACCTGTCCAAATCCACTTCAAATAACATAAAACATGCCCCTGAGTAATTTTTAGGTAATAAATCTAGACCTGAAATTTTGACATTTTTTGACTCCAAACGATGACCCGCCGCCTGTCGCAGACATCAAAAATTGTGGTGTCAACTTTGTCAAAGAATTCACTCAAAACCTGTCCAAATCCACTTCAAATAACATAAAACATGCCCCTGACTAAGTTTTACATACCCCTGAGTAATTTTTAGGTGATAAATCTAGACCTGAAATTTTGACATTTTTTGGCTCGAAATGATGACCCGCCGCCTGTCGCAGACATCAAAAATTGTGGTGTCAACTTTGTCAAAGAATTCACTCAAAACCTGTCCAAATCCACTTCAAATGACATAAAACATGCCCCTGACTAATTTTTCATGTCCTTCAGTAACTTTTAATACAGATTACTAATACAGTACTTACATAATTTTTTTGTTGCAGATTATTTCTATTATTACACTGTTGGTACTTAAGTTACATGGTTTTTGTTTAGCTCTGTGACAGTTGAGAGACAGTTCAAGTATCTCTGTCTTCCATAATTACATTTTTATAACTGAATAAATTTTTTGTTGATATGAGGTTTCAGAAATATAATTCTTACCTTCACTATTGGTGGATCCTGTTGTTTCTGTGAATTCAGCTGAAACACACAGAACATTTGTTTAAAACCAGGTTTTTCCAAACACAACATTAATCAAAAATAACTACTACTAACAAGGCATAACTGGTCATTGTCTTTCCAATACTTTACAGTAACAGTCATTTTATCCTTAAATTCCTCCTTTTCTTTCCACTGTTCATACAGGATCTATGTAAATAAACTTCATTAATGGGTTTAGTCTATTTTTGGACAAATAATGAACTATTCAGACTGAAGATCAAATACTGAACACAAACAGTTTAATGTCAGTGCTCTGTATTGGACAGTTAATGTAAAGCTGTTTGTGAATTACCTGGAGGCCTCTGTCCTCTCTCTCATCTTTGACAAGGTCTCTGATCGTGGACGATGTCATGGAAGAAGTGGTGACACCTGGAGGAAATCAAAGAGAAACATACAAAGGAAAATTACACTGGGGAACAATTTGAAAAAAAAATTCTGTTGAGTTAGATTTTTATGCTGGTTGAAACTAAAATTGGCATGCTGATTCCAAAATTGCAGTCAGTTTTTTTCTAGCACGTCAAGTTTTTTCTCCACAGCTTACCCTCCAGATAAGCAAAATTCCACTGATTAGCTGTAGTAAGACTTGCCAGCTGATTACACTGGGGAACACAATTTTTGTTGAGTTAGGTCTGACAGCTGTTTTTAACTAATTTTTGAGTGCGGAATCCAAAACTGATCTCAGTTTTGACTACTGTGGCTATGGCTAATTACAGTAGCCATATCCTTTGTAAAAACATAATAGTGTTAAATAAACATTGCAGTCATGCCTGTTTCTTTCATATTTCATTGTATGTCAATATTTGAAAATTTTTATAAAACAAGCACATATCTGTTAAGTACAGTATTTTTCATAAACGAGGATCCTATAGTTCAAAAACTTGACGTGATAGAGAAAAACTGAGATCAGTTTTGGATTCCGCACCCAAAAATTAGTTATAAACAGCTGTCAGACCTAACTCAACAAAAATTGTGTTCCCCCGTGTTATCAATACACTACTACCTATTCCTCAACAACAGTTTAACCATGAAAACACAAATAAATATTCAACATTACAGCTGAACCAGAATATTTGATGGTTTTATATGCCTTACTATAATATGACATTTTGAGATTTTTTTTTTCCTTGCTATACTATGACATTTTTGATGTCTTATTATCATGTGACATTTATAAATGTAAATAAACAAAAACGACGACAAAAATGACCATTGTGGAACACAAAGTTAAAAACAGATGCAAAATGTCGGTAAAGTGACTGTAAACAAATACAACAGGAATTTAAACAGACTATTAAGAGCTCGTTGTGTTTTCACCCATCCACACTGGGGGTCCACAACTCATGTCAGGGACGCCTTAGTCACGGAAACAGAAACACACTCTTACCCACGCGATAAAATCGTCTGAAAATGGAGATGAGGTCAAACGATGTCTTTAAATAGAAGGCTAATGCTAACGCAAATGCTAACGTTAACCGCTAGCTAGTTCACTCCTTAGCCTTACCTTCACGCCGCAAGTATATTCAGCGTCCACTCGTGTTCGACAAAAAGCCGCTTCAAAGCTTGTTTTAGCATCCAGGCTTCTTCGGTAATTGGGTTTTCTCACAGTACTGACAAACCGAGGTAATGGTTGACACGACGGTTTTAATCTGTTTTCCAACTTCCGTTTCTCCGCCTCTCTGCGCTCCGCCCAGAGGGTGATGGCCAATGACAACACACGCAAGCCAACAACGGCAGAAAAAACGCCAATTGGTCAGCTCACTCTGTTCCGCCGTAGCAACTGTCCCTGATTGCTCCTCTAATGCATCCGGGGAAGGTAGGATACCGATAAGGTTTAATACATCCATGAGAATAAAAAGAAATATTATTCTTCACGCGAGAAGTGCTACCACAAGCTCTCAAAATGCCTGTTGTTTGCGTTTCCGGTTGCTCGGTTGAGGAGGCTTTTATCGACTACACTGTTTTGTTTCTTGTAAATAAAGCACTAATACTTTTGTTGTATTTAATCTTTACAATAAACATCTGATTACCAAAAAAGATTAATGAAAAACAGTGAGAAGACTTTTTTCATCATTATTTATTTATTGTTATTATGTATTAGTATGTTTGTGACTATTCTTTATCAAATTAAAAAAAAATCTATGTTCTCCATGGGAGAAATACAGTTTGTTCTTCCTGTCACCATCATTATTCATTAACAGTCTTTGTTAGTCTTTAATCATTCATTTGTCCCTTACTTTTTTTGTTCTTTGTCAACTTGAAAGTCATTATATCATTAATAGCACCTGGATCAAATTAACACCTGCTTCAAATGAATGTAATTGTCCTTCACTTAATATTTTTGACTTCCTGGTTGCTGCTACAGTTCTGTTTTGTCGTTTTTCTTCCCTTGTTTCTGTCCACTGTTGGCAGCACACCTGAACCCCAGGTTATCAGAGGCGGAGTCAGGAGTGTTGCCCATCCTGTAAGTCACACACAATCACAACTATCAGTCAGTCAGGACTGCTGCTCCATGGGATCAGAATCTGAAAACACAGTGGGTTTTGGGTTTGAATCACCCACCTGGTCGTGACTCGAGCCTTATGATTGGCTGAACCGTCCACCGTGTCAATCCAGGAGGCACCACGCAGCACATACATTGGCCGTGCTCCAGGAAAGGGCGTGGATGTCCATTCCCACGTGTTTCCCATCATGTCATACAGTCCTGAAATGAGCATCAACTCTGTTCTTATGATAGCAAGAAGCACACGTCCGTAATAAGTTTCTGTAACATCTTTTTCAGTCTACTGTTTTCAACTAAAGACTAACTTCTAAAATCATATCATCTCATTAATGTTACCATAGCTGTTCTGGGGGGGAAATGCAGTAACAGGAGAGATGCCATGGTATCCATCTTCCACAGTGTCTCCATCTGGAAATGATCCCTAAAACATACAGAAGAAATACCAGTTAGTTATTACGCAGTATATTTTTTATTTCACACTGTTTCATGTGAACGTTTTTTCACATGAACAATATCTAACATTGGTCACTGATTTGGGCTAGGGGTGAAGCTCCATATTAAAACTGAGTCACATTCTGAATCTGCTTATCGAATCAGAATCCTCCTCAAACTCCTAATCAAATCTTTTTTGAGAAGTTTGTTTACTGGGGAATGGAGACATCTGTTAGTTATGATAAATGTGTTGATTTTATTTCACTCAGTGCAGTAACAAAACAAATTTAGACTGTTTTGTGTAGCAAAAGAAACTAGCTTCTTCATGTCAGAAACACCATTGGTCATTTTAATTGTTATTTAGGGACCAATTAGCAGACAAGCACAACACTGACACTAACAGAGGCTACAGTAGTTAACTATAAAACCTAAACCATGCTCATTATACTGTGTTGACGGGTTGTTGGGCTTTAATTGCATTATTCTGTGACTGCCCTGTGACAGTCATTAAGCCTGTCCTGACTGCTGTGAGGTCAAATGGCATTTGCTCCTCACCGGGGGACTGTGCTTGCAGCTGTCAACATCTTTTTTTTTTTTGCCAGTGTTTGTAGTGTTAGAGAGAGGGGCTAAAGAGACTAACCAAACTGAAATGTGATGAAAGATTTGATAAGGCTGGATCTTATTGAATTTGGGTGTTTTACCAACTGGGAACCGGATCCAAAATTACACCGGCTACCAGAGCCCATCCCTAATTTTGACTGCATTGTTGTCTATTTAAGAGCAACACATAATTACCTTTAGAGATAGGTACAACAAACCCTAATCCATTTTGCACCCAATTTTGTATATATAGAAAGTAGAACAGTTTTCACTTTAAATAAACATATCAGTGAATCTAGACAGAGCATCCTATGAGGACTTAATACTGTGCTAATGCAATATTCATTACTATAGTCAGTTGACCTGCCACAAGTTGGTTCTGTTGGCCTGGAACTTGTTTCCCCACGGATAAGACCGACCTGAAACACAAGAGGGCCGGGAATAGAGCGTTGATTTAAAATAAAACATAGTACGGACTCTATTTAATGGATGTCAGTCAAGAGTAGAAACAAACGAACTGTCAAATCATAATGGAGGCGCATACAGTATATATACTAACACTTCAGTGTATAAACTTTGTACCTTGCAGCCCCCCACGCGCAGCCCACTCCCACTCCTCCTCAGTAGGCAGTCTCTTGCCCTTCCACCGGCAGAAGGCCTGAGCATCGTTCCAGCTCACCTGAACCACCGGGAAGTCCAGGCGCTCCCGAATGCCTGAACCTGGTCCTGCAGGCTGAAGAGCAGAGAGTCAAAGGGGTAAAAGGCAGGCGATGGAGGCACAGTTGAAGATTAAAGAAAATGGTGGAAAAAAATAGAAATTCAAGCCAAAAGACCTCACCTGTCTCCAAAACACCCTCTCTACAGGCAACCACCAAGGAGCAGACTGGATAGGAAACAATGAGTTACAGTTGAGTTTTTTTAATTAGTTTTGGAAAAACATTGGAGGTCTATATGGCACAGAGAAATATACTTTAACAGGCTCTGGGTGCACAGACAGACATCTTTTTCATGTGATTTAGTGACACAAAGAAAAATACAAAATATAGTCTAGCTTTGAGTGGGTGTACATCAATGCAGAAAGAATTGTGTAGCAGATGCAGCTCTTTTAACACACACTGCTCAAAGATTATGCATTCAAAAGTATATGGACAGATACACATGAATTCAACCCATGGACATCACCAGAAGCTTTGTATTTTCCCTGGAGATGCTCTCACAGGCCTTCACTGTGGCCATCTTCAGCTATTTGTTGTTGTGGGGTCTCTCTGCCACAACAGTATGTGTGGCGTTGGACAGTGTGAGTTAAAAGGGGTATATCTCACACAATATTAATGTAAATCATCTCAAATTAAAGCTGAGACTTGGCACTTTATTGAAGTACCTATATATGTTATTTCAAACGGAATGTGCTGAAATACAGCACCTGAATTACAAAAAAAATGTGTAACTGTCCAAATACTTACAGTCTGGACTATATGCTGTGTATTTCTAACATAAACCATCACAGTACCTCAATTTTCTGTGTGACTTTGCTCTTCAGCTCCTCAGACACAAAGTCTTGAAACACAAAGCTCCAACCAAAAGCCTCAGCTTCAGTTTTGTACTTCTGTGCTCTCACAAAGTCTCTGCAGTAAATGAAGGCAAAGTCAGTGACTTCTAAGAATTAATTTTAACATTTTAATCCACCTTAATGTCATTTCTGTAAGTTTTATTACCTGAAATCAGCATTTGTGACAGGATATTGGTCTATTTTAAAAGGTCCCACTTCCAACTCCTTAGTGTGGGACTCTCCATCTCTCCCATCAGCTGCACTGGTTCCCATTAACATCTTTCCTCCTGGTATATCCAACATCTCACCTGCTGCTGTGAGTCAGAGAGAAAGTTGTCCCGATCATACTAATAAAAAATGAATATAATTTACATTTAATAATGTTCACAGAAATGAAAATGAGTGAGTTCCTACCTGCCACTGCCAGTAAACACACAACAGATATCCAGGACACTATTTTAACGTTCATTTTTTGACGAGCTTGTTTGAGCTAACAATCATTTGACACAGCGCATTTAGACACAGAAAACAGGCTACATATAAATGTTTAAGAGATAACCAACAGCCGGACTTCTCAAACTTCAATTTGACGACTATATTCTTCTCTTTTTCCGTCGGACAAATTTCGCAGTAGGAACGGAGACGGTGCAACGATAAACAGGTTCCGTGTAAGAATAGAAGGTTCCGCTTAACACTTTATCGTAAGAAGTTGCACTTTATTAAGGCAAATAAAAGAGTTTCTTGCTTTGATGGATCGCCGATCTCTGCAAAGTTATATCCATGATACAGAGAAAATATCAGATATACTTTAACTGACATTTTAGCAAATGCAATCACCAGGGCAGTTTTACAGTAGTAGAATACGCTGAATAAGGCCAAAAGAAGATTCAGGCCATAGTTTGTATATTCAAAAGTGTTCAATGGTAATTATTCAAAAATGTACTTAAGCAGAGCTGTCATTAAAAATTTATTATTAGACTTTTATTGTAGATGCATTGGAGTGTGAGAATTGCATTTTAACATTAGCTGGTGCAGCTAAGCTTTAATAACCGTATCCATTATCTATTTTATGAGTTTATGCTGTAAGTGTTTTATTTATAACTTTATCTGCAAACTACAGCTCTTATTTTTTAGTGGAGTTAAGAAGTAAATATTTTGCTCTGAAATGTAGTTAAGTAGCACAAAATGGAGACACTCAGGTACCAGACAAAATGTATATCTGTAAATGAACTTAAGTTTCATCCTACCACTGGCTGTGTTACTGTTATTAGAGTTTAATCTACATGTGATTCTTAAGTTGTTGTTTTT